>BLKM01000363.1:1395460-1908245 GCA_013340265.1 Coptotermes formosanus
GAAGATGATGAAATCCGTTCTGAATTGATTTTTTATTCATAACGGATTATAGTAGGCATTACTTTTTTTGTTACTGCTGTAAGGGTAGTCGGAAGGGCCGGGAGGGGGGAGAGATTTAGTTGGAGAACGAACGCTTGTCATATGGTGAAGTTCATTTCTGGAAATACGTCACAAGAGAGCATTGATTGTCATGCATTTAACCCTTTAAATACGAAGCGTATCTGTTTTGTATAAGGACTCAGTGCTTACCGCGCTGTAAACACTGTCCACTTCGGTTATAAAAACCAATCTCTTAATGTTTTATAAGGCAAAAGTTGCTGTTTGTTCTGAGATCCGTACAAAACACATAAACGCAATGTGTGCACCAGGTAGAATTTTTTAATGTTAAACCTTGCCGTGTGTAAAGTTACCGCTAGGCTTTAAAAGGTTAAGGGTCGCTGCCTTATTTGTTTATCCGTGAAGTAGGCCATAATTTGATCTGGTTTTAATAGATGCTTCGCGATTTGACCATCGTGCGTATTTTGTTATAATTTTGGATCTGCATTTGACCGACGTAGATGGTTCATACGTGTTTTCCCCTCTTAGCAGCAGGATCATTGTCCAGAAATTTTGACAAATTGGAATGCCCGCATCAAAGGGTTTGTCGCCTGTGTGACGCGTATTTTGAATTTCGGAGTGACGTCATAACGTCTTTGTACACGCAGTAATTACACGCTTGTCGCTTCAGTGTTTGTGTGGCATAGCAGCCTTTTAGCTCCCCATTCCAAGGCCTTTGTATATATGGTATGTTAATGTGTTACCCTGTATGCTAGTAGCATTTCACAGAGGGAGTGTTTTGAATATCTTGTAAGTAAGGAAATTGCATTTTATTACACGGATTTGTAGATCAGATAAGTTTTCGACATGAAAGTTCTTGCTCCTTTCAACACATTAAACTATGTCAGAAAGGGAAATCACTCATGCTTGCCCTGGCATTCCTGAGAGGGTGGGAGAGGGTTGAACCTGTGAACCCGTTAAGAGAGGCATGGCTGTATCATCAGCTAAGCTCATCGATTTGATGTTACAGGGACAAGCGGGATGGGACGGTGAGGGTGGGGTGGGGTGGGGGTTGGGGGTGCAGCAATCTTGTATGTTGCGGATTAACTCGGTGGAAGGGAGCGTTTCATGAAGGTTGATATTGGCGCACTTGGCCAAGAATTCCGTGCCTTACATACAGAGTACTGTTAGCTTCTCAAGCTGTTCCGTGTTCCATGTAGATAGATACATAATACATGGAGGGATGGATGGATAGATAGATAGATAGACAGACAGACATGTATGGATGGATCGAGATAGATCGATAGATAGACATGTATGGATGGATCGAGATAGATAGATCGATAGATAGACAGACATGTATGGATGGATCGAGATAGATAGATCGATAGATAGACATGGATGGATCGAGATAGATAGATCGATAGAGAGACATGTATGGATGGATCGAGATAGATCGATAGATAGATGGACATGTACGGATTAATCGAGATAGATCGATAGATAGATAGATATGCATGGATGGATGGATCGATAGACAGGCATAGGTGGATAGACAGGCATAGATGGATGGATAGATTGAGTGAGAGGAGTGTAATGTTACGGTTTACAGTGAGGAATTAATTGGTACCACAAAATATCTGACGCAATAGGCGAAGTGTCCTATAAACCAATGTTATAACCGGGTTCGACCGTGTGGTGTGATGGGAAGTTGTACGTGTGAAAATAAATCCAGGATCGCCTTGGCAAGTACAGCGTTCAGCAAGAAGAAGACTTTTTACCAGCAAATTGGAGTTAAATTTAAGGAAGAAACTAATGAAGTGCTACATTTGCAGCATAGCTTTGTATGGTGCTGGTACTTGGACACTTCTGAAAGTGGGTCAGAAATGCTTGGAAAGTTTTAAAGCGTGCTGCTGGAGAAGGACGGAGAAGATCTGTTGGACCGGTTGTGTGAAAAGTGTATTTAGGGTCAAGGGGGAAAGGAATGTCCTATATGCAACAAAAAGAAGGGATTCTCGTCGGATTGGTCATGCCTTGTATAGGAACTTTCCCTCTAAAACACTTTATTGAAGGAAATAAGCAACTGGAAGATGAAGACATAAGCAGCTGCTGGATGACCCTAAAGAAAAGAGGGGACACTGGAAATTGAAAGAGGAAGCACTGGAGTGCTGCGGAGTGATGCATGATGTATGGTGACTGCATGTTTCGACTATTAAACAGACATTTTCAAGGCAAGGGTGTCTTGGAATTGACTTACATTGTTGTCTACCATCCGGAACATACAGTCACGGTATTTAATGTTTGTAATATTTTTATGTTATATAACGCAGCGGAATGCATGAAGGAACAGGCGGGTTGGACATTTACTAGAACCCAGCACCGAACACTGCTTTGATGACCGAGACCGTCTGCAGGTGACAGTCGATTTGCCTACAGCCAATTTTCTGCCAGACGGATATTCACCAGAGCGTTCCAGTAGTAGCTGATGGTATCGTGTGAAGCACTACGGGATATTAAGTTGGCCATTTGTCATTATGCTGTTTGCTCGTAATTGATATCTCTGGGGTCCTCCATTTTTTTTTTACTGGGAAAACATTGCTTCTGCCAGAATTTTCAGAATTCAGCGCTTCGATCCCTCTTTGGTTCCGATCCACCGAAAGAACGCGCGAGTCTTGCCAAGTTAGAAGGGGGCGGAGGGTAGCACTGTCATTCTTGGTTACTGGCTGTCGAGGTGATGGATTGGTTGCGTGCCTTGAGGCTCTGCAGGGACATGCCTCTTGTAGTTTATTCGCATGTTGGTTTGGGCAGCCGCGCAGGGGTAAAACTCACGGATGTGGTGAGTCCTGTTTCTAGTTCCACTGTCAAGTCCGAGGTCGGATTGTTCGTGTTTCATTATCTCTTCGTAGCTATGGAAGAACTGCTAGCGGTGCCGTTCGTTTGTAGCGATATATTTTTCCCCATTTTTTTAGGTACTGGAAATTGAAAGACGAAGCACTAGTTCCCATCCTGTGGAGAACTCGCTTTGGACCTATCGTAAGACAGACTATAGAATGAACGTGTATTAAGCAATCTGCCTCACATTGAGGGAGGAACACAGGCTTAGGGCCTCCGTGTTAAGTGGATCCCTGTCACCACGGCATGGCGCGTCGTCGGGTTGCGGATGGAGGAAAAGGCCTCCGGTTATGGAGGGTAGCTGCGAATACATCAAATAAGCAGTCGTCGACGGCCGACAAAGGGTGGTCTTCTAGCTTGGGGTTGGGCGAGGTGCTAACAACTCACCGTAAAAAAAGTCCGTGTTACCGAAACACCTCATAAAGCCTCGGAGCTGGACTGTTTCATTGGTTGTACGACCCAAGATAGGGACAGGTGGCGGGCTGTTGTAAATGCGGTAGTGAGCCTTCTGGTTCTGCAAAATACAGGGAATTTCTTGACTAGCTGAGGACCTGTTGGCTGTTCAAGAGGGATTCTGCTCCATGGGGTTAGTTAGTTCGTTAGTGTTTGAGAATAGGGTACTGAGGAAAGTATTGGGCATAAGAGGGACGAGATAACAGGTTAGTGTTTGAGAATAGGGTACTGAGGAAAGTATTGGGCATAAGAGGGACGAGATAACAGGTTAGTGTTTGAGAATAGGGTACTGAGGAAAGTATTGGGCATAAGAGGGACGAGGTAACAGGGAAGTGGAGAAAACTGCATAATGCGGATCTTTATGACGTATGTTCCTCACCAGATATTTGGATGATGAAATAAATGAGTAGGAAATTGGCGGTGTCTCTGGTACATGTGAGGGAGAAGACAAAATGCGTGCAGGATTTTGGTGGAGAAACCCGGAGGAGCGAGACCACAGTGTTTTCTTTAATAGTAGTAAACGTTCAAATATCACGGAAGAATGTACTTATCAGGTGTTAGGATTGCAGTCTGTTGGTATGTGACACATATGGTTTGGTAGCTTCGGAGGAACCTGCTGCCCGCATGTTCATGGTGGATGTGGCTGCTGTTATGATCATTGGATGCGCAGCATTATAACAGTCTAGTGGTTACACAGTATTTGCATGCTGCAATTCGGTAATTAGTAAATGCAATATGTTTACCGAATTTAATCTAACTTTTAAGGATATACTTTTTGTTTTCTGTTGCAGAACCATTCTGAGTATGGAGGGTTTGGAGATGAGCCACGCAGGAAAAGGTAAGCACCTCGCGTCACATGTCTCTTGTATTGCAGAACCGAATGGAACTCATTGTACAGTATGAGCGCATATTTATCCTCACTGTTAAGCCCCTGCTCTTGATGTGTGCTTGCTTAGCCGTAGAAGGAGTGAAGTCCATGTGCATGCCATAAAGTCATGTAAGTGGAGTAGAGGTACGGCTCCACTCAGTCGTATCCCCTCGGGATTGGATGGAGTTGAGTAGTCAGCCCCACGCCCCGGCCGCTTTACCCACAGGGTAGCCCCATTCTCTCCGATGCTTATTGAACATGAGGCTGGGTGGGTACCAGAACCAGTAAGGACGTTTTAGAGAAGAGAATAGGCTCTTGTCCCTGCTGAGATATCGAACCCCGGACCGTCCAGCCTGTAACCTAGTCACTACACCGACTGCGCTGTCCTGGCTTATTATATTCACACGTGACTGCCTTTTGATCTGTCTCTTTCTGCGACCCGTGTACGATATCACTGTTGCAGCCACTTGTTCCTTGACAGTGTGCATTGTGTTATTGATACATTATTGATACAGCTGACAGTAGTACCGCTTTGTGGTCACCCTTTTGCTGCAGGATATGGCTTTTGTGTGTGCTTCGATTACAAGTGGGCAGGAACTGAGTATTTCGAGATTTGGGGTTCTCACAGCAGTGTTCATAGAGTATTCAGGTCTCTTTGGATATGTTGCCATGTCAATTGGTAAACAGTTAACCGACATTTTGGAGGGGCTTGTTGCCTTTAACTTCGCCGTCTGGTCAGTCCACGCTTCCTGGACTGCAGAGACTCCAAAGATGGAGCGGCAACAGGCTCTTCCAAAACCAAGTTTAAGAACTGGGATTGTGAGTGTACCTTTGTATCGGCGCTGTTCGTTGTGAATAAAGCGGCGGAGGCATGAAACTGAACGGTCTTCTCGATGTAGTGCCGGGGTAATTGCGTGGAGCTAACTTCCATCCCCCCGTGTATGCCTTAATGATTCAGGACCCCACAGAGACAGTTTTACCTTTTACCCCTGCGTGAGGTCTGTTACAGGAGGGTTTTATGCAGGAAAGTTGGACGTTGAATTTGGATGACTTCAATAGCTGTAGCTAAGTTGCCATACTGCGGTCCTGAATACGGAGGTACTGGGTTCCCCTTTGTAAAGTTTGTAACAACCAGCCTGACTACCCGGTCTTCAGACTCTTAACCTTTTAAAGCCTAGCGGTAACTTTACGTACTACCAGGTTTAACATTAAAAAATTCTACGTGGTGCCCACATTGCGTTTATGTGTTTTGTACGGATCTCAGAACAAACAGCGATTACTTTCCCATATAGCATTAGGAGAATGGTTTTTGTAACCGAGCCGGAGAGTGTTTACTGCGCGGTACGAACTAGCTCCTCGTATATAAAACAGATATGCTTCGTCTTCAAAGGGTTGTGGAACCCTTGTGACTAACTCTGAATAGACAGACAACCTCGGTTATACCGGTCTCGGTTATAACGGACTTCTGTTATAACGGATCGTTCTTTCATTCCCCGGCCGTTTCAATGTGCTTTATCATTGTAACTACCGCGGTTACACCGGTATCTCATATCGGATCTTCGGGTACGTTTTTGGCGACATGACGGACAGTTGACAACGGTTACAGTGTGTTCGTGCGCAGAGGTTGGCACTCGTCAGAGCGACACGCAGACTGCATATGTAATTCAAGCGGTATTAATTTTAAGTGATGTTTTAAAACGTAATTTAACTTTACCTCAGATATAGCGGACTTCGATTATAACGGATAGTTTTTGGACTCCCCTTGGGATCCGTTATAATCGAGGTTGTGTGCACGCGGAACACGGGTAAAGTAAACGTCGACTTTTTGGTTGCAGGAATGAAATAAAGCTTTTTTTTAAAAACAAACATATGTTTAAAAAGGTAAAATATTTAGACGGATATGCGGAGAAGAGAATTTTTATTGTTGGTCATTTACAGTGAAAATAAACCCGGCGCCGATTATGCAAAAAGTCGTCGGAGGAAAATAAAAAAATTTATTGAGAATTAGGGGAAGTGTATTTAGTGATTTCATTGTGAAGGAAGTGTGCTCCTGGAACCCCTGCAACCCCGCGGAACACAGTTTGAGTACTGCGGGTATGGATTATCACGATACGAATGTTCGTCACAACGAAAACAAACCGCACCCTGTGTAGTGCCACTACTGAATTCTCTTTATGAAGAGGGATTTACAGAAGGCGCCTTGAACTAGTGTTCCTGATGAACGGACGTTCTGCGCGTGTATTCTAGCGGTGAGGGTTCCGTTATTGTCCGGGGGTGTACTTTGTTCGGATGTCGGCCTGATCTGTTGTGCGGTTTACGTCAGTCCCTCAACATGAGTACGAGGTGACACCTCGCTGCTAACCACGCCCACTTCACATCCTTTCATCCCTACTGTATACCACCATGTTTTGCTGTCCAAAGTTCGTACTGTGCTGTTCATAAGTCTCACTTAAGCTGCGATGTGTTAGTTTTCCAATGTATATGACCGGTGAAGGCGCGAAGTACATTACGCATTGAGCAAAATTAACCCTTTAAAGACGAAGCATATCTGTTTTATATAAGGACTCGGTGCATACCGCGCAGTAAACACTCCACTTCGGTTATAAAAACCAGTCTGTTAATGTTTTATAAGGCAAAAGTTGCTGTTTGTTCTGAGATCCGTACAAAACACATAAACGCAATGTGGGCACCACGTAGAATTTTTTAATGTTAAACCTGGTGGTACGTAAAGTTACCGCTAGGCTTTAAAAGGTTAATACGAGTAGGAATGGGGAGGATTGAGCCGAATACGGACGGAAGCGCCATAGGAGATAAAAAGAGAGACGGAATATTGGTACCTACAAATCGTTTCCTTTTTGGTATATTTGACAGTGCTGTGTCAAGTTCGTAAGCTATAGTGTCGAATGACTGGAAAGTGACTGGACCGGGGGGGGGGGGGGAAGGGTGCATGGTTTGCACGTTATATGCGTGGTTAATTTTAAAGACGTTTGTTAACCGCGTTGGTTACAAAGCATCAGTTGCAAGAGTGAGTCGTCGTAGTAGTAGTAGTACCCGTGTCCATTTTGATTCTTCCCCGAGTAGGGCAGATCCATGGCATAGAAAGCCTATGTCCGCGACGATATGCAATGATGTGCCGCGCTTAGGAGCACGATAAAAGGGACACTGTACTATCCCAGTCCGTGTCAGGAGAGTAATGTTTCTCTTACGTGAAAGTGTGAGTGCTCACCGGTACAGCGCGATGGTCGGTCAAATCGATTAAGTCTTCGAATCTTCGAGGTGGGAGGTGACGCTAATTTTCCGCAGTCATAAAGTCGCGACTGCTTTTGTGTATCGTTAACTGAATGGTAGAGTGATATCTGTCGGCCGTGCGGGGAGCTGTGGGGGCAGGTACAAGGGCGGGTGACGTTGCAGCATAAACAAGCGACTGTAGTTTCAGAACGTAGGCGCCATCTTTGGGAAGCCGTGATGCTTAAGGAGATAAGGATGGTACGTTTGGAGAAGCGAAATCCGGTGACGCTATTCTGGTTGCTTAGTAGTTGTAGTAGTGAATATAATGTTGGTTGTTAACACGGTGCTTAATTCGCTTGTCTTTAATGACGTGAGTGAAACACTGAAAGTGAAAATGTACGTTTCCGACGAGGTATCTGGATCGTCTCTCAATAAAACTAGAAGCTGTCACTTGCAACATGAAAAATGCAGTACGAAGTTTTAAGATTTTAACTCTCTGTTATATGAGTGCAGTGCGCAGTGCTTAAAAATACTTCCGAAGCAATATCCTTTGATCCTGGAGCTGGGATAGCACAGCTAGTATACAGGGCTGTGGAGTCGGAGTCGGTAAAAATGTACCGACTCCGACCCCAGTCTAAAATCTTAACTAGATATTCCAACTCCAGAGCCCTGATAGCTACAGTAACCATTAGACTTATACTGAAATATAGGTTATAAGTCTAAACAGTAGCCTGATGATTCACGTGGTGGTGATGAAACGTTTTATAGGTTAACCATTATTAATACATATTGAGCGTTTATGAAGGAATCGGAGTCAGAGTTTTAAAAATCGAGGAGTCGGAGTTGGGAGCTTTTGTGTACCGACTCGACAACCCTGCTAGTATAGCGATTAGGCTACGTGCTGGACGACTCAGAGTTCGAATCCTGGCAGAATTAAGAGGGTTTTCTCTTCTCCAAAACATCCAGCCTCGTGTTGAGTGGGTGCAGGGGTTCTTTTCCTGGAGGTGAAGCGGTCGGAGCGTCAGATTGGCCACCTCCATCTAGTGCCAAGGTTAAGAATGAGCGGAATTATACCACTGCTCCCCCTATATGCTTTCATGGTGTGGACAGGGACAGCGCACCTTTGTACTGCCTCACATCACATTGATCTCAGCGTGAGTCGCACCAAGACTTGTGTTGTAAATCTTTTGACTTTTGGCGAGGGCGACCCATTTCGTTTTGTTTTAGAGATGTGCCGCCACCGGGGCCGGGGGCGGGGGGGGGGAGGGGATTGAGGAAATTATGAAGGGGCTGCAGACTGTACTCTCGACCTTACATTTTAAGAGTTGTTATGGGTGGGACCTCTGTAATGTTCTTGAATGGCGAAACAGACATGACAAATGCCAGTTGAAATTTTCGGTATAATATACCGCTTAGCAGATCTGATCGTAATGAAATGATTAAATTCGTTTCGTAGTCATTAGTTGTGACCGTTTGAAGTGCTTTAAATGTGCGATAGTGGTCTTTAGTGGCGTGCTTTAAGCATACGGGATACATCAGGGTAACGATATCCGACAGTGTAGTTGATTGTAGAAGTTTCTGGTTCTTTTGTCACACGTTAGCGGTCCACGGACTAATGCAGGTGTCCACAGATTTTTCGAAAAGTCTTGGCGCCTGAAGGATATAATATGAAGCAAGGTCCGTACTGAGGACTCACAATTTTGCACTGATGTGTGAAGCTTCTGTTTGGCGTTTTATACTCGGTGCATGCGTATTGAAACACGTTCTTGTATGTGAGGGAAACAACAGTGATTATGCTGAAGATATTGGGCATCACCGTGCAGAATTAATTGTCCGTGATTTGTGCATCCCTGGGCTAGTGTTTGTGGAAACTTTGTCCTACTGGAGTATCTACTCGAATCGCAGATCTGGTGCAGGGCTCATTAACGTGTGTCATCGTGCCAACGGAATCGGTGCTTGCAGATGTTACGGAGCTCCGCCTACGGCGTCAGCTCCAGTTTCGAACTAAGAAATTGGGCCACTTGTGTGTTCAGTAGTGTGAGCTGTTTGTGGGTCTCGTAGGTGCCTGCAGGGAAAGTGCGATACGTAGTTGGAAACCTGTAATGACACTGGGGTTAAAATTTCAACGACTGTTCAGGGCGGAAGGTGTTTAAAATTAATGAGGCCGGGGTTCAAATTTAAACCACTGCTCAGAATGGAGGGTGTTTAAAATTATAGTACCCTTAAGTGCACTCAGGAACCTAAGTCGCACGGACGCCGGCACGTTCAACTGCCGGAGTAGATAAGCGTTGATACGTTTTAAAATGTGATACTGATTTTTATTAGGTTTTCCTGCGTGACCGTCCGCCCATATGCATGGAACAATTCAACGCCCGCTGGACAGGTTTTCATGGAATTTGATGCTTGAATATTTTTCGAAAATCTGCCGAGGAAATTCAGGTTTTACAAAAATCTGACAAGAATAACTTCCTCGGCAGATCTTCGAAGAATTCTCAAATATCAAATTTCATGACAATCCGTCCAGTGAGAGCCGAGTTGTTCCATTCGGACTGACGGACAGACATGACGAAGCCAATAGTCGCTTTTGGCAGTTTTGCGAACGCTCGTAAAAAGGTACGTAAGCAAACAGGACACAGGACAGGGGCAGCAAAATGTGGCCTGGTGCCTTGTTAGTTCCTTTAGATTATGTATTCTTTTGTTTCTTAAGTGGTGAGGAAAAGGGAGTTGAAATTGCTTCTGAGAAAACGGTACAGTATGTCAAGTGACGAAATAAATGCCTTCGTCTGTGATGTTGCTAGGTGCACTAAGATAAACATTAGGCTAACGTTCTGATATACCCGGAAAGTGGCGACATCCGCCTGCCCTCTGATCCCAGAGATGGCCCATTCACTGGCAGGTAATAAGGGTGGTGATTTTGCTTGGCATTAGGAAGTGGCGACTGTGGTCATCAGGCTGCGGGTGACATCCGTTTGAACATATGAACAATTGAAATGAAGTAAGTTTATTTATCGTGGTCATTGGAAGTATTTATAGCTGTAGGGCGATGGATAGTTTCCTTTTGGTTTTTGTGTGGGCGTATGTAAATTGTGGTTTGTTTCCTCGGCGCTCCAGCGATCTCAGTGTGATTAGCACATGCTTTCAGTGTCACGATATGAAATATTTTCATGCCGTGTAATGAATGAGAGTCCTGAGTTTCCAGTGTTCTTGTTGCCTGTTGTAGCGTCTGTGAGTTTTAATTTTCGGAGGCGTTTTACGAAAACATTCAATATATTACTCAGGTTTAGAAATCAACTAGTGCATCAGATTCTTCTTTACCAGATACCCTTTTATAACTTTTCTACTCCCAGAAAGACACCGTCTCCGGTAAGCTAACGGAGCCCAAGTAGCGACAGATATTTATACACAAAATATTTGAACCAGCAGGTAGTCTGTTAACCGAGAGGATTTTTAGGAATGCCCTGTAGAGTTGTGTTGTATTTCTCCCAGCCGTGGGGTGGCGACTTTGAACCCGGAGTTCTGCCTTCACCAAGATGAGGGCCGAGTTTCATACCTGTCCTTTATGACTGAGTTGAGTATTGTTAAATGTGGCAGAACTTCAGAACCCGCTGTTACATAAAATTGCAAGGAACCTTCAGGGAGAACTTTCTATTGTCGTTACAGTAAGGTTGCACTATACAGTTGAGCGAGAATGTGCTCTTGACTGTGTACTGCGTTGTTTTTGGAGGCGTGAACTCTCTGTGGTCTCGGCTTCACAGAGAATTCACACGCCTCAAAAAACAACGCAGTACACAGTCAAGAGCACATTCTCGCTCAACTGTATAGTGCAACCTTAGTATAACGACAACAAAGTTCTCCCTGAAGATGACCCGGCAGGGTCGAAACATGTATTTGTGTGTGACAGTAGATGAAAACTCTGTTTGTGCATTTGTTGGTGATTAATGTTTTTTGTATAATATAGTGCACGGACATGGAACACATTAAATTTGCAAGGACCCTGTTGAATGGGTTGAGGAGTATAAAGTTATATCAACTGTTCTTGCTGTTGGTGACGTACGGAGGTACCACATTTCGTCTTTGTATGTTTTAGGGACGATTTCTTTGGGAAGAAGAACAGATAAAGTGTTTTGAACATAACGTTTCCAGTTTACAAAGGTTTGTGTCTTCTATTAGGCGCCCTCGCCCGGTCGCCAAAAACGCCTGTTAGCTTTGACATGTCCGTCCGTCCGTCCGCATGTATCAGCGCGGCTGCCACGGGACGGATTTCCGTGAAATTTGGCACTGGGGACTTATATTAAAATGTGTCGATAAACTCCATATTTGGTTAAAATCGGACAAATATGGGGCACTTTACGTGAAGGACTGTGTAGCTACGTGTTATTGTTGCCGACGAAATAGATTCACCATAAAAGCATTGTTGAGGAACAGTCAGTTTTTTTATATTGTCGGTGACATGTAGCTCAACAGTACACAATAACGCATTGTTGCGTTTCCATTTCAACAATGGTTACGCGAAAGCGACACATGTTACATGATGCGTACATTGCCCGTCTTATTTCATATCGTTATTCCCGAAGTACAAACCTGCAGCTGCGCCCCCATGCGTGTATGCTTTCTGCTTATGAAAAAGGTTTCTTCTATTCTGCCTCTGCGGAAGCCAGTGAGTTCCGACTCATTCCGGAGATGGGATTTTTATCTGAGGGTTATCTTTACTTTTCACCCTAAATCAGTGCATACTGTTCGTTTCACGCACTTCTGTCCTTCAATTTTTCATTTAGAATCCTCCAATTAGATCAGGGAGTTTCAGCCCGCGGGCCGCATGCAGCCCTCCGAATGTTTTTGTGCGGCCCCCCAAACAGATTTTGAATTTTGTGTGTAAAAAGTTTAATTCGAATAAGTAAATGTTAAATAAAATTTATTCTGAAATATTTTAACATTTGTACTAAATTGTAAAAATGTTCATTGTTTTTTATGTATGAGAAATCTCGGTTACTGTCGTAGTAAATGCTGCAAGACTGTAGTAGGGAATGTTGGCAGGGTGGGGGGAATAAGTAAATAACAATAAAAATAAATCATAAACCATAAATAAATAAGTAAAATAACAAAACTATCGTATGTATGTTTATGTAGGGAAATATTAGTGGGCATGTCGTGCAATAATATGCAAACTTTACTTGGTAAAACGTAAATGCGGCCTATGAATCTTTCTGCCATTAAAATATGGCCCTTCGAGCAAGTAAAGGTTGAAGACCCGTGCATAACCCACGCAATTGTGTGAGTGAATGAAACAAAGTCTGTGTGGTTCAATTGCTGTAATTACTCAGTAGACATTTGCATTGTTTGCAGAACGGAGGAGAAGGTCAACCACGTCTTGCTGTTCACGGTTCTGAACCCAGTGTATCCCATCACAGTGGTGAGTATGCCTGCCATGTGGTCAGTTACACCAGTGACAAGGTGCATGGATTCTGTAAGCCGTAGTATTTTGTAGACTCGTACTACTATTGATTTTAAACCTTAAAAGACGAAGCGTGTCTGTTTTATATAAGGACTCAGTGCGTACCGCGCTGTAAACACTCTCCATTTCGGTTATAAAAACCAGTCTCTTAATGTTTTATAAGGCAAAAGTTGCTGTTTGTTCTGAGATCCGTACAAAACACATAAACGCAATGTGGGCACCACGTAGAATTTTTTAATGTTAAACCTGGTGGTACGTAAAGTTACCGCTAGGCTTTAAAAGGCTAATGTTTGTTGTGTTATAAGATGCTGCAGTCTTGGTTTCGCAAGCCATGTTAGACTTTTTCAGTACTTAACATTCAAATGTTTCGGCCTCGTGCCCCATTATTTTCCATTTGCATAAGATTGATACAGTACAGATTTCGTACCAAATATGTACAACGTGGGATGCACAAACCCATTGTACCTGGTCGCCTTGGTCAGTAAATTTTGCACGGCGACGCCTAATATTCGTGGGTCGGCAGCATGGCTCTTGCTTCATGTCGACCTTTTGGCGCCTAGATTTTTGAGGTGGTTCCTAGATTTTTGGAAAATTTTTGCACCCGTGATGCACAGTGTTAGCATCCAATATTTTGAGTTCCTGTGTTGCTTGGCGTTCTCAGCACGAAAGTTTGGACATCCCCGGTGTTCGTGTCATTATCAAGAGAGTTTAAAGCATGGCATTGGCGCAGTGTTTACTTTATGTACCACCAGGTTTAACATTCAACAATTCTACGTTCTGCCCACGCGGTGTATTTATGTGTTTTTTATAGATTTCGGAACAAACAGCGATTATTTCACTATACAGCATTAACTGACTGATTTGTATAACTGAGACGGAGTGTGTTTACTGCGCGGTACGATCTGAATGTTTAAATACAGCGCAGGTTAATCCAGTGTTGAAAGTGGCCGTGCCATGGCTGAGAGGGTTAGTCGCCGGTCTCTCACCACAGAAGCCCCCCTTCGGACCCCGCTGAGTCCATGTGTGATTGTGGTAGACTAAGTGATACTGGGGGAGGTTTTTGTCCGAGTACTTAGGTTTGTCCACGTCACTGTGATCCCACCAATGCTCCATACTTGTATTTATCTACACGTTCCTGTTACCAGAAGGACAAGCGAGTGTAGCCTGTGAACTGTCCAAAAAGCAATGCTTTTTCCAAAATCGGGGAACACTGGATAGAATATAAATTTCACTTTTTCGCCTTTAAAGTGTTAAATATGATATCTTGTGGCCAGACTGCTGTAGCGTTGACCTTCAAAGCCAGCGTGTAATGAACTCCAGTGAAAGACACCAAAATCTACGACTGACAGTAAAAGCGGCAGGCTGTGTGAATGGAACTGGCAGGCGTATGTGTTTGTATATATGCCTGGCCCAGCATCTTACTTCAAGTGAACCGTGCCAAAAGCCACGTCATTCATTTTTAACTCTTCTCTTGTTTGTGTTTCATTCATGGATATCGTGAAACGGGTCCACATACGAACGGCAGAAACGTTCCGTCTGCGTAAATGTTCAGTGTACAGTCGTACACAGCGGTACAATACAAGTTAGTTGGGGAAAGTGTTCCGGCTTATTTTTCAAGCCAGCCTCAGGCCTTAGTTTAAGACTTAAAGTGAATATTTACAGCTACAAATAGTGAGATCTCGCCCTCTTTAGAATAATGGTACACAGTAAAATACTGAGAAGTAATACAAGAAGAGGGCGAGATCGCCCTCTTATTTGCAGTTGTAAACATTCTGTAAGTTATTGAATTAAGGCCTGATGCTGCTTTGAAAAATAAATTGAAACATTTTGCCTAATTGTCTTGTAAAGTTACGTATGACGGTGTACTGAATATATATGTAATTGGTAACAGAACCGAGACGTGTCATCTTAAGCTCGTTCCGTGTATCTTCGACGTTTCGGAGTTTGGCGGCGATTTCTGTTTTCTGGTATGCCATGTTGTGTAGTTTGGTACGTGGGTACCAGTATTTCGGAGGGGTACGTTGCCTCTGTCATCAAGGTCGTAGAAGAGCACGCCTAACGTTCGTGACTCTGTCCTTCACATTTCCCCATCTGCTTGATGTTGCTTCTGTCTCTGGGCCCAAATTTCTCCTATTCACTCAGCCCTAGAGAAAGTCCCTACCTGCGTCATAGTTTCGTTCTTAGCTGAGCCTCCAGTTTTCCACGCTCCGCCCACTGTACCTCGAAACTGTACGCATTGCTTTCTTCCGAAATGTTACGTATTCACCAGACTACACATCTTTACGCAAGGAGACAGCAAATTTCTGTCCGTATATTTTTTTGGTTTTATATTTATCATATTTTATCGGATGCATAAAATGGCTGACGTGTTGTGTTTTTATAATCCATTGAGAATGTATTAAAGCCTGTCTACAAAACGGAATAAGGTTTTAACTGAAACACGCATATATAGGAAAATTTCCGTTCGTCGGGAGGTAGCATCACCAAACTAATTGATGCCAAATTCCCTTTCCTCAGAAGGGGTCCGTCTAAATTTTGGTGAAGGTAGAAGAAATTCAGTCGAACTCGGTTATAACGTCATGAAAAGGACTGAATATTTCATGTCGTTATAAACGAGTATTGTTCTGACCGAGGAGTATAATGTTACGGTTAACTGTTATTAATTAATTGGTACCGTAGAAAATCTGATGTTATAGGCGAAGTGTCGTATAAACCGATGTCGTTATAACAGAGTTAGAATGTATGTCAGTATAGCAACATATAGTCAGTATAGAAAAGAATATCAGTGATAACGATACAGAACCAAGTTAACTATAAAAGACCGAAATATACATAGTCAACATGCACATGTATTATATTTCTTATTGAATATTTAATTGTGTTGTGTCGATGGTGTTTTATTTGTGTAGACAGTCAAATTTTCCATTTCATGTTTCTCATATCCGTTGTATAATGCGCTTGGTATGTGAGTGCCATGAGCGATTAGTTGGTGGTTAACGCCAGGTGGCAGTTATGAAGCAGTCGAGCGACGTCGCAGCGTCAATGATTTCCTGGCATCCCTCCGGGGCTATAACATGCACAGACGGATCAGTTAAAGGCTTTTCTGTGGATCTGTTCCTAACAGGATGTTGGCCTGCATTCTGCAAGGTTTCTATTTCGTATCGTTTTTCCTCATGGAACCTTACAGTTCTGTAGCTGCGTTCAGATATCCGTAGATTTCTTACCAACTTTTGTAGTATGATATTCCCCGAAACGCAACTGGAAGGGAGCTGCAGAGTCTGAGCTAAACTGTGTTATGTTTCATGCAGGGGTGCACAGATAGACCCCTGCCGTCAGGTCGCCCGGATTTTGTATAGTGAGTCCACACGGCAGATAGTAGGTACTTACAGCTGTTTCCCGCATTTCAAAAGCTTGGAAGTTCGTAATTTTTATTCCGATGTTGTGTGAAATGTCATTCTGTGCGTTTTCAATAAACTGGCCCTGGAAAGGCGACGAATTTCTGGCGTAGCTGGGCAAGTATAGGCGTCTGAAGGACTCGTCGCTTGTTGCTCTTAGTGGACCGTACAGTGTCCACAGCTCGTATGGTGTGGCGTTAACCCTTTAAAGACGAAGCGTATCTGTTTTATATAAGGACTCAGTGCGTACCGCGCTGTAAACACTCTCCACTTCGGTTATAAAAACCAATCTCTTACTGTTTTATAAGGCAAAAGTTGCTGTTTGTTCTGAGATCCGTACAAAACACATAAACGCAATGTGGGCATCACGTAGAATTTTTTTTATGTTAAACCTGGTCGTACGTAAAGTTACCGCTAGGCTTTAAAATGTTAATGAAGGGAGATACGAGATGTGTGCTGATGAAGTTGAGAATAGGCTGCAGAAGACGTCGGTCGCGTCTTGCGACCTTCTGCATGGTATTGATCCATAGCGCGCTCTGATTTTGCCAGCCAGACAAACTTTGCTGAAGTATGCCTGTCTGGTATTCGCCTCTCGTGTTACGAAAGATCGTTGTGTGTTAATATGGGATGACAGAAGTGCGATTCCAATATTTAATGTTAGCAGCAGATCGTTGTGTGGCGCGTTCGACACGAATTTCTTGTTCAGAATTGCGACGGGGGAACAGCTGTCATCATTGGTTGAGAACATACAGTCAGACCCCGATACAGCGCCCTCTAAAGTACACGCATATCACCACCCCCACCCACTATGGAAGTCCGTGAACGGGAATTGCCTGTTAAACCGTCCGGTCCCGGTAGGGACAGGAGATTTTCCTCTTCTGCAGAACGTCCAGACCGGCCCTGCGACCCACCTAGCCCTCTATGCAATGGGTACTGGGGTTCTTTCCCAGGGATAAAACTGCTGGGGCGTGATGTTTATCAGTCACCTCCGTCTAACGCCGAGGTTAACCCTTTAAAGACGAAGCGTATCTGTTTTATATAAGGACTCAGTGCGTACCGCGCTGTAAACACTCTCCGCTTCGGTTATAAAAACCAGTCTCTTAATGTTTTATAAGGCAAAAGTTGCTGTTTGTTCTGAGATCCGTACAGAACACATAAACGCAATGTGGGCACCACGTAGAATTTTTTAATGTTAAACCTGGCGGTACGTAAAGTTACCGCTAGGCTTTAAAAGGTTAAGAATGAGTGGAGCTATAGCTATACTCCCCCCATAAGGCGTCACGGAGTGGACAGGGACTTCGCTTTTTTTTACAGTATTGTAATATACCGCCGCATATAGCGGCGAAGAAACAGAAGCACTGTATGGGGTTTGACTGTATTTGGTTACTCATATGAAGGCGTACTGGAGCTTCATTTCCGTCGTTGGGACGAGTTCCTGTTTGCATTTGCATTTAGTAACAGATAATTGCTCGTTGAGGTTATGCGTGGACATTGGCGGATAGCGGGAATCAGTATTTAGTGAAACTGGTCCGTCAAGGTAAAAGACAGATTGTATCGTCAAGTATAAAAATTATTTAGACGCGTTGTGTTGCCATTGTTTAAACACAAGAGTGTTTATACTTATTTTTTTGCGTTCGTAACGAAAAATTACGGAGAATTCGCTTATTAACGTTGTCATGTCGGTCCGTCGTTATGCAACATTTCGAGCACTGCCAAATTTCCATGAATAAAACTGGAGAATATACTAACTTCTGTCATCACAGTGTCAAATTCTTAGTTAAAACAGACAACACTGGATACGTAACGCGTATCTGCGTGTATCTCGTGCGTTACCGATTAAGTATCTAATGGAGGGAGGTGTGTTTCGGAAGAAAGTTACAGAGGAACATCAAAGAGATTTTATGCCAGAAACAGTTTTTCTGTGTCTTCCTGTTTTGGATAGTTAAGGGATCGGTGGCGTAGATATATCGTCGGGGCCTATAATTATTTGGCACGCTAGTCCTCGATTTCGTAACAGGGATTCGTAATATCCATCATCTGACAGTATAACAAAATCCAGCCCGAAGGAACTTACGACACATTGTATTCCGCACTTTCCGATGTCCTCACTGAACCACGGGGTCATCGGGGGCCATATCTACTCCACGGGAAGGGCCTGAACGCACTACACTTGTTATTCTACGCATAACCCTGCATTTCCTGACACGTTTTTTCCTACCTTTAAACACATCCGGACCCAGCGTGTGGAATAACGATAGAAGACCGTTGTGTGAAGCACACATTTTGATTGTAATTTTTTAAAGTTCCGCTCGTTGTGTACGATATATTGATGGTACTGACTTTTTGCATCAGCAGATTGGTCTTAAAATTTAAGGAAGAAACTAACGAAATGCAGACTTTGGAGTATAGCTTTGTATGGTGCTGAAACGTGGACACTTCGGAAAGCAGAAATACCTGGAAAGTTTTGAAATATGATGCTGGAGAAGAATGAAGATCAGTTTGACGGATCGTGTGAAAAATGAATTATTATATACAGTCAGCGAAGAAAGAAATATCCTACATACAATGCAACGAAGGAAGGATAACAGTATTGGTCACATCTTGCGTAGGAAGTGCCTTCTAAAATACGTTTCTGAAGGAAAGATAGAGAAGGGACGAGAAAACGAGGAAGGAGACGTAGGCAGCTATTAAATGAACTTAAGGAAAAGAGAAGATACTGGAATGTGAAAGAGGAAGTACTAGATGGCCCTCTTGTGGAGAACTCGTTTGGAAAGAGACTAGGTACCAGTAGCTGAGTACACTACATAATGTCTTTCATGGTACGCAGCTCGATTGATGGACATGTTGTTTACTGTATTTTTCCTAACGCGGTTAGATCTTTCCGCGATCATCATTGTAAGTAATGGTGGTTACACAAATTACATACAGAGGGCTCTGAGACCTTCGTTGTTAACGTTGTACGTAAAAAGTATTACCATATGGAGGGGATTGTCATAAATAATACCGTTAATTATGCCATTAACCCTTTAAAGACGAAGCGTATCTGTTTTGTATAAGGACTCAGTGCGTACCGCGCTGTAAACACTCCACTTCGGTTATAGAAACCAATCTCTTAATGTTTTATAAGGCAAAAGTTGCTGTTTGTTCTGAGACCCGTACAAAACACATAAACGCAATGTGGGCACCACGCAGAATTTTTTAATGTTAAACCTGGTCGTGTGTAAAGTTACCGCCAGGCTTTAAAAGTTTAAAATGAGCTGTGAATGTATAATAACCTTGAAACTTCTGTAAATACAACAGATTTTTATTAAGTAGGTCTTGCCTTTTGCATGATCAGTTACTTGCATGTATGTGTAGACACTCATATATTCATTCAGAATGCTAATAGAATTTTCCCTGTACCACAGCCATATCCTGTACGGGAAATTATATGCGATGCATTATGAATTTTCTGAGGTTGCCTTAGGTGACCTCGTGGTAGTACTATTGAGTACAATATACATATTTGCGTGTTCAAGATACGCAGTGTATATACTCTATCTGGTTTGTAGCGGCTGAGCGTGGTGTCCGACTTCGTATATTGTTGGAGTGACCTGGAGTCGCGTGTTGGCAGCCGTTATAGATACGGAGAAATAGCGACGTCAAGAATTTTGCATGGAAATGTTCCAGATGATTGAAGACTAAACGGTTTCTGAGTGTAGTTTTTAGTGATGAGTGTACATTTCATGTAAATGGGAAAGTGAATGCAGTTGTGAGACTTGGGGTAGCGAGAATTCTCATAAATACGTGGAACGTGCTTGGTAAAAATGTGGGTTTGTCCGTGTCCATGCTATGAAGGCCAATGGGGGGGGGGTAGTTGCATAGCTCCACTCATTCTTCCCCTCCCGGTTTTGATTGAACACATAGAGTTGAATGTGTTCTGTGCCATGGGCATAAAGGCGGTGTATTTTCTGCTTTTTTTCTTCACGAAGAGTAGCGTTCCCGGTATTGTCTAGTCAGACATGCGCAGTTTTATCATTCTACAGTTTGTCTTATTAAGCCGATCCCAGTGTCCGCGCCGTCTAAGGCGTGGGTTTGCAGCGGCTCATTTGCTGGGATTGCGGGTTCGAATTCCACCGGGGCATGGATGTCTGTCTCCTGTAAATGTTGTGTGTTGTCAGGTAGACGTCTGTGCATCGGGCAGATGACCAGTCCTGGGCGGTCCTACCGAGTGGTGTGTGTGTGTGTGTGTGTGTGTGTGTGTGTGAGAGAGAGAGAGTGTGATCGTGAAGCGTCGCTAACGAGGAGGCCCTGCCCCACAAGGGGCTGTTATGTTATTGGGGAAAAGTACCACTTACTGATAAATGTATATAACCTCTCGAATTTGCAAAGCTGCGTCTGAAACAGCCTGTATAAACGATTACAACTGTGTTACCGTATGTAAAGTTGTCTGACAAAAGTTTTATTTACTATGTTTATTAAACCACTGTATATTCACGGCTACTTGTAATGACGTTTTTGTTGGTATTAGTTACGGAAATCCCTTCTGCATTTTAACCTTTTAAAGCCTAGCGGTAACTTTATGTACCACCAGGTTTAACATTAAAAAATTCTACGTGGTGCCCACAGTGCGTTTATGTGTTTTGTGCGGATCTCAGAACAAACAGCAACTTTTGCCTTTTAAAACATTAAGAGACTGGTTTTTATAACCGAAGTGGAGAGTGTTTACAGCGCGGTACGCACTGAGTCCTTATATGAAACAGATACTCTTCGTCTTTAAAGGGTTAATATGTTTGCTTAATGTTACAACAGTGTGTCCAATGCCTTCTTTATGAATGTATTTTATGCAACTATGAATTCCTCCAAAGGATTGTGAAGTGATAGAAAATTCTTGGGGAAATAAATAGTATCTGTATGGATTGAGTTGCTTGGTATGATTGTTACATTCAAGTAAATATTGAATTATGGAATGGTATGTCTGTAGAGACGCAAGCATTTGAAGGAAGGGGCGCTTGAGTTTTATTTCTGTCGATCCTTCAGGAGGTCATAGAAATAGAACTTAATGCGATGATGAAAGAGTGGGGTGACGTAATTGGCACGTCATTTTATTAATGAAATTGAAAAGAAAACAAAACTTTGACGTACTTTTAACATTTCACATTACGTCCGAATTATCGCAGAAACAAAGTTCAAGTTTGTTGGCGCCGTTAAAATTCAGTAGCATGGGCGTATTTGCTTTATATTACATCAGACCAGTAGCCACAGTGGTGAAGTACCACACCGACCCTGGGATCATTCCAGGCACCACAGTTTACGATAGCAGTGGCTCTGCCCCAAGACTGTTATGATCAAGTTTGCTGGATAGTTCTGTTGGCTTATTTGACCGAAGTACCTGATTAAGAAGAGGCTGACGTTACAAGGCGTTTCAATTTGTCGTTCTTACGCGTAACTAATATGTCTGTATGAGAAATAGTTCTGTTAATGCCGCTTTATGTTATTAAGTGAAGATCTTGAGTTGTGATTGTAGGAACTCCGCAAGGCGTCAAGTCCCGCCTCTTCCCTTGATCTCTTCTGACAGTGGGTTTATGTTTGTAGTGGAATTGTTTTGGCCGTGCCGTTCACCGGACATCCCGGCCGAGTGGTTATCACTGTTGCCTCGTTTAAGTACCTTAATTTAAGCACTAACGCTTCCTTCCACGTTATTTCCAATTTGTTATCAGCGATTCCTATCCGACGCTGTATAGCAGTGGTGAGCATCGTTTTGGACACGGGGGCCAAATTAAGGGGGGGGGGAGTCTACAGCGTACATTTTAAAAACCTGTATTTTTATTTGCTTCTCGGTAGTCATAATATCGTGTCAGTAGTGCCAGTATTGGGGCGGTAACACTTATTTGAAATTAATCTTTAATAAATACAGTCGAACTCGATTGTAACGTCATAAAAGGGACTGTGTATCTTGTGTCGTTATAACTGTGTCGTTATAAACGACTGTCGTTATAACTGAAGAGTATAATGTTACGGCTAAAAGTGACGAATTAATTTGTCGTCGTCGTAGTCGTAGCCCTTCCCTCTTCTACCTACTTGTTCACAATATGTGTAGAGGATTTTTATTTTCACTTGATCACACACACCACAGTCGTTAGGACTCCTCTGGACGAGGGATCGGCCCGTCTCAGAGACCTGTACCTGACAACACACACTGTACAGGAGACAAACATCCATGCCTCCGGTGGGATTCGAACCCGCAATCCCAGCAAGCGCTGGCCCGCAGACCTACGCCTTAGACCGCGCGGCCACTGGGATCGGCGCGAATTAATTAGTACCACAGAATATATGAGCGTATAGGCGAGGTGTCGTATAAACCGATGTCGTTTTAACCGAGTTCGACTGTAATTGAATTAATTGTGAAAATTGAAACCGATCTTACCTTTGTGTTTCTTTTATAATAAATTCTGAATAAAAAGAGCACACATTAATAATTTTTTTTGCCTTTTCTTTGCCAGCAGCGCGATAGTTTTGTGAGATAGAGCTGAACGTCTATATTATGGTGTAGAAAGTGTGTTGTGTTGTCAGTAACACAACTTACAATAGAATATTGTGTTTGTATGAATGCGGATAAAATAATGATTCGTCGAATTTTTGTTTCTTGTTGCTGGATTTGTATCGCGGTCTGCGTTCTAAGTTGGAAGGTCGGCCTGCACCCTGCTTTGCTCATCACTCCTCTATAGGATGAAAAATTGAGTATGTCGTTAAATATGGAGTAGTGGCCACTCGACGTTAGTCATTCTTAATGTATGTTCATCCCATGCCAGCGTATCCCTTCACATAAATTAATTACGGTGTTGAAATTGACGCCCCCCTTTCAGTACGTGTGTGGTGCGAAGAATCAGATGTCAGCCAGTTGATAGCAATCGGCGGTACTGATGGAGAACCCTCATCTGCAGGACAGAAAAGCACAACCATAGACGCTGCGTCAAAGCTGTGATTGGCGTCCATTGTCCCAAATCAGGAGGGCGACTTCGTTCTGCGTGGCTTACTAAATAAGACCAGGAATAGTGTTGTTGTCATAGGGACCAGGCTGCGGGCTGCGGAAACCCGGGGTTGTGTTCACGGTAGGGACGAAGCCAGCCACTTCAGTGGGTACCCAGGGGGGGTTTTTTTTCCCCCGCCATGGGTGAAGCCAAGCACTCAGCCTCTGTCTAGTCCTGCCGTTAGGAATGAATGGAGCTATACGCCTGCTCCCCCTACATGTCTTCACTGCGGACACACGAACTTCTCTGTACCTATTATTGGCTTTGTAAGTTGAATTGCCTTCTGCATATGTCATGATAAAATAAAGGTGCTGTAGCCGAGACGCTTCAAATCGAGAAGAATGAGATGGGCGGCGCGTGTAGCACTTATGGGTAAAAAAGATGTGCATACAGGATTTTGGTGGGGAGACTGAGGGAAGGCGACCGCTTGGGAGACCCAGGCGTAGATGGGAGGATAATATTAAAATGGGTCTTCAAGACGTGGAATGGGGGCATGGACTGGATTGAGCTGGTTCAGGGTAGGGACAGGTGTCGGGCTCTTGTGAATGCGGTAATGAACCTCCGGGTTCCATAAAATGCGCGGAATTTCTTGAGTAGCTGAGAATCTGTTAGCTTCTCAAGAAGGCCCCTGCTCCATGGAGTTAGTTAGTTAGTTAGTTAGTTAGTTAGTTAGTTAGGCAGGCAGGTAGGTACATAGGTAGTAGGTATTTATTTATTTATTTATTTATTTATTTAGTTAGTTAGTTAGCCGGGACGCTAGCAAAGGTTTTCCAGTTTTAACGCGTCCGTTCATGAGAATGCCATTCTTGACCGGGTATGAGTTTTCATTTCATTTGCGCCGGGCAGAGTTTCTAGATGATGAAATGGAATAGGGCAGCAAGAACCTCTTTACGGAATTGCGTTTCTCCACAATTAGTACTTCAGGAGAAAGGCACGTATCCTGTGAGAGAGAATCTGCCCGTGTGTTAAAAGTTATAAGCCATTACAGACGTCAAGAGTTTTAAAACGTCGTACATTCCTATAACTTTAGTAAAGCTGATACAAGTAACATCTTATTGTTGACCAACTGGTTCGTTGATCCCACAGGCTTTCAGATGTGAACGTATATGAAAGGTATGAATTATCGCTTCCCAGCGTCGTGTAAGTGGTCCGTGCAGGTTTTTGTTTACTAGATATTTTGGACCTCATCTTTTCGTATCTTTAATCTGTCTGATGTGCGAAAGTTTTCTGTAGCTTTTGGTTCCATGTACCATTCGGTTCATAGCATTTCGTCTTTCGTTTGCTGTCTAAAAACATAAAGATTGAAATACATGGGTTTATAATTTTTTCCGGGTGTGGGTGTGAAACTTGGTATCACGCTGAGGGAAGAAGATAAGGCTGAGGACGTTTGAGAGCATGACGCTGAATGCAATTGTGTGTTTGCTTCTAAAAGGGAGGAAGTAACAGGACGCTGGAGAAAATTTTATGCCTGGCGGCTTCGTGACTTGTACTTTTCGCCAAAAATTACTTGGGTGATTAAATCAAGGAGGATGAGGTGGGTGTGGCACGTGGCGCGTATGGGAGAGAAGCCAAATGCGTACAGTTTGTTGACGGGAAACTGTGAAGGAAGGATACCACTTGGAAGTCGCAGACGTATATGGGAGGATAATGTGAAAAATAGCGAAGAAATATTTTGGGGCGTGGACTGGATTCATCTGGCTGAGTATAGGGAGAGGTGATTTTCTGTCTTAACCCAGATAAGCAGTGTACGTATAACGTAAGTTGCAGCGCGTTCGCGTAACCGTTGTTGCAGTGGAAACGGAACAGTGAGTTTTGTATGTATTGCCGAGCAGCTGTGAGTAACATAAAGATATTGAGTGTTGCGCAGAAACGTTTTTATGGCGAATTTATGACCCCGGCTGCGTACGATTTTAAATCAAGTTTGGAGTTACCCGACAGATTTTCATAAAAGTTCTAAATGTCAAATTTTGCGGAAATCCGTCCATTGGAATTCGCGTTGGTACATGCGGGAAGATTGATAGACGGACCTGACAAAGGTAATAGCTGCTTTTCGTGGCTATTAACCTTTTAAAGCCTAGCGGTAACTTTACGTACCACCAGGTTTAACATTAAAAAATTCTGCGTGGTGCCCACATTGCGTTTATGTGTTTTGTATGGATCTCAGAACAAACAGCAACTTTTGCCTTATAAAACATTAAGAGACTGGTTTTTATAACCGAAGTGGAGAGTGTTTACAGCGCGGTACGCACTGAGTCCTTATATAAAACAGATACACTTCGTCTTTAAAGGGTTAAAGCGCGCATGAACAGTGTCTGGAATTAGCCGCATGGAGTGACTAAGATGTCTATACATATGCCTTAAGAAATCTGTTTCAACAGTACAAACGTGTAGTCGGATGTGAAACTCTGAATTTATATCAGACAGATTTAATGTCTGCATACTACATAGGCTGCTCAGGATCTGCACATAAATAAAATAGTAACCCTAGAGATCTAGGAAGGTAGGCGTTATGAGATGTGCTCTGAACCTACCTTGTTATACAGGGTGTCTTATCTTATCGTCACCCCTAGCACGGCAGCATTATCGTATGGAAATCCTGCATCTGCTGTGCTGAATAAAACAGTAAAACAGATGCCCTGTATAATCAGTTTTGAACAGCCGATTTTCTTACCAGGAGCTTTACTGATGTTTCAGGTTATTCGTATTGAACTGAGCGATCTGTGTATTACCAGAGAGGTAGTTTTCGTATTTATTGGGCTGTCAGTCGTCAGATCAATTGCTGCTGTATACGTGGGTGCTTATCAAGTGTCTTCCGTAGGGCAGTTTTTGGCGTGTTCGCAGAATTGGCGAGTATTAGCTACGTCCTGTCTGTCCGTCCTCCCGTCCGCCTGCCCACGTGGAACAACTCTGTTCCCACTGGACGGATTTTCATGCATTTTAATATTAGGCATTTTTTTCGAAAATTATCGAGAAAATCCAAATTTTGTTAAAATATGGTACTGTACGTGAAAAACCTGTGTACATTTATGGTTTCTCGCTGAATTCTTCTTAGAATAAGAAGTTTTTCAGACGACAGTTTTAGAGGAAATCAAAACACACATTTTATGTCCCGAAAATCCTGCCGTTTATGAGATAATGTGGAAAAATGTGGCAAGAGTCGGGTAGGCAACAAATGCCAATACAGCGCATGCGTGTTGCAAACTAGATAACTAAGGCTGCAGACACATACGCGGAATATGTAATACTTATTGCTTTTCCACAGAAAGAATGGTTACGCGAACGCGCCTTAATGTTGCTTACATTGCTTGTCCTGTTTGATTACATAGGGACATTTGTCGATCGAAAATTTGTCGTTGTGCTGCATCTGGGTGACGTCTTTTTATTCGCTGCATTTCTGTATGAACAGTAGGCCACTACTGCCCCAAGACTGAGCGCGACTTAAGATGTTTTAAATAGCTCTGCCAGCCCAGACAGCGTTTCCCTGTGAAAGATATACGCTGAAACAAGACAGACGACTCAAAACACTTAGGCAACACAAGCAACATGTTCATTTAGCATGCCGGGTACCAGATTACAGCCACTTTGTTCAACACCTCGGCTGTCAGTTTTAATGGACACTGCAAGACGACGTGGAGCAAAACTTGGAACGATAAGCAAGGCATACGTTATAAATAATGGGAGAGTATTAATGATCAATAAATGGGTGTGTAGTAGCAGGTCCTTTAATACCAGATTTTTGGATTGTGATGCTCTCATGCCTTCGCAATGCGAATGCCGTGGATCCTTTGAACGAAGTGGTTATCGTGAATGTGTAACGAGAGACGGCGGACTGCTCGCGTGTTCGGTATCCGGGTTCATCCAACGTGAATTTAGATGAAAATTGGTATTTGAGTGTTTGCAGCATAATGTGGATGTCGAATTTCGTGTTGGTCCATATAGGCCGAGTGACGTCGTTAATAATTCCTGGGGCCCTGCCTCCACACAACGTCCAGCGGCGGGCTATTATGAACAGAGGGCCTAACCTTAGTATTCCGGAAAAGACGTGAAGTTTCTTGACCCACTTTGCGCGTGAAAAGATTTTCTTTTCGCCTCAACTTGTCGTGTATAAACATAACTACACTGGTCCTGTATCTGAAGTTCTAAACACGCTTGTTTTCGGGAGATTTGGTGTTAGTACAGCCGTAGTGCTGAAGATTCAGGTTTTCTGGGGTATAACGACGTTTCAAAGGATTGTAGTGCCTCCGTCTTAAGGTTCAAGCAGCCTGAGGAGATTGCTGTCTGTCGAAACATCGGTAAACGACACCTTGTACAGGTACCAAAAGGCTTAACCTTTTAAAGCCTAGCGGTAACTTTACGTACCACCAGGTTTAACATTAAAAAATTCTACGTGGTGCCCACATTGCGTTTATGTGTTTTGTACGGACCTCAGAACAAACAGCAACGTTTGCCTTATAAAACATTAAGAGATTGGTTTTTATAACCGAAGTGGAGAGTGTTTACAGCGCGGTACGCACTGAGTCCGTATATAAAACAGATACGCTTCGTCTTTAAAGGGTTAATATTGGTAAATGCGGATGGTGCCGATCCCAGTGGCTGCGCCACCTATGGCGTGGATCTGCAGTCGTTCGCGTGCTGGGATCGCGGATTCGAATCCCGCTGGCGGCATGGCTGTCCATCTGTTACGAGTGTTGTGTGTTGTCAGGTAGAGGTCTCTGCGGTGGCCTGATTACCCGTCCAGAGGAGCCCTACCGAGTGTGGTGTGTCTGTGGGAGATCTCAAAACCTCAACAGTGAGGAGGGCGTGGCCCACTAGGAGCTGTCGAGCCATGAAACAAAAATCAAAAGAGTGGTAGATTGAGGTGTAGGATGTATAAACAGTTTTGCCTTTTGAGCTGGGGAAAACCCGGTGTTAGCAGGCGCAGCCTTCCCTACAGCTTGACTCAACTAATAAATATTTGATTTGATTAAAGTGCCTGGGGTGGTGGGCTCGTTATTAATGATGTAGTGGAAGATACAAATTTCGTTTCAGTGGCACAGAAAAGGCCAAAGTAGGTTACTCGGTGCAGGGGCCCGCAAACGTGCAGAATACTGAAGTTACTGTGTTTTTTTTTCGGAGTGGATTCTGTTCTTGTTCTGTATCTCTGTTATGAGATCTGGAAGCAGCGTCGTTAATGATTGTACGGGGGCCCCCGATTATCGAGTCACGGGGGGCTTTACCGGTTCTTTACCCCCATTCTTGGCTGCACAACGTAGTGCAGTGACTCCCGAACACGCGGACGTGTTGTTACTTCGTTTGTTGAGCACAGAATACATTTTTTTTTTATTTTTATAACCCAGTCGAACCCGCTTATAACGACATTGTTTTATACCAGGCCTGCAGAGTCGGTGTCGGAAGGAATTTTAGGTGGAGTCGGAGTCGGTAAAAATGTACCGACCCCGACTCCGACCTCAGTATAAAATCTTTACTAGATACACCAAATCCAGAGCCCTGATAGCTACAATAACCATTAGACTTATACTTAAATATAGGTTATAAGTCTAAAAAGTAGCCGGATGATTTACGTGGCGGTGATGAAACGTCTTAAAAATTGAGGAGTCGGATTCGGAGGTTTTGAATACCGACTCCACAGCCCTGGTTTATACGATACCTCGCCTGTGGCGTCAGATATTCTGTGGTAGCAATTAATCCCTCACTGTTAACCATAACATTATACTCCTCGGTTGTAACGACACAAAATATTGAGTTTCTTTCATACGTTATAACCGAGTTCGACTGTAGTTAAACGCGTTCAGAATTGGTCGTTATTTGCGGGTAAGAATTGTCAGTTGTGCGCTTTACAGAACCAGCGTTAGTTGTTCTTCACGCGATAGCGATAAAATATAAAAATTGAAGTATTCGTAACGATGAAGGGAATTACACCGCGTGCGTGAGAACATTCATCACCGGGGTGGGGGGGGGGGGGGGGGGGTGTTGCTGTTACGGTTAGTGAGCGCTGTAGTGCTGGTGATGGCGGTTATGATAATGCTCTGAGTGGCGTTCGTGTATAATTGTGTTTATTGTAGAGTGTTGATATTAACGCAGCACTCTACAATAAACACGAGTCAACTATATATTTCTCGCAACACCGTGATATTTTTTACATGTAAATGTGCTAAGTCACATATAAAAAATATCACGGTGTTGCAAGAAGTACATGTAAATGTACTAAGTTCAAGGCGTAGATGGGAGGGTAATATTAAAATGGTTCTTCAAGAAGTTGGATGGGGTGGCGTGGACTGGATTGAGCTGGCTTAGGATGGGGACAGTGGCGGGCTCTTGTGAATGCGGTAATGAATCTCCGGGTTCCGTAAAATGCGGGGAATTTCTTGACTAGCTGAGGAATTGTTAGCTTCTCAAGAAGGCCTCTGCGCCATGGAGTTAGTTAATATACTAAGTCAAAGCCCAGTCTAGGAAAACAAATAGAAAATTTGACTTCCTACGGGTGGCGTCGGGAGGTAAACTTACATTAGTATGGGTCCATTGTACTGGTGGCTGTTCGATGTTTATCAGGTGGTGTTCATGGAGGTCAAGCTGGCCGTCATTATAGTGCTGGACAGCTGAGTTTTCGTTTCATTTGGGGGTGGCGTGGAGGTTAAATTGTTCTCTTGCTGTTTAGAGGCCGCTTTGGGGTCAATCCCGCCACCTAACAAATACCGAGTTTTTTCCCGCTTGGGTAAAGCAGCCGGAACGTAAAGCTTACTTCCATCTAATGCTGAGTTTAACATTGCATGTACAACCTAACTCGGTTATAACGTCATGAAAGGGACTGAATATTATGTGTCTTTCTAAACGAGTGTTGTTCTAACCGAGGAGTAAAATATTGTGGTTAACAAAGGGGAATTAATTGGTACCACAGAATGTCTGACGTTATAGACGAGGTGTCGCATAAAGCGACGTCGTTATAACCGGTTTCTGCTGTATTTATCTCTCCCCCTCCTCAGCGCCTTGTGATGCTCGGTTACAGGGGAATATGAAATTAATGCAGTGTAAAGTAATTGGGCTGGGGTTGCCGGTGTGCTAGAGGGAGAATGAGCGATATAAACTCCCTTTGCACACCGTAAAGGCACAGGGGTGAATGCAGGCATGTCTCCTCTCAGTCTTAACCTTGACCGCTATACCCACGGGAAAGGACTGTTATATCCGTAGAACAGGAGGTTCTGTGGGCTCTGAAGATGGTCTGGACGTTTTGGAAAGAGAAAATCCACCTCTGCCGGGATTCGAACTTCTTGTGTAGTCCGTAGCATAGTCACTATCCCTTAGTAAACCCGCTACTCCTGAAGTGTTTCCTTTTTTTTATCATCAACCAACAAATGCACTCAAATTGTCACAGATTCATAATCATACATTCAAAAACACACTACGCTCCTACATGTTTCGGACCTCGTTGGTCCATCACCAGGGAGCACATCATCATTGCATAAAACAGTAATGATTCGGTCAAATCGTACGTGTAGAAGAGCTGGTGGTCATTTTTCAGTAGCGAACTGTTACACCGGAAGTTAAGGTGTAAAATTATTAATGTAGAAAATAAGTTATAAGATATGTAGTATTTGGTTAGTTATAAATATTACGTGCATGAAGAAGAATGTACTTTTCTAATAAGTTAAATTAAAAATTAAAAATGTTATGAAAATATAGATCGGTACGTGTAAAGTTACGTACCAATAGATAAGAACAGCGTGCTTCCTGATGGACCAACGAGGTCCGAAGCATGCAGAAGTATAGTGTGTTTTTTTAAATATATTGTTGTGAATCTGTGACAGTTTTAAGTGTGTATGTTTTTTTTGGTATTAAAAATGTCGAACTATAATTCCACGGAATGGAAAATCTGAAATGACTGGACGTTTTCTTTTGTTTCAGGAAGTGCTGCATACGATATGCTCGCCCAGTGGCCAGGTGCTTCGCATCGTGATCTTCCGGAAGAACGGCATACAGGCAATGGTTGAATATCCTTTATTGCAAGGTCTGTATTGGAACGTGTCCCTGTGGCAGAATATTTGTTCGTGTAAGAAGGGCTGTTTGAAATGTAGTTCGTTTGTGAAAATAATGATTTTGGCAGCCCGGAACCATCGCTGTGCCTGTCAGACGCTTTGGGAGCCGGCTCATTTCGGAGCTTAAAAAAAGCATCTTAATGTCACATGTCGTCTTACAACTAATTGACTTGATCTGACTAGTGGCGGCGTGTAGCCATGGAATTAGAATAACAAAAAACAGTGAATGTTGTGTCATAAAGTGTATAACGAGCTTACACAGCGCGGTAATACTGTTCGTTAGTCCGGGACTGTATGGCGGAAAGGGGTGTTGATTTGGCGATTATATGACACAGTAAAGCGAAAACCACGTCGTGATTAACGGTTTGAACGTGTATGCCTCGAAATCACATGACCGTGAACGCTAATACCGCCTGACATATATTGTCATCAAAATTTGAAATTTCAGCGAGTTTGGAGTTTCGATTAAGAGGGCCTGTAAACGTTTTTGATCCACCTCGTACGTGTATTATATAGGAACAGGGTTTCGCAAGTTAAAATAATTTTATGGTACGTAAGTAAATTTTATGGAACTTCCGGGACAGTCTGTAGTGATTTTTTTTTTGTCTGGGTTGACTGAGGGAAATCAAGGACAGCCTGTCATGGCAGCCAGCGTCGCCACAGAAATGCGTAGCAGGGACCTCCCGACTTATATGAATTAACAATGTTATTCTATACTGCGACGTTCAGTTTATAGTAGTGTTGTTACGAACAAACGCTGGCCGTGCTATTCAAGTACATACGCGATTATATGACGTAACGCAGCCATTTGCGAATTATATTTTTCTTTATTTGTTTTATTGCTTCTAATAGTTAATGTTTCTGGCATGATCGTATACTAAGTAACGGCTTGTGTGTATTCGTGCTGTACATCGCTTCCTGTTTATTCAGTATGCCATGCTGTGCTGTAAACATAGTTCCTCCCCGTCCCTTGACCATTCTTAAGCTACTGTGCCGGGAGTTACACAGGCCTGCTAGAGCCCGTTTTCTAAACAGCATTCCGCAGAGCCGTGGGGTTCCTTAAGGGTTTAAAATCAATTCCGCGACTGCTGCTGAATTTACTCAGTGTGCTTGATGCCAGTCAACTTATTACCAGTTTCAGATTTAAAAAGTTACAGCCGTCCCTGGCCACACCCTGAAGGCATATATGGGGAATAGAGATATAGCTCCATACATTCTTAGTCTCGGCGCTAGATGGAGATGGGTTGTGAACATCACACCACGGCAGATTTTACCACGCGAAAGAACTCCCGTTACCCATTGAATAGGAGGCTGGGTGGATCCCGGAGCTGGTCTGGTTGTTTTGGAGAAGGAAAATTCCCTTCCCCTACTAGGATTCGAACCCCGGACCGTTCATCCCGTAGCCTAATCGCTATACCGACTACACTGTCCGTAAAAGGATCTTAAATGAAATAAGGTCTGATGGCTGATATAGGTGTTTATTGGTGGTTTGTAAACATGGTAAATGCTTGCGGGGTTCTATAAAAGTGTCGAGAATGTTTGAGTAGCTGAGCGACTGTTAGCTTATCAAACAGTCTGCTCTGTGGTGGAGTTTAGCAGGACGGTGCTTGACGGGTAAATGAAGAACTTTTGGATGGGAAATGGAAAGGAAGCCTGCTTTGGACTTGAACGTGCAAGGTGCCTTTTCTAGAATCTGCTGTTTAGGTGCCTATTGTCGTCATTCGCGTGGCTCGATGTCACGCATAGATGATGATCGATTTTTCACGTAAATACGCTCATTCCGTATTCGTACCTTGAGGGTTTCCGCTTTAAGCTACGTGTATGCGGGCTCACCTGCCGCGAGTCTCCGTCAGCATCCTTATAACTGACGGAATGTTCCAAAACTTTGCCTTCATGAAGGAACATTTCTGCTAACGGAATTCCTGCTAGCGAAAAATATACAGAGAAATTGATCACAGGAATTATACAGCATCATAATTTTATCTGAGAGCTAAGTGGTTGACACGTACTGTGGTCTCATACGGTAACGTGACCGGCTCAGCCGACCGCACCGCAATCGTGGCGAAGTAACGACTGCAAGTGACACACGGTAGTTGTCAGAGATAAAATAAGGACCCTGTATAATTTATTCACAGCTGTTGCAAGTTCTCATCGTATCGTTATTTCTTGCAGGCGTTATCTTCTCACATTTTGTAGTTTATTTTAGAGTGTGGGTTTCGTCAGTCGATTTAAAGGGCGAAAATGTGTCAAGGAAAGGAAGAAAAAGAACCTCGGAAAACCGACGTAGTATAAAAGTAAATAGAAACAGGAAGTCTTGTCTCAGTTATAATGTATGCAGCATTGCTGTCCCGTACGTGCTCTGGTTAAGCAATCTGTGGGTTATTTGCAGGTGGTAATCAGAATGAATGGGTGTTCTGTTAGCACCCTCGTTTCAGCCATGGATTTCGCACCCTCCCGTACAAACATTGCGGTATTTTAAAGCGTGCGAAGAAGATGAAGATGGATGCAGTGACCGTGAGACGTGAGAAATGTTTCCACACTTCTGTCGTTTTCTTTTGTCACGAACAGGAAGGTGGCAGTTTGCTCTGAAGTAGTGCCGGAAAGCTATGCATTCTGGCTGGCATTTCTCATTTACCGTTAAATTTTAAGGTATGGGATTACATTACATTTCTTTTGCTAATGGTTGTGTGGTTGTTTGATCGTGTGACACAAATTCGCATTCTGTGTGAATAATGTAGCAGTGCTTTGGTGGAGTCTTTGCCGCGCAACCGTATCGAAACAGTAAAGGTTCACGTCTGACACCGCGTGTCGTTGTGTTGTTTTCCATGTTTTTCATCAGGCCTTCAAGCGAATGGCGGAATAATACCTCAGATTACGCCACAAAAATTTTCTTCTCGTTGTCGTAAATAAGGGTACCGCAGATCCCGTGGTGCTAAGGGCCCCGTGGGTTAGAGGGGGGGACTCATATGTACAGAATGCTGAAATTTGTGGGTTGTTTCCATCCGTATTCCGTTCGACGGACGGCATTTTTCTGAGACATCTGGAAATAACTTTGTTAAATTACGGGCGAGCCCACCGGTCAGCGAGTCTCCGGGGGGGGGGGGGGCCGCCGACGGTCTGACTCCGCCAATGTTTCTTCTGCGTCATTTGCAGAAAATTTATTGACTACTGCCGTACCGTTTAGATATCAAATACCTGGAAAGTTCTGAAATGTGGTGTTTGAGAAGGATGGAGATCAGTTGCACCGATCGTGTGGGACATAGAAGTATGACGTATAGTCAGAGAGGAGAGGAATATCCTGCACACAATACAAAGAAGGAAGGCTAACTGGATTGGTCGTATATTGAATATGAACTGCCTTTTGAAACACGCTGTTGAAGGAAAGATAGAGGGAAGGATAGAAGTGACGGGAAGACGAGGAAGAAGACGTAAGCAGCTACTCGGTGACTTTCAGTAAAAGAGCGGATATTGGAAATTTAAAGAGGAAGCAGTAGATCGCACCCTGTGGAGAACTCACTTTGGAAGAGGCTATGGACCTGTCGTAAGACACTACAGGATGGCTGAATGAATGAATGAATGAATGAACGAACAATCAATCAATCCTACCGTTGGAGCACTAATCTTGTAGTTTAATTAACTGTAGACAAAAGAGGAATACCGAGTATTCTGCTCTGTGTTTAGACGTCACGGTTGTGTCTGTCTTCAACATCAGCAACTTCCTTTCATGCTGGGTGGGCATTTAACGAGATAAATACACGAATGTCTATTTTCTCCTGCACTTGATGTGATAATCTGATATGTCGACAAAGTCCAGTGCGACGTGGACTGTAGTAACGGGAAGATAGGTAAGAAATAAAAACATTTTGTTCAAAGTAAAAAATTATGTTCGTAAACATGCCAGACTGGCGGTGTTAAAAACATGACAGTGTGTCATGCGCTGTGAAAGTAGAACGGGTCGTATAAACATTTTACTAATTGTGTACACTAACAGACTTTTTACATATGATGTAACAATAATAAACACCATACATTATATAACAAGATCGATATTTTCTCAATTTATCAAGAGCAGGTTATATTTAAGGAGTGGGATGTAGAAAGCCAACACACGGATACAGTGGTGATAGGTAAAACGGAGGGAGTGGTTTAACCCCTTAAAGACGAAACGTGTGTGTTTTATGTAAGTACTCAGTCCGTACCGCGCAGTAAACACTTATTCTTGGTTATAAAGAAACGGTCTTTTAATGCTGTATAAGGCAAAAGTCGCAGTTTGTTCTGAGACCCCTACAAAACACAAACGCAATGTGGGCACCATGTAGAATTTTTCAATTTTAAAGCTGGTGGTACGTGAAGTTACCGCTAGGCTTTAAAAGGTTAATATATTTTTTGAAAGGTTGCGCAAGAAGCTAACAGCAGTAAAATGTACATTTTGAAAGAAGATTGATTCACAGAGGGATAGTAACGGAGTGTTACTTGATACACTTGGAGCTATAATATGTTTTGAAGCCTTTTGCATCGACTGTAAACACATTTCAAATGGATATCATGGATAAATAGACTGTTTCTATTGTCGTGTCAAGGAGAACGGCGACTTAATGGCGTAGAAGGAACTCTGCATACACCAGGACGTCCCGTGACCAGCTGTCGTATTCAGTGACGCTCTGTAAGCAGCAGGGTTAGCAAGGGGCATTTGTAGCTTGGAGCATCCATATTCTTCGAAGACCTTTTTGTGATTTTTGCATACCATAGTGACCAAAGTGGAGATTTGTTGGCGATTCATGTCTATTTTTCCTGTCAGTGATGGCATAAGAGATTTTTTGCTTCCGCTTTTCGTTGTATCGGAAAACGTTTGAAACGGTTGTTTTAAGTTTTAGTGAGGTATGTATTTTGGTGGTTGATTCGGAGGAAATAGAGCCATTGGGAGACCTAAACTTAGGCGGTAGGCTGATGTTAAAATTGTTATTACTGGAATAGGAGGGGGGCGGGGGGGAGTTGGACTGGTTGCGTCTGGCTCAGGGTAAGGAAAATTGGCGGGCTTTTGTGAATACGTTGATGAACCTTCGGTTTCCATAAAATGTGGGGAATTTCTTGACTAGATGAGGCACTGTGAGGTTTATCAGAAAGTAATCTGTTCTGTGAAGGTAAACGTGAGTGTTTCTTGCTTTGATCAGAATTTGTTGTGTGCTTCCGGAGATGAAACGTGCTGACGGACAGACACGGCGTCGCGACTGCGCATCTTTTTAATGCAAAGAATCCATGAGAAGGGGGCTTTTTTTAAAGGTACGAACCTCGGATCACAGTGCAGAGCGTGTTATGAAGTTGACAGTTCTGAACTTAACATTAGAATGGGCGTTAGTACCTTTATCGTTAACCTTTTAAAGCCTAGCGGTAACTTTACATACGACCAGGTTTAACATTAAAAAATTCTACGTGGTGCCCACATTGCGTTTATGTGTTTTGTACGGATCTCAGAACAAACAGCAACTTTTGCCTTATAAAACATTAAGATATTGGTTTTTATAACCGAAGTGGAGAGTGTTTACAGCGCGGTACGCACTGAGTCCTTATATAAAACAGATACGCTTCGTCTTTAAAGGGTTAGATAATGTATATTAGTTCTTGCTTTATATTACTTGTTAATTCATTATTAATTTTTTGGGATCACACGATTCCGTGCAGTTTTTTTTCATGAAATATGTGCAGTCATTTTAAATTGCATCCAGCAAAGAAAGTTTACATCTTTTCACGCGGTCTTAAATATAGTAGATTTTGCACAGTTCAGGGTGCATAAATAACACCATGTTTTAAAATAGTACTGTCATATCTGCCTGGGAGATGTTAGCGTATTACAATAGACTTGCGTCAGACCAGATAGCCCCACTTTTACGGAAGCCATTCTTAAGGTTTTTGTTTCCACTTGTTGCATAACTTGATTTTTTTTATTAGGCGCTTTCGAAAAATTGCGAAAAGTGACTATTAGCATCGTTATATGTGTGTGTCCGCCTATCTTGTCCGTCTCTCCGTTCAGCCGCATGGAACAACTCTGTTCCCACTGGACGGATTTTCGTGAAATTTGGATTTTTGGTATTTGCCACACGTGCTGCAGGTGACAATATAATACTGCGCATGCGCTTTGCATGCTGGATAACTGAGGCTATGTACACACACGCGGAATATATAATACTTATTGCTTTTCCACGGTAACAGTTGTTAAGAGAACGCGCTTCAGTGTTGCGTTTATATGTACATTGCCGGTCTTGTTGTAACGCTTTTGTCGTTTCGGTTTTGTCGTCACACTGGTAGCTAAAATGTTGCTGTTGTCCACCTGCGGACCTATTTCTACTGCATGAGTCCTATAAATGAGTGCTGCACTTACTGGGATATTTTTAAGGCCTTCTTGAAAACATGCTGTTATGCAGCTTAGTGATAGTGAATGTACCGGTATTGTTAATTTCCTAAATTTCTGATTTTTTCCCTTGAAGTTCATAAACACGGCGTATATGCCGTTTTTGCACCACAGTTTTCATGTCTGTAAAGCAGGTTCGACCTCAATTCCTTTTAGTATCTAAATCGCCAGCCTGACGCCTCTGTAGACGTGTCTGTTCGCGATGTATCTACTACAAAATGAACTAACGCGCGCGCTCAAACACACAGTCAGACGCACGCACATACAGAATAATTTTTCGGTGAAGTGTAAGTGTAATGCACACGTCTTGCGTATCCTCTAGTGTTTAGAAAACAGCTTTAGCGCAGGCCGTTTGGAACGTTACTCGTTTTGAAACTCCAACTTTTCAATTAAGGTTTGTGTCATCTGGTATGTTAAGGCGTGTCGATTGGTAAATAGCTACCGACGTTTCGAAGGAACAACATACCCGCGTAAATCAAGACGTTCAAGAATGTGAAGTGCACAACTATGTTTCGAAACGTCATTAACTATCATTTGACACAACGTAACATTCCAGAAGGCTTTAACATTTTAAAGCCTCTCGGTAACTTTACATACGACCAGGTTTAACATTAAAAAATTTTACGTGGTGCCCACATTGCGTTTGTGTGTTTTGTACGGATCTCAGAACAAACAGCAACTTTTTCCTTATAAAACATTAAGAGACTGGTTTTTATAACCGAAGTTGGTAGTGTTTACAGCGCGGTACGCACTGAGTACTTATATAAAAGAGATACTCTTCGTCTTTAAGAGGTTAAACTTCAGCAGCACCGCTGTGGGAACCTGACCGCACGGCACAGTTCATCTTAGAGGGAATATGAATTGGTTGAATCGGTTTTACACGTTGTATCTAGTTCAGTTTGGTGTAGGCGGGGCTGTATCTTTGGCCCCTCTTACAAATAGAGAGTTTGTTAGAGTGGCTGCATTATCTCCATTGGCCATACAAAAATTCTGTTCGCCAGACTTTTCTGTTGATAAACAGCGCCTGCCCACGCTCGTGTAATTGCGCCGCGCTTGCCTGCTTAAACAGCGCCTGACTTACAGTGTATATGAAACACTGTCGCTTTGTCGCTATATTATGCGTGTATACTCGTGGACGCTTTGCGTAGATATGTAGAAGAACATGCGTTTTATATGCTTGTTAAGGTAATTTTGGCCAATGTGTGCACAAAATCGGGAGTTTAAGGAACAGTGATCTATATGGTTGATACGCAAAAGGATACTGTTAACTCATCAGGTTCCAAAAACCCCCACCCACCCCTGATCACCACATCGAACCACTAGAGCAGTGTTTCCCAAAATCCTTTGCTCGCCGATTCTTTTAGATTCAGAAAAATAACCACAGATCCTCACATCCTCACTCCGACATTGCGTGTCCGGATGATAGTTTTCCAAAATTAAAAATTTATGTCTGAGAGCCTGTTTCAAATAACTACGAATACATAACCAGCAGCATATGTAAAAATGCATTGCATGACTTGACCTTGATTAAATGACTGTCTGTCGGTTTTTGGGTACAGGAAGTTTCATAATTAGATATTCTAATCGTCATACGAAATAAACAGATCGCCAATTAAAGCAGTTCCTCGATTGTTGCTAACAAAACATTCCTTTAAGTAAAAAATTGGTGAACTTCAAAGTAGCCGTTACAGAAATGTATCCACGGATCACCTGGGAACTGGTCGCGGTCCGCGGGATCTTTGGCGTACATCTTTGGAACCACTTTTTTTTATCAGTTCCATGTTTCGAAGTCGTACTGATAGATAGATGGCTCTTAGTCAAGCAGGCGGCGTGATGCGGGAGGCAGCGTGTTCCACCGAAACCATGGTACGTAACCACCAAATTACACGATATTCATATCCCGGAAGGCTGCAGTCTTCATTGTCATCGCCGTTGGAACCCCAGATCTCGCATGTAAAGGTGCGGGTTGGTACAGCAGGCTTTTTGTCGTGTTCGCGTAAGTCGCGAAAAGCTCCTGATAGTTTTGTCATATGTCCGTCCGTATGTATCAGCGCGGCTTCCGCTGGACGGATTTCCGTGAAGTTAGATATTGTGCACTTATATGCAAATCCTACTACAAAATCCACATTTGGTTAAAATCTGACGAACATGTCGGGCACTTTACATTAAGACCTAAGTACGTGTTGTTTATCGAGGATGTAATTTCGCCATAAAAGCATTGTGCATCTCTTATTATTTTTATATTTTTAACGGTGACATGTAATTGACCCATACGCGGAGAACGCTTTGTTGCGTTGCAGTTTTTTTAAGTGATGAAGGGCCCCGCAGCAGACGCTACGGACGCACTGCAGCCTTGAGGCTTATTGTGCAACCCTATTATGAAGATGAAGAGGATGATTATTATTTTTTGTCCTTTTCCTAGTAATGGAGCACCGGTGGAATGAAATTGACAGGGGAAAACTGAAGAACTCGGGGAAAACCTGTCCCAATGCCACTTTGTCCACCACAAATCCCACATGAACGGACCCGGGATTGAACCCGGACTTACGCGGTGGGAGGCCGGCGGCTAACCGCCTGAGCCATGACACGGCCTGCATTGTGGTTGGAGCAGTGATTACGCGAACGCGCTGTAATATTGTGTTATACGTATATACGTGTATACGCCGTTGTGTTATACGTACAATACAATAGATTATATAATGGCGAGCATCAAAGTGACTCCTGCTCTTCGACCATATTCGATCTTCTGTGCAGTCCTTTTGCTTACGCATTCAGCAGACCGTGCTGACGTAGATGTCATTAAAGTAATCTGCTTTCTGAAAATGCTGAGCCAGGTGTCTTAAATATTGATGCTGTCTTGTTTATAGCATGCATCTTCCCCAATACACCTGATGCAAAATTTTCTTCGTCGTATGACTTTTGACCTTTCGTTCGAATGGCATGAAGCGCCGATTTTTGCTGGAACTGCAACGCCGCCGCCGCCGTATTCACGCTTAGAGGGGATGATGTAATGGAAAATACATCTGGGTGCTTCGTTTGTTAACTGTTTGAAGATCAGCACTAACCCGAGTTACATTTAAAGATTCAGACTGTACTGCGCAATAAACACTGGGTTACAAAAACCAATCAGTTAATACTGTGTAGCAGTGTTTTCCCAAACTTTTTGTACGCGGACCCGTTTTGGCTTCGAGGTAATGGAGTCGTACATTCTTGCTCAAAATGTAGCGTGTCCGAATGATGGGTGTCCAAAACTAAAAATTTATATCTCAGAAATGATTTTGTGTAGCTTCGAATACATACCAGTAGCATACGTAATGCTGCATTGCATGACTTGACCTTAAACTAACCGTCGCTCGTGTTGCTGCTACAGGGGGTTTCTTAATTAGATATTCTGACGGTCGTAGTAAATAAACACATCACCAATAAAACAAGTTAATCCTATAGACTTCAACCTTTTAAAGACGGGACATCTGTTTTATATAAGGACTCGGTGCGTACCGCGCCGTAAACACTCTCCACTTCGGTTATAAAAACCAATCTCTTAGTGTTTTATAAGGCAAAAGTTGCTGTTTGTTCTGAGATCCGTACAAAACACAAACGCAATGTGGGCACCACGTAGAATTTTTTAATGTTAAACCTGGTCGTATGTAAAGTTACCGCTAGGCTTTAAAAGGTTAAACTAGCCATCACAGAACTGTATCCACGGATTTCCTGGGAACTGGTCGCGGATCGATTTGGTTTCTTGGAGGACACTTCAGGAACCACTTGCTGTATAGCGAAACAGTAGCTGCATGCTCTTGTCTCCATACAAAACACACACACCGCGGGGAGAAAGTAGATGTCTTGAGTGTTAAACCTGCTGGTACCACTGGGCTTGAAACGGTTAGTGTGTTCCATTTTCTTCTGCTATGGAAGTGTAGGCCACTCTGAACTTCAGGTTTTATCCCTCGTATGAGTGCTGCGAAGATAATGGCACAAAAGGGACGACGAAGAAGGTATCAGTTGAGACTTCGTGACGTTTCCGTGAAGTAGTCCCAAGGGGTTGCAGCTGCTGTTCACTGAAGTATTTGGTGGGCATTAATGATTCCTGTAACCTAATTTTATGGTAGGAGAAGTCTGGAACATACTTGGATGTAGTTCCGTCAATTTAAAGTGGCTTGCCTGTCGTGGTTGAAGAAAATGTATTTCAGTGCGAATGTGTCCGAAATTGCGTATGTGTTGTGTTGTATGGTTCGTCGCGCTATGTTCCCGTTGGGTACGGTAATCCATACGTACATTTTGAACGACCATCCGCATTAGTTTCAAAGACAAGGCCTTTGGGTTGTGCTAGCCGGGATGGCTTCTTTGATCTTGGGTACTGCTGTAGTTTTGGTGTAGCCTGAAACCGAATGACATCATCGCGTTGAGGCAGCATCTTGGAAGGTCAGCTTGTTATTTTTATGTCATGTTTAACATCCAGAACTTATGATTGATGAGGTGCTGGTATTATGCAGGAGTGATATCTGGTCTGCCGTGTTTTAAATAGCCGACAGAAATTGTTTTTAGTCGTCTATAATTAACGCAGGGTTCCAGATATTCATATTTGTTCCAGCAACATGTAAAGACAGTACTGTTTTTTTAATGGTTTCGTCTTGAATCAGGCGATGTTGTTTCCCTGCTTTGTGTCTATGTATTGGGCGCTGTCTTGAACCTGTCAGACATTCTCCATCGTTGCTGTGAATCTTGCAGAATTTGTAGGTTGTAAAATTGTGGAAACTGACCTGCCTTAACGTGTTCACAAAAATGCGCTTGCATATCTTTATACAAGTCATTGTGTTTCAGCACAAGGGAATAAGGCGCTGTCTGTGACCCCTTGGTTTAGCGACTTCTTTGAACAGCTGGTAGTTTCATTTAACCCTTTAAAGACGAAGCGTATCTGTTTTATATAAGGACTCAGTGCGTACCGCTCTGTAAACACTCTCCACTTCGGTTATAAAAACCAGTCTCTTAATGTTTTATAAGGCAAAAGTTGCTGTTTGTTCTGAGATCCGTACAAAACACACAAACGCAATGTGGGCACCACGTAGAATTTTTTAATGTTAAACCTGGTGGTATGTAAAGTTACCGCTAGGCTTTAAAAAGGTTTAATGTGGCCAAAAAATTGTCTTTGATTTTTGCCCCCGTAAGTTCGAGCTCTGTGTTGTCAACGGATTGCTGTTGGACACTTAAGGGTTCTTACTGGTGTAATTTATTTCAGTGGGACACATTTGAGTGGCCATGTGCCTCTTTGCGAATTCCTGTGTCCTTCTATGAGGTATGGCAACCGATATTTTGTACGTGTTTTCTCATGTGTAATATCCTGCCTTTCTCATTCTCTTTGATGCATTGAACCGAACCCCAGGTGCTCACCGCAGTGTTCACGTCTCCTGTACAGATCTGCCCACTAGCCTGTTCTGTGTGGGCGTGTAACACAGGAGATTGTTTTGAGAGCAAAGTTCTGAGGAGTCTGAGTGGGACCCGAGCGGGACGAGTAGCAGGAAACTAGGGATAGGTGTATAATTTCTAATCAGTCTTCTCCCCTGTTGTTTGAGTGAACAAACCAAGGATAATGAGATGGGGGAGAAATTAATACTGCATGTACCAGATTACTTCTTAGTTGAGAAATGTCAGGCTTCCGCCGCAGTGTAGTAGAGGTCGTCAGTTTTCTGGTATGTTTACATTTTTATACGCCTGATGATGGCCCGATCGGGTCGAAACACAGCAGTTTTATTAAAAAAATGTCGTTTTATAATAAAAGAATTGTGTTCGACTGTTTTTGTCGTGCATTGCATTCCTAGACATGAATAAGTGACTGTGGGGTTGCACCGAGGCGACTGTTCTTATACACCTCGTAGAATGGCTGTGTTCCATTGAGCACGTCGTAGAATGGCTGTGTTCCATTGAGCACCTCATAGAATGGCTGTGTTCCATTGAGCACGTCGTAGAATGGCTGTGTTCCATTGTAACACAAGGGACACGGTGTTGGATTTTAACAAAAAATGAGCAGGGAGACACTTTCGCTTAGCATGATGCTCCAATGAGCTCGTTTGCATTCATGAAAATTAATACGATTACATAGCACTCTAGTGTTTTTTTTTCCGTGCTATAGAAACATGCATATAAATAGGTTGTAATTTGTTGGTATGGAAATGAAGCTGTCCGCGGGGCCTAGTGTCTGTTCGTGGCAGTTGTAACTGTCGATATTTTTTCGCTGGGCTTAGCCGAAAGTGTTTTTAGTCCAGTGATCCTCAACACAAAGCCTGTCGTAATCTCGTTTAGGCTTAATAATGTTGATGCGTTCAGCATACAAATGGATTAACATCTGCTGACGTAAATTGTGTAGGAAGTTTTAAAATTGCAAGTATGCCTACCTGTAGTGTGTTACTGAAAGAAACCCTCATTAAACGTGAGATTTTCTTTATTTCGTGATACAATCTGACTCCGTTATAATGCCATAAAAGGGACTGAATTTTTTGTGTCGTTATAAACAATTGTCCTTATAACTGAGGGGTATAATGTTGTGGTTGACAGTGATGAATTAATTGGTAACACGGAATATCTGACTGTATAGGCGAGATGTGGGATAAACCGATGTCGTTTTAACCGCGGGGTGCTGTATTTGGGAGTACTGTGAGAGATGGTACGTGAGACTTAACGTGTTTTTATGTCCTCCCACGTTTGTGTGTGTGTGTGTGGGGGGGGGTGAGAGGGGATTAAAGTAATCCCATTGGCATTGTTTATTTAAGTAAGGCAAACTTATCCCTCAGATGTCATGAAGGTATATAGCGGGAGCAGTGGTATAGCTGCACGCATTGTTGACCTCAGTACTGAATGGAGGTGAGTGATCAGCCTCACGACCCCGCTGCTTTACCCATCCTGGGGAAAGAACCACGGTATGTAGGTGTCTTAGTGGGATCCACAGTATGTAAGTGGCTTAGTGGGACCCAGAGTCCTTCATGTCTTTTTGGACAGGTTTTTATCCGAGTACTTCGGTTTTCCCCTGTCAGTGTTATTCCACCAGTGCTCCGTAACTTCATATACACGTTGCTCTTACCGGAAGGACAAGCGGACGAAGGCTGGGTACCTTCCAAAAAGCAGTGTTTTTTTTTTTTTGGAAATCCGTGAGTGTTGTGTAGAAAAGTAGGCTACTTTGACGTACTGTCTAAACGGTTAAGAAAAGTAGAAAATTTTGAGTGCGGTAGTCCAAATAGCGGCACCCCTCCTGGTGAACCGTAGATAAATCGTCCAAAAGAGAGCGGAAATAAATTGTGGAAACCGTCTTCCGGAAACACGTAACAGTAAGATTTGGACGGCTAATGAGTTCAGTTATTTTACGCTGTGTTGCAACCCGGTGCAAGGAAATGCTTCAGCATGCCTCGCTTTAGACATAACCCTATAAAAGGCGATCATAGATTCGTGTATGCACACTTGTAGACATATTTTTGCAAAATCATTGCAATTAATTGCTGACGCAGATGATGTAATCCTACGAGCTAGAACACGTAAAGACCTGGTAGAAGGATTTCGCTTCTTAGAAAGTGCAGTTGTGAGGATTGGGCTCAAAATAAATGAGAATAAAACAAAATACATGGCTATGAACACAAGATGATTGATGGACATACGTGTTTTGGAAATAGAGCGAGACACTTTTGAACATCTGCGTACTTTTACGTATTTGGGTACAGTACTTAGTAAGAGTACTAATGTAACAGAAGAAGATCGAAATAGAATTGCAATAGCAAATAGATGTTATTTCAGCTTTCACAAAGGCGTTAAATCTAATTTCGTATCCAGAATTACAAAGAGTTTACTATATAAGACGCTGGTACGTCCAATAGTGTACGGGACAGAGGGCTGGACACTGTCCCAAATGAACGAGAAAATGGTGGATGTGTTTGAACGGAGAATTCTTCGAGGAATATATGGACCTTGACGAGTGGCGGTGTAGATAGCAAAGAACTGCGTGGTCTTTCCAAAGAGCCCAGACTCTCAGTGATAATCATAATTGCAAGATTGCGATGGGCTTATCGTGATACAAGAATGGTGCAAAATTCTGTGCCGAGGAGATTGATGCATATGCAGCCGGAAGGAGAAAGAAAAGTGGGAAAACCACGCGCCAGGTAGAGAGATGATGTGGGGAAGGATGCAAGGATGCTCGGAGTAAGGAGTTGGTGGGCAACAGCCATGAATCGCGAAGAATGGAGGAAACTTCTGAAGAAGTCCAAGACTGTCTGTAAGTTGTAGTGCCGACGACGACGACGACGACGACTGCAGTCCGGTCATGGGTTTATTTGTGTTGGATTTACGTAAACTGGTGTGCCAGATTTAATTTTCAGCCTGGGTGTCATTGTTCAGGTGGTCCCTCGGGTTTTACCAAAACAGAAATGGCTCCACAGCAAACGTAGTGCGGGAAGCACTCCTGTATAGCAAGCCCTGCTGAACCTTTTATGTGTTGCGGGCGACCTTCTGTCAAAATTTGGTCTGCATGCGGGCAACATGAAATTCAGTACACTGAATGAATAAGTACACGTATGATTTGATAACAGGCCTAATAGGATTTTTGTAAATTACAGTTGACAACCTAGGCTAGGGTATCGTTATTTTTAACACGTTTTTACAAAATGAATTAGTAATGTAACGCTTTATTCGTAAACAAGATGGGCAGTGTAAATATAACGTAGCATCGAGGCGCCTTTACGTAACCATTGTTGCCGTGGAAAAGCAGTACGTATTACATATTCTGAGTGTGTTTGTAGCCTTTGTTATCCAGCATGCAAAGCACATGCGCCGTATTGTTATCTGTGGCTTATATAGCCGTAACATGCTTTTCCACATTATTTCATAAACGGCACGATTTTCGGAAAAAAGTTATTGAACATAAAATGTGGTTTGATTTTCTGTACAACTTTTGCCTGAAACATTTCTCAATTGAGTAAGAATCCAGCGACATAGTACCATAAATGTACATAGGTCTTCATGTAAAATACCCGTTATTCTTCTCAGATTTTAATGAAACTTGAATTTTCTCGACATATTTTCGAAGCTAATGACGAAGCTAGCAGTCGCTTCTGATAATTTTGCGAACGCGCTTCATAAACGGATTTAAGTTTTCAAAATTGTTGCCGTATTCTATCTCAGCTTGGCCAGGAGAAGAGTTAAAAGACTTTTTCTTTTTTAAATTTCGTATGTCTCCGCGGTTAACGTGACCTGTCGATGTTGCCCGCGAGCTACCGGTTGAGAGGGCCTGCTGTATGGGATGGAGTTTAACAGTGCCTTAGCCTCTGGTTACTGGCGCTCAGCTATTTGCATTCACGTAGTTCTGCCAGGACCGGCTGTGCTGACGGTCTTGCCTAGTTTCAAGTTCAGCAACTCTTGACGTGTCGCCCACACAATTTGTTTATGAGTGTCATTTGGTTCTCTGAATAAGAACGAGACACAGCTGAAAGATGTGTATTTTATTTTAAGTGGGAACAAAATATTTAAATGCAGTTTAGATTATTTCGGTTCTTTACACTTTAAGCGACCGGGGTGGATATTTAATTTTCATGGCATGGTCTATGAAAAACGTATTATGTTAACAAAAGGGAAAAAATATGAAATGAAGGGGTTTTGTGGAAAAACAGATTATACAGCGTGTCGTGAAACTGAGTTAACCTTTAAAGCCTAGCGGTAACTTTACATATGACCAGGTTTAACATTAAAAAATTCTACGTGGTGCCCACATTGCGTTTATGTGTTTTGTGCGGATCTCAGAACAAACACCAACTTTTGCCTTATAAAACATTAAGAGATTGGTTTTTATAACCGAAGTGGAGAGTGTTTACAGCGCGGTACGCACTGAGTCCTTATATAAAACAGATACGCTCCGTCTTTAAAGGGTTAATTTCTTGGTTACCTAAATATGTATATAATTATTTTCTAGGGGTGCTTACCCCAGGTAGTTTAACCCTTTAAAGACAAAGCGTGTCTGTTTTATATAAGCACTCAGTGCGTACCGCGCTGTAAACACTCTCCACTTCGGTTATAAAAACCAGTCTCTTAATGTTTCATAAGGCAAAAGTTGCTGTTTGTTCTGAGATCCGTACAAAACACATAAACGCAATGTGGGCACCACGTAGAATTTTTGAATGTTAAACCTGGTGGTACGTAAAGTTACCGCTAGGCTTTAAAAGTTTAAAAGTCAAGGAATGAATGACGTACATCTTAACTAGTTTCAGCAAAGCAGAAAGGCCAGTGACAGTAGGCCTGTGTGAATAATATGCTGATAGGGCAGTGTGATGTCGATCTAGAACTGTCTCCGGTACCATCCCATCGTTTTGTTGTTGATGGCTTAGTAGAAGCTACCAAATATTGCCCTGTATAGTGACTGTGCGACGGGCCGGACGACCCGAGAACCGTACTTCTACTACCAGATGGGACATTCTTTACCATCCCGTACAGACCGGACTTGGGGCTCACCCAGCCAACTGTACGGTTCGTACCATGGGCATTTTCCCCTAGTGTAACGCCCGGGGCATGGAGTGAACACTCATCTTCACCTAACAAAACCGATACTAACAATATGTGGAGTCCTGCCGCCACTGTACCGTCAGGGAGTGGTACGTAATTAACCCTTCAAAGACGAAGCGTATCTGTTTTATACAAGGACTCCGTGCGTACCGCGCTGTAAACACTCTCCACTTCGGTTATAAAAACCAATCTCTTAATGTTTTATAGGGCAAAAGTTGCTGTTTGTTCTGAGATCCGTACAAAACACATAAACGCAATGTGGGCACCACGTAGAATTTTTTAATGTTAAACCTGGTGGTACATAAAGTTACCGCTAGGCTTTAAAAGGTTAAAGTCCCCCACTCCCTCGCCGTGTTGTGTTTTCTCCTTTCCGAATTTGTTTAATCATTTTCATTTTCAATTTGTGTTTTTATTATTCTGTTTATTATTTTATTTTATTTACTTACCTTTGCCTTGGTAGTTTTCCTCTCTTACTTCATTCTATATGTTTTCATCCACCCCTCCCTTACTCCTGGTTCAACCCTATTGGCTGTCATCACGCTTACTGGTCCCCACCCCACGCGAACCTTCCCGTTTAGAATCTGCGTTACAGATTGGCTTTTTTTCCCCTCTCGGACTGTTGACCATTGACGATGGGACCGACATGTTAGGAAACGCTGGTAAACACCACACGACGCTGCGTAATATCCCAGAAGAACGCAGATTTCATCAGCATTGCGGCGGAAGCCTGAAATGAAGCCCATAGACGACTTTACCTTCAACTGTCCTTCAGGATATCGCCACTGAAATTCAGATATTGCAGCTGAATATTGGATTTTGTTTAGAAGTTCACAGAGTATACATTTCTAACGAGCCGGAGTGGTTCGGAAGTAACATTTATGGGTGCACTGAGATTTCTTGTTACAAGTTCTTGTTGAAACTCTTTAACGTAGGTGTCACATAGCAAGACTTGACTTGCAAAACGGTACGCGTAAAGAACACCTAACAAAGGAACTGAAAACAACAAAACTCAGTTTTTGAATTACGTTTATTGATGTGTTAGGGAGAACGTGTTGTATGTCACTGTGCCCAACGGTCTAGTGTCGGCCTGGATGCGAATTCTCATTTGCATGCAGCTCGCGCTCTCCTGGGACACGTCGTTGTTAGTTTGCCCAACACACATAACCAAATCAATCCCTTTGGACACCGAACGGGAATAATGGGGTGAGTGAACAGCCACACTTTCTGGCCACTCCGCCTTCTGTATTCATTCAACCAATACTTCGGTTTTTAAAGCGTATACAGGCTACCGCTTTCGGCTCAAACAGCCACCATCAGGCCACACAGAAACCATAAAAACTCCATACGTTTGTGTTTAATTTGTGGTTTCTGCGTGGCCTGATGGTGGCTGTTTGAGCCGAAACCGGTAGCCTGTATACGGTTTAAAAAGCGGAATGTTTGTTGTGATTGTGTGAGTAGTAAGTGAAAATGCACTTTTGTGTCTACACACCAACTGGGATGTTCAGTATAAAAATTATAAGAAAATCTAATGTCGGTATAATGACTAGGCTACCAGCTGGACGATGCGGGGTTCGAATCCCGGTAGAGACGAGAAATTTTTCTTTCCCCGAAACGTCCAGACCGGCTCCGGACCTCACTGTGTCTTCTGTTTGATGGATGTTGGAGTTCTTCCCCGGGGTTAAAGTAGCTGAGGTGTCATACTCGAGAAGAACGGAACCCCCACCCCCCTCCCAAATCACGCTGAGCAGGACGACGTTCCACACTTGGAATGCACTTTACTTAGTCCTTCCCTCTTATGCCTACTTTTCACAGCAGGTGTTGAGGGTTCTTTATGTTCACCTGATCACACACAACACTCAGTGGGACTCCTCTGGACGAGGGATCGGCCCATCGCAGAGACCTCTACCTGACAACACGAACGCTGTACAAGAGACAAACATCCATGCCCCCGGTGGGATTCGAACCCATGATCTCAGCAAGCCCTCAGCCGCAGTCCTACGCCCTAGACCGCGCAGGCACTGGGATCGGCATAATTGGAATATGTTCGTATAAAACGAACAGGCGACCGCTGGGTGGGACAGCGTTGGGAGTACCTGTGTTCTGGCTGCGTTTGTGCCGACTCTTCCTTGAGATGTTGAGATTGGGGAAAGTGAAGGTCGGCGTCGTAAGTTGACTTGAGTTTGGATGACCCCAAATAACAGCCGTTAAAGTTGGTGCTTGTTCTAATTGTAAACATACGTCCCATCCGCGAGTATTCTTTAAACAGACCCATTCTGTTCGTGAGCTAAACTGTTTATACAGTTACGAACAGAATGAAATGGCAGCCAAGGTTGAATCTTCCTTGTAGTCAGCAGAGGTCATACTGTGAACAGTTGTTCAGTACCCTAAAGTTGTTTGCGTTTAGTTCTGAAGTCAAGCATTTAAAAATTAACCAAGGCAGGCGTGAAGAATACGACATAGTAAGTTTTATGATCGTTAAAAGTTCTTGTAGTTACGTAGTTCAGAGAAAAATTGGGCAGTCTTTGCGTGCTGTAGCCGTAACTTGGCTGATTGATCGTCACGTGTCTCTGGCGCCGTGACAGAGTTCACAGATGTGATTGAAATGCGTCCGGTGTCTTGCGCCTTAGGAAATGTTTACATGAAAGGAATGTCGTCTTATCACGACATTGATTATAGAAGACATATTCTGTGATCAAATCAGGGACGTTAGTTCGTGTCAGCAACGTAATGGGGACTTTGGCTCACATGGCGGTAACTGTGAAAACTGTCTTTTTGGAATGTGACGCTGTGTAGTCTGGTAGATGTATACCGACGTTTAAGAGGTTCCTGTTGCTATATCATTAGGCTGTGGACACAGCAGAATGCATGATCAAACCAGACCTCACAGCGTCCAGTTTTTACGTAATTTCTCTCGATAATTCGTCCTGTGGAAATAACATGGGAACTTCCTGTATTTGCCTACATGATGTGAGCTCTGTTTGTGACATCCGTTAATCCGTTGAAGGACAGTGGTTGCTATACGTACCGCCAGGTTTAACGTCCACAAATTCTAAGTTCTGCCCACACAGTGTATTTATGTGTTTTGTGTGGATCTCAGAACAAACAGCGATTATTACCCTATACAGCATTAACTGGCTGGTTTTTGTATTTGAGGCGGAATGTGTTTACTGCGCGGTACGATTTTTACGTGTAATTCAGGTTACTCTTGGTCTATAATGGGTTATGTGGTAGCATTTGCAGAAGTGTGTTCCGAGTTAGCATTATCATATGTTGCCTACGTGTGGGTTGTATTTTTAATTGAGATAATTGAGGTGGATTTAGGCAAGGCTTAAGTAAAGTCAGGTGAGGTGAGGTTAGGTTAGTTTTGTGGGTTGAAGATCGGTTAATGAATATAAGGTTAGAGCAAGGGTCTACAAATTTTCCAAAAATCTGGGAACCGTCTGCAAATTGTAGACGCTGGAAGGTTGGCTAGACGCAGGTTCTTTGCTGAGGACCCACAATTCTGAAGTGATGTGTGAACCATATTATTATTTGGTGACTTCATCTCATTGCGTGTGAAGTGATGCACATTTTTGTATGTAAGAAACATACGCGTTATATGCGCCGAAAATTTGAAGGCGTGACCTTGCAGAATTTAGACCCCTGATCGCCCAGGCGCCCGGGATTTGTGCAGCCCTGGGTTAGAGTTAGAGTGCTCTATTGTATCTTAATATTGCATTCATTTCCTTTGCTTTTCTCCCCCCCCCCCCAGTTTTCCCGCCTAGGCGCATGTGATTCTGCCATATTACCCTCGAAAGACATCACATGGTCATCGCTTGAGCCAACTAGACGTCGACAAAGATCATTTGTTCTACGTTTTTTGTGGTTTCTTCCTTCTATTCAGGAACCTATTCGCAAAATGTTCCTTGTTTCCGACGCGCACGTCGGTAGTGGCGTCATTGCAATCGTCCTGACGACTCCATTCTTCTGCTCCTCTTGTGGGTGGGCTCATGCATGATTCGGATTCTCTTCGTGTGTTGCGTAACCATCGGTCGTGTTACTATAGTTGGCCTGGTGGTGTAGGTTGCGGTAAAAATTGCACGAGTCTGGTTGGCGTCAGGACTGTGGAGTCAGAGTCGGTAAAAATGTACCGCCTCCGACTCTGACCCGGTAAAAATGTACCGACTCCGACTCTGACCCGGTAAAAATGTACCGACTCCGACTCTGACCTCAATCTAAAATCTTAACTAGATACTCCAAGCCCAGAGCCCTGATAGCTACAGTAACCATTAGACTTATACTTAAATATAGGTTATAAGTCTGAACAGTAGCCTGATGATTCACGTGGTGGTGATGAAACGTCTTATAGGTTAACCATTATTAATACATATTGAGCTTTTATGAAGGAATGGGAGTCGGAGTTTTAAAAATCGAGGAGTCGGAGGTTTTGTGTACCGACTCCACAGCCCTGGTTGGCGTTACATTTGTAGAAGGCATATGATGTTAGTCCGTTCAGGATTTTTGCAGCTATCTGGTCGACAGTCGTACGTGTGATTTTCGGTATATTCGCAACGAAAGGTTCCAAAAAAAGCGGATGTTACCATTGCTGTTTCGCACCGGCCGCTTGAAACAGCAGGGCAGAACGGATTTTCATGAAGTTCAGTATTGGGCACACTGGCGTAGATCACCGGTGGAGGCACACCCAGCGACACTATTCCCCCCCCCCCCCGCCCCCCGCCCCCAAATATCAGACTTGCTTCCAGGTGTCTCAGGAATACTGCCGCCTGTGAGAACAGTGCACTCCAGTCCCAAAGAACCGAAAGCAAATTTTAGCGTTCTGTACGTTAGGCCCTCACGCCTCCGCCACGCGGGGTTTGCGACGGTTATGTCTCTGCCATTCATGGGACAGTTTACTGACGTTTTTCTGTCGTAACTGGCAGACTATTTATCTGAGCCAAAAATATTTTCACCAGACTTTAAGAAGTTTAAAGTCTTGAAACATCTCGTCTGTAGCTCGTTCAAAGTTTAGACATGATGATGATGATGATAATGATGATGATTATTATTATTATTATATTGTCTCTTGTCACAGGCCATTTCTCTCCGGTACTTCTCTTGTACCAACGGTGACCCCACCCCTCAGGTTTCAAGTTTCAGGCTGCAGTACTTTCCGCATTATGTGTGATGTCCCACGTACAGCTACCTTCTGTAGCGAATCTATTGACTGTTTCCCCGGTTTAGCTTCTAAATTTTTCCTTAAACCTCTCGTTACTGTTCCAGTGGCTCCAATTACCGCGGGTGTAATCACACAGTTCATGTTCCACATCCATTGTATCTCTGTACATAAACTCTTGTATTTCAGTTTCTTCTCTGCTTCCTTTTGCATTACGTTTCTGTCCGCTGATATTTTGCCACGTCTATCAGTATGCATGTTTTTCTTGTTTTTAATTATTATATCTTGCTTATTTGCTGTAACTTCTCTGTGTGTACCCCTTGATTCCACAACAATTTATTATTATCCGAATTTCTCACTTCTCAGCTTTAGCTGGGAAATATTCACCTATCCTGGGATGTATCATCAGTAGGATTAGGCTCGCTGATCTTATGTGTACTTAGGAAATTTCTTGCAATTGAACATGTGCCAAGAATTACCACTGTTTGCATCTGTATGTATGTGTTTGGGTGCAGGTCTCTTTAGGCTTTGTGATAGTGACTTTGGAATTATTCCCGTGGCTGAAATTGCTATCGGGACCACTTGTACTGCGTCCTGCTTCCACATGTCACGTACTTTGTTCGCCAGTTCTTGGTATTTGTTTTGTTTTTCGGTTATTGTTTTGGCGAGATTGTGTGTATTTGGAATAGCTATGTCTATTAGGAAGGCATTTTTTCTTGTTCGTGAAAGTTATGTCAGGCCGGTTGGAAGGTATTGTTTTGTCCGTAATAATGCTGCGATTCCAGTACAGTTTGAAGTTGTCATTCTTCAGCGCGTTTGCTGGTTTGTACTTATAGTATGGGCATTTGTCTTCAATTAGTTCAGCTGCTTCTGCCAGTTTCTGGTGTATAACTTGTGCTACTCCGTCATGTCTTTTTATATACTCGGTAGGTGCTAGTTGTTCACATGCTGCAGTAATGTGCTGGATCGTCTCCGGTTCTTTTCTACATCTGCACATCTCGTCGATGTTTGGCTGCTTCAAAATATATTTCTTGTAGTTTCTTGTTAGTATAACTTGGTCCTGTATTGCTCTTAAAAAGCCGTCTGTTTCGGCAAACAGGTCTGCATTTATTATTATTATTATTATTATTATTATTATTACTTTTTTAAAACAGATTTTGCCCTGAACTGGGACATTTTTTAAAATAAACTTATCTGTGTTTCTTCGGAGTATAGGGGGTTTGCGCCAGTACTTTCGTATATCTTTTCCTGTAATATTGTTTTCTTCTGTTTGTTTGTTTGTTTAGTGTTTGTTTTGTGTATTTGTGCTGTTTTTGTGTTGTATTTGTGTTTGTGTGCCGGTTTTATAATAGGCATTTTTGCTGTGAAGCCTGCACGTTAATAAATACCTATTGAATTGAATTGGATTATTGTGGAAAATTAATGTGCACTGTGTAGCGGCACGACGCAAGTAGTCTAGGTGCGTTACTAACGTAGTCACAGTATTGTAGTAAGCCTCTGGTCAAGCATTAGCCTGCCGTAATTTAATCCGCTGTTGCTTGAAGAAGTGAGATGTAACGTACGTGGAGTATACGTTTTGTTACGGACTACTGTAATCACAGTCTTAAGCCCTCTCTTTAAGTGTTGCTGTGAAACAAAACTTATTTTTATCCTGACAAGTTTTGGTATACAGTTAAACACACGTGCATCGCCTTAATCCGCGCAGTTCATGTTTTCTGCTGTGGGCTACTGAGCTGCGCGCAGTGCGGTTAGAACACGTTAGTTGTCACGGTGCAATATGTAGAAGACTGCCACGGATAGTATATGGTGTCCTTTGAGAGCTATGCTGGACTAATATTAAGTGTGAAATTGTTGCAGGGTAAATTGTGTGTAATGTGGTTTATTCCTTAACTACCCCCTTACGTTTGACAGCGTAGAATCTGCGAAGAGGGCCAAGGAAACCCTGAATGGAGCCGATATCTACTCTGGTTGCTGCACTCTCAAGATAGACTACGCTAAGGTAAGCGGAATGCGTTCGTATTGTCTTTTCGCGCAGACGTTTGTTCTCATGACAGTGATTTGTAAACGTCCTCACCTCCCACTAGAATTGTTGGGGATAAATCTCATTGTGAACACCGTACTAAATGTTGTATTAAGGATCAGTATTAAACCTTTAAAGACGAGAGTGAGTCTAAACTATATTTAAAGATTCAGTCCGTACCGCGCAGTAAACACACTCCGTCTCGGTTATAAAAACCAGTCAGTTAATGCTGTATAGGGAAATAATCGCTGTTTGTTCTGAGATCCACACAAAACACATAAACACACTGTGTGGGCAGAACGTAGAATTTGTGAATGTTAAACCTTGTGGTATGTATAGTAATCGCTGGGAGTTAAAGGTTTAAAATATCGAGTCCCATAGCTGCTTGCTTCGAAGTACAGACGTTTTCGTACTCTGTTCTGCAAACCATTGCGTTACTATAATATTATGTATGCCGCAAATTGTCATTAATATGCACTTTTGTCGCGTTACATGTTTTAATTGTGCTGTGCTGGTAGTAAAAATAATTTTCACATGCACCCAATCGTCCTTTGTCTGTTTTCTTGTTAACATTGTGTGCACATACTGCTCGTACAGTACTGCCGCACAGAAGCACTACGTAAATTGGAAGGAATTTATAAACACGTTCTGAACGTGCTTGTAGTCAGGCGGTGAAATACGTTTATCCATGTACTCGGATTTAAAATTTCAGGACTATTACCTCGGAAAGAGATATGAAGTTCAATAAATGTTGTACGGACAGACACTCCTCGATATACGTTGTAGTTGCATCACGGAAACCTGAGCGCAAGTCTGATGTGAGTGTACATACGGTCAGCTGTTGTATTTGTGTATAGTGTACACACGGTCAGCTGTTGTATTTGTGTATAGTGTACATACGGTCAGCTGTTGTATTTGTGTATAGTGTACATACGGTCAGCTGTTGTATTTGTGTATAGTGTACATACGGTCAGCTGTTGTATTTGTGTATAGTGTACATAACGGTCAGCTGTTGTATTTGTGTATAGTGTGTAGTGTCCAGCTGAAATCAAAACTAGAACACTCTGGGACCCTGTTCGGCCGCAGCATGGACTGTCCAGCGAATGAAGGCATTTGTTGCACTAGGGTGACCGAACGGGGTGAAGGTGCAGATGCGTTTTGCGTGCGCTGATTTCTCTGTCCCCAACGAACAGTTGAGTAACGCCCCTCTGCTCAGGATGGTAAGGTACTGTTAGAATTGTGCGCGGCATGATTAATATGCTGGCATTGCGAAGTCCTCCCATTGAGTAAGCACCATGTTCCTTACAAACGAGAAAGCAGTCTTACGTGAACAGAAAGATGTAGTACTCCAAATTGCAGGTCACACGTTTCTTGGCGGGTTTCTGGATTTCTGCGTGTTATTGCAATAGTTTATGGCATTTCTTTTTTCACGGATTATTTGAGCGATTTCAGCCTTTTCCAGTATGAGGACCCATTCTTAACTTAAAGGAATTGTCGCGCGGACCCTCCGCATTCCGATAGGTTGGCTTATGTACACCTTAACCTTTTAAAGCCTAGCGGTAACTTCACGTACCACCAGGTTTAACGTTAAAAAATTCTACGTGGTGCCCACATTGCGTTTATGTGTTTTGTACGGTTCTCAGAACAAACAGCAACTTTTGCCTTATAAAACATTAAGAGACTGGTTTTTATAACTGAAGTGGAGAGTGTTTACAGCGCCGGTACGCTCTGAGTCCTTATATAAATCATATAACGCTTCGTCTTTAAAGGGTTAAATTCTTCAAGCGCAAGTGGTTACTATGTGTACAAACAGCGATTATTTCCCCATATAGCATTAACTGACTGGTTTTTGTAATCGAGATGGTGAGTGTTTACTGCGCGGTACGAAGTGGGTCTTCAAAACAGATTACATTTGGTCCTTAAAGGGTTAATTGAGGGCATGCATGGTGACAAACAGGAACTGGATAGCCGTTGTGAATACAGTTTCATTCATCGCAAGAGACATGAAGATTTGAAAAATGGTAGTGTATGTGCAGGACGTGTTTAGTCTGTCAGCGGGCCTCGCGCTGAGAACCACTGGAGTGTGTCATCTCCACTTCAGAGTGTAATGCCCGGGGGGAGGGGGCGGGGAAGTGGACCCTTTTTTTTTTTCGTTCTTTGAATTTACTTTCCCATCCGTTCCACACACTCGTTGTTTTCTTTATGCTTTACGTTGTTTATGAGAATTTGATTTTAAGTTTACGAAATGTTATTTTCGTACCGTTGTTTTTAAATTCTTTTGGGGTTTCTTTTTTCGATTTTTTAAAATATTTCTAGAAGACTATGACACTTGCGGCATTTTGGGTGTCTTTTAAAGTGGCTCAACCTTCACTGCACGTGACATTTACGAAGTATCAACCAGTTTGGCGGTTCCAGGAACGCGACTGTGTTTTATTGCCAGTCAGAATATTTGTACACTAATGCCTGCGGTTTGTAAATAGTCTGTTATTGAGCCGTCCGGTTGAGACGAGGGGTGACCGACCTCTGTAGGTTCTCTGATAAACAGAGTTCTGTGTTCAGGGCAGTATGTATGTAAGTCGATTGTATTAACCCTTTAAAGACGAAGTGTATCTACTTTATATAAGGACTCAGTGCGTACCGCGCTGTAAACACTCTCCACTTCGGTTATAAAAACCATTCTCATAATGTTTGATAAGGCAAAAGTTGCTGTTTGTTCTGAGATCCGTACAAAACACATAAACGTAATGTGGGCACCACGTAGAATTTTTTAATGTTAAACCTGGTGGTATGTACAGTTACCGCTAGGCTTTAAAAGGTTAAAGACGAAGCGTATCTGTTTTATATAAGGACTCAGTGCGTACCGCGCCGTAAACACTCTCCACTTCGGTTATAAAAACCAATCTCTTAATGTTTTATAAGGCAAAAGTTGCTGTTTGTTCTGAGATCCGTACAAAACACATAAACGCAATGTGGGCACCACGTAGAGTTTTTTAATGGTAACGCTGGTGGTATGTAAAGTTACCGCTAGGCTTTAAAAGCTTAACAAGGCCGACGTTTTTACATCGGAGGCCATACTGTGAATAGTGGGTATGAAAATTATGTAAAGTAAGTGTTATCTTTCAAGTTGGTGGCATGTTACCGTGTGTTGAATGGTGGCTAGTGGCCGACGTTTCGAGGGAGCGTATTGTCTTTATATTCGGGTTCAAGCACTGCAAGAGAAAGTAGACTGAGTCAGAGAATGAAGGCATTACGATCTGTCGAAACGTCGGTAACCGTTTACCCGTCGACACAGCGTAACGTGACAGAAGACTTGAATCATCAGCCATACTGATGTGGGAACGCATAGTCCTAACGCTTGTGTTAGTGCAGTGTCTTAGGAAGATACAAACTTCTAACCTGGCGACCGTAGCAGTATTAGTGAGCTTTTGGTGGTAATAGATCAGTTATTGTTAACCTCACCTTTAAATTTGTAAGCCGGATATTACATACAATACTAGCGTTAAGTGAGGCTTACCATTCACCTCTATCTGGTGCCGTGAATGAGAATGATTGGAGCCCTACCTCCGTTTCTGTATGTCTTCATGACGTGTATAGGGATAATTTTACGTTTTTAATGTTTCAATGAATTGTCAGAAATATTCTTTGGAACCCTAAAACTCGCCACGCCAACGGACCTAGCGTTGCCCTTGTGTGAGCAAGCACTCTTCTTTTCCGGGAGGACCCGGGTTCAAATCTCCGGCCGAACATCTGTCTTGATTGACGGTTTTCCGTGGCTCTTGTCCTCTAAAGGAAACTTAACGGTCTGGCACATGGAATTAGTTACGATTGTTTTGCGTTACTACACTCAGTATTCCGTCTGACACAACTTTTATTATCTTTTTCAAACACTGGTTTTTTCGATCAAGCCGTCATTAGGTAAAAATGTAAGTTTTTGCGGGATCTCGCAAATGATATAAAATATAAACGATATGAAGTATTAATTTATATTTTAACACAAGGTTAAAAATACAAACAGGTATTTTATATCATTTGTTAGATGTCGCAAAAATTTACATTTTTACCTTGTTTTAAGTTTTTGTGTGAAACACCTGATGACGATCGGCTTGATCGAAACATGTAGCGTTTGAAAAAATAATATTAACTCTTTAAAGACGAAGCGTATTTGTTTTATATAAGGACTCAGTGCGTACCGCGCTGTAAACACTCTCCACTTCGGTTATAAAAACCAGTCTCGTAATGTTTTATAAGGCAAAAGTTGCTGTTTGTTCTGAGATCCGTACAAAACACATAAACGCAATGTGGGCACCACGTAGAATTTTCTAATGTTAAACCTGGTGGTACGTAAAGTTACCGCTAGGCTTTAAAAGGCTAAACTTTCTGTCGGGCGGAATACGTAGTGTTATGTAATTCCTTGTACACAGCGGGGTTGGTAGCGTAAAATACGATTCTTTTCTTCCGCATCATTTGTTTCATTTTGCACCAATCCTGTTATAGGACGCTGTGTAATCTAAGCCATTAAAAGCATCGTTAAATAAACACAAGTAAATAAAATACCATGGCAACAGCAAATGCTTTTAATCCTTGTTATTAGAGTGAAGTCTCATTCGGAAATGTCAAGATTGTCAGCGGGTTTGGTCTTGAATGAAGGGAGCCCAACCGACATGTCTCAGTAGAGTGGTGTACATTTCAGAGTTACAGACGCTTTGGGATATATTGGGAATAATATGATGACTAGGTGTCAGCTGGTGCGTGTTTAAAGTTGAGTGATGGATTGCTTTTTGGAACCAAAGAAGACGGCCAGTGGGCTGCGGTTTGTCGCCGGAAACCGTGATATATCGATGTATACGGATTCTGTTTACAGCCGTCGAGGTTTTGTGTAGAAATGGATCACCAGGTTCATTTATGACGTCATTTAGGTCGTAACTATAGTATAAAAATAGCCAATAAAGATGTTTGGGAAGAACAGTAAGATATCAAAATTGCGTTAACGAAGCGGTTGAAAGAGGACGTTAAATTCTGGGAATGCTCGCTGCCGTTCATTTTCAGAGTGATGAATTAACTAACGTAAACGGCGATAATTTAGCACAGACCACAGGCTGACATATCTTATTCAATTTGAAACCCGCTCTGTTCTGTAGGCCTTCCTAACGGCGTATTCTTAATACGTGATGTAAAGAACTTAACGTGTATTTGAAAGACATATTAAGAACAATATGTGGTCCAGTTCAAACGGAAGGAGGATGCTGAATAAGACATAATGATGAATTGGAGAAATTAGTGAGAGGAGAAGGTATAGTTGAATGCATAAGAACACGGAGGAGAATTTGGTGGGGGCGTCTTAACAGGATGGGGAAAACAAAAACAGTGAGGAGGACTGCGGTATGGAATCCCATAGCAGTGAGATCTAAAGTAAGTTCGAGAATAAATGGAAAGATGAAGTGCTAAATGCTTTAAATCAGAAGTGGAGAACTGGACGTACTTCGTTTAACTTTTTAAAGCCTAGCAGTAACTTTACGTACCACCTGGTTTAACATTAAAAAATTCTACGTGGTGCCCACATTGCGTTTATGTGTTTTGTACGGATCTCAGAGAGATGGCTATTGAAAAACTAAAAAGCCACAAATCACCAGGTATTGATCAGATTCCAGCAGAATTGATTAAAGCAGGGGGTAGGATTATTCGGTCTGAAATCCATAAACTTATTATTTCTATTTGGAATAAGGAGGAATTGCCTGAGGAATGGAAGGAGTCGGTCATTGTGCCTATTTATAAAAAGGGTGATAAGACAGATTGCAATAACTATCGAGGCATATCACTTTTGCCGACTACGTACAAAATTCTATCCAACATCCTTTTGTCAAGGTTAACTCCATATGCAGAGGAAATTATTGGGGATCATCAGTGTGGATTTCGACGTAACAGTTCAACCACTGATCATATATTCAGCATTCGTCAAATACTTGAGAAAAAATGGGAATACAATGAGGCAGTTCATCAGCTATTTATAGACTTCAAGAAAGCCTATGATTCAGTTAGGAGGGAGGTCTTGTATAATATTCTCATTGAGTTCGGTATCCCCATGAAACTAGTAAGGTTAATAAAAATGTGCCTAAGTGAAACATATAGCAGAGTTCGGGTAGGCAAACATCTGTCTGACACGTTCCCTATTAAGAATGGCTTGAAACAAGGGGATGCTCTGTCGCCATTGCTTTTCAACTTTGCTTTAGAATATGCCATTAGGAGGGTACAGGCAAACCAGGAGGGCTTGAAATTGAATGGTACACATCAGCTTCTGGTTTATGCTGATGATGTTAATATATTGGGCGGAAGCGTACATAGCATAAAGAAAAATGCAGAAGATTTAATTATTGCTAGTAAGGAGATTGGTCTAGAAGTAAATGCTGAGAAAACTAAGTACATGGTCATGTCTCGAAATCATAATGCAGGACACAATCACAACATAAATATAGATAATAAATCCTTTGAAAGGGTGGAAGAATTCAAATATTTGGGAGCAACCCTAACGAATCGAAACTCCATTCATGAAGAAATTAAGAGCAGATTGAAGTCGGGGAATGCTTGCTATCATTCGGTGCAGAATCTTTTGTCTTCGAGGTTGCTATCCAAAAACACAAAGATTAGGGTATACAGAACTATAATTTTACCTGTTGTTCTGTATGGATGCGAAACTTGGTCTCTCACACTGAGGGAGGAACAAAGACTGAGGGTGTTCGAGAATAGGGTGCTGAGGAGGATATTTGGGCCTAGGAGGGACGAGGCGACAGGGGAGTGGAGAAGACTACATAACGAGGAACTTAATGACCTGTACTCATCACCAAATATTATTCGGGTAATCAAATCGAGAAGACTGAGATGGGCGGGGCATGTGGCACGTATGGGGGAGGAGAGAGGTGCATACCGGATTTTGGTGGGGAGACCCGAGGGAAGGCGACCACTTGGGAGACCCAGGCGTAGATGGGAGGATAATATTAATATGGACATTCGGGAAGTGGGATGGGAGGACATGAACTGGATTGATCTGGCTCAGGATAGGGACAGGTGGCGGGCTCTTGTGAATGCGGCAATGAACCTTCGGGTTCCATAAAATGCGGGGAATTTCTTGACTAGCTGATAAACTGTTAGCTTCTCAAGAAGGCCTCTGCTCCATGGAGTTAGTTAGTTAGTTAGTTAGTTAGTTAGTTAGTTAGTTAGTTAGTTAGTTAGTTAGTACGGATCTCAGAACAAACCGCGATTAGTTTTCTATACAGCATTAACAGATTGGTTTCTACAACCGAGATGCAGAGTGTTTACTGCGCGGTACGCACTGGGTCTTTATATATAAAACAGATATGCTTCGTCTTTAAAGGGTTAAAGACAGAAAAGCCACGTATGGACTAGTGCAGCAGACCAGAACCCACAAAGGGTTGTATTGTCAGCACAAGGAGATTAGCGTATTCTAAGGTAAACTTACACAAAATATAGGCAGTGTTATTTATGACGTAACATGGTGGCACCTTCACGCATTGTTTTTACCTTCTCGGCTGGCCTAGGGGCGTGGTAATCAGTTCACTCCAAGGGAGCACTGGCGTGTACATACTCATGTCGTAATATAAAATGCCCGATGTTTTTCCCCCGACTTTAACCAAATTCGGATTCTTTTCTACAGATTTTCCTAAAAGTTTCCATTATCAAATTTCACGGAAATCCATCCATTAGGACCCGCGCTGTTACAGACAGACGGACATGACGAAGCTCATTTGTGCGCTTTGCGCGAATATGCCAACGCGAGTTAAAAAAGGCGGTAGCCTTAAAGTTTCCTATCGTCGTGAATGTGAAGCGTATTGTATCAGCCTATTTTCGCCTGGTGATTTGCTTGGCCCACGCTTGTCCGTGGGTGCTTACTCAGCTTGCAGCCCACTCCACATCTGGAGACGGCGTCTCCCATCGTGATGACAGGGGACACGCACAGCGTTGAATATAGTACGAATGATGTGACCAGCAGATACCGTAATTGAGTTCCTTGACCTTTAACCCCAACCCACCCCCACGAATCTGCACGTTTTTCTTGTCAACATTCTGTTCTCAAAATAAGATGCGGTATGTGAATACGACGGAAGACGTCATGCCTTGTTGGATGTTTGTCGTGCGCGGGTTGTTACTCTGTACAAACATTCGGGAACCGGGTGACTGAAGTGGGGGTTCCGTTTGTTGGATGACAGATTGGTTACGAGGTTTGTGAAGATTAAGTATGGGAAATCGCGGGCATGAGGAATTAGGTGTTACCTAACTCTCAGAGCAAGATCGACCATCGATCATGTTTTTTCTTCATGATCAGTGGCGTATCTAGATTTTCGTCCGGGGAGAGTAATCATAATGGCCGCCCCCTAATCGAAGCTAATTGGCTTTAAATATGGACGATCCGAGTTTCGAATTCGGTAGGAGCAACAGATTTTTTCTTCTCCGAAACGTCCGTACTGACTCCGTGCCCCACCAAGCCTCTTACTCATGTAGTACCGGGGTTCTTTCCTGGCGGTAAAGCGGCCGGAGCGCGAAGTTGACCACTCGCCTTCCATCTAGTGCCGAGGTTAAATGCAGCTGTTCCTCTCCTCGCACGGTATTCCTTCATGGCACCCTGTACGTGGTCGCGTGGGTTTATACGCTGTTCTTCCCATTGGAATGATGTATTTCTAACACGTTCTACTGGAATTTGCCAGTTTGTGCGAGTGAACTGCAGTACGTCATCACGCCTGTAAGTTGAATTTAATTGCAACGTAAATTATTCCACCCGTCATCTTTATGACCACCGCCCGTATCTCCCCTTTGCCTCGAATCCCAAGTAGTGACGGATATATATAATTATAAGCGAGGTTTATAGTTGACATACTGCTGATGTGTGGAGCCGATTTTCGAAATTGTGTCCATTGATTCGCGTTTTTTATTACATCAAATTAATTGGCTGATGATTTTTGTTGCCCTCCGATTTCCACCCATCAACCTTCAGCAACAGAAGGCATCGGAATCTAAGAACTTTGTTTAATTTCATTTTTTAGTGTGTGACATCCTGTTGTGTTTGTCAGTGTCAGTAATTTAAAAACACATTCAGACGCAACTTATAATTTCATTGAAAAACAGTATTTTGTTTTCAGTATGCTACATGTTTCGGCCCTAATGGGCCGTCAAGACGTTCTGTATAAAAGTATGTACCAATCGTTTAATTAGGCTTCGTATAAAAATACAAACGTACGTACCACTCCATTACCTCCATTTACAAATTTTAAATTTATATACTGTATGATATTGGCCGTTGGGGCCGAAACTTGTAGCACGTTAGACTATAATAGTTTTACAATAAAATTGTATTCGTGTTCGACGCGACGTTTTTAATTATTGAGGAAGAACTTCAATTTCTTATTCGAAACCGCACCTTTTGATTAAATTTGATTAAGTAAATTTCTAGACATTTCAGTTACCGATCTAAGTAAATTTTGGCCCGTTCTTCTTCATCTGTAATCGAAACGAAGCTCTAAATCGAAGGTGTGTCACATTTCTTAAAAGAGTAGTCACTTGGTTTGTGGCGTGGAAGCGACCTGTATGTCACATGACTGTTTACATACGTAACGAAAAGCAGGAAATGTTACCACGCATCTGTTCATTAGGCTTATCCATGGTGTTGATGAATACAGGGTCCTTTATTTATTTGGCAATGACTGTTTACATACGTAACGAAAAGCAGGAAATGTTACCACGCATCTGTTCATTAGGCTTATTCCATGGTGTTGATGAATACAGGGTCCTTTATTTATTTGGCAAATATCTTTTTTCACTTCCGACCGCTGTTTCTCCTCGCGCGTGGATGGTCGGCCGAGGGGTTTCCGTTAATACAAGCAAGCCGACAGAAAGGTACCCGATATTTGTCTAAAACTAGCATACCATACACCTGTATTGCCCACGGCGAACATTAATGGCAAGCAGATTTGGCAACATCGTAAAGGACACACTTAGAAATATGTACCCTACTGTCAGCAGAGCGCACCTTGCATCACTCGTTAATGTCATTCGGTCAGAAGCTAAAGTTCAAGTCTAACGCTGGTTTTCTCCAAAATTCTATACCGAGCAGGGGTGCACAACACCCGGGCACCAGGTCGCCATGGCGACTAAATTTTATATGGCGGCGTTTACTATTTGTTGATCCTCAGTACGGAACTCCACCTTACCATTGTGGTGCCTCGAATTTTGAAGTGGCTCCAGATTTTTCTGGAAACTTTGTGCACCCCTGCCGTACTGTGTAGCCATTTGCACATATTCCAGAGACCTGTTGGCGTGTTTAGACTCTTTGCATGTTGTGCTGATTGTAAATATCATTTTTATAATGCTTTCGGCTGTGGAAGTTGATGAACTTAATCGTATGGACTTACAAACGCTACAAAATAACAGCACCTGTACGCCAACCTGCGCCTTTCTGAACCGAAAAGGCTGTAAATAAAGTGAGAGTGGCGCTAAAAGTGTATGTAATGACACCAACTCGTGCAAACAGCCTTAGTAAAAGATTTCAGTTACAACCCGACATGTTTCGGTGCTCTGAAACACCATCGTCAGGGGGGGAAAAACATAACACTTGAGTGATAAAGCACTAGATGACAAGATACAGTTCTGGTTGAAATATTGTCACCTCAATTTCTGGGCGCTTTGTGATGAATAGCACGCGATGTCTTGAGAATCCAGATGTGGCAGTTACAGCACAGCGGGTTAGTCGCAGTAACATCCATCTGAAATGTACTGAACCAGTCACCAAATTTAACCCTTTAAAGACGAAGCGTATCTGTAGGATATATAAGGATTCAGTGCGTACCGCGCTGTAAACACTCCACTTCGGTTATAAAAACCAGTCTCTTAACCCTTTAAAGACGAAGCGTATCTGTAGGATATATAAGGATTCAGTGCGTACCGCGCTGTAAACACTCTCCACTTCGGTTATAAAAACCAGTCTCTTAACCCTTTAAAGACGAAGCGTATCTGTAGGATATATGGGGATTCAGTGCGTACCGCGCTGTAAACACTCTCCACTTCGGTTATAAAAACCAGTCTCTTAATGTTTTATAAGGCAAAAATTGCTGTTTGTTCTGAGATCCGTACAAAACACATAAACGCAATGTGGGCACCACGTAGAATTTTTTAATGTTAAACCTGGCCGTATATAAAGTTACCGCTAGGCTTTATAAGGTTAATAAGATCGGAGTATATAAAGTTCATTCTAATAAGACATGTTTCCGTTGCAGGTTTTTCCTTATTTGCGTGTCCGGTTGACTCCCCTTTGTAGTTTCATTTCACTTGACCCATCATGTCAGTATTTCGTACATTACTTCCTTCTTGTAAGGAAAGGAAGCCAGTGTAACTGCAATTGAACAGACTGAAAATGGAATTTTTAGTAAGGGACAGCAGAATAACCGTTCTTGGCAATGTAAAACGGTCAGAGTTCCGCATTTTCTGTCTCACCCAGGGGCGCAGTCTCCGCTGCACGGGGTCTCACAGACCTACAGAATACTAAAACTTGATACTAGTTCTGTTGGACTGGATTCCCTTCTTCAGAGAACAGTACTCACACATCTGGGAGTAACTTCGCTAATAATTGTAAGGGGACCCCACCCCCCCGAGTTATCTAGTTGAATAGTACCCCCGGCGGTTATATAGCCATTGGGCCCACTGGTCATTTTGCCAATAAAATGGCCAGTGCCAGCACATTAGAAATAAAAGCCCTCTTTTTCCAAGTGGTGCATTTTTTTTAGTTGTGTACATTTTGATGTGTTAATAATTAGTAGAAGCAGGGCTGTGGAGTCGGTGCACAAAAGCTCCGACTCCGACTGCTTCATAAAAGCTCGAAATATATTAATAACTGTAAACCTGTAAAACGTTTCGTCATCATTACGTAAATTATCAGGCTACTGTTTAGACTTATAACCTATACTTAAATATAAGTCTAATGGTTACTGTAGCTATCAGGGCTCTGGAGTTGGAGTATCTAGTTACGATTTTAGACTGGGGTCGGAGTCGGTACATTTTTACCGACTGCACCTAAAATTCCTTCCGACTCCGACTCCACAGCCCTGAGTAGAACAACCCATATTCGAAACGGCACGTGCCACCAGTTTCCAACAGTGAGACGCGTCTCGGTGGTTACCCGCCGGTAAAATATCATTTATTAATAGTCTGAATAGTTTTGATTGGCTGTATCAGGGACATATTTAAATTCGAACGCATTTCAATTTTAACTCAGAATAGTTGGAGAACATTCAGAAACTTACGCAGGATCCTCGAGTCAATCAGAATATTATGCTGTGTGTTACATATCCTCAATTATAATAACGCACAAGGTCGCGGATAGACTGTTTCGTCAGTGCGGTGTGTGCAGGTGGACAGGTGTTCTGGGCTGCATGTCGGCACTGGGAAATAATTAAGGTTCCAAAAATTGTGTGACGCACTAGACATTCTTGGCACGATGTGTGTTGGTATGCTGATCACAAGTAGGGCAAAGCGATCCCCAGGGGAGGTCGGCGTTTTATTTTACCTGTAGGGCTTCAGGTGATAGCGTTAAAGCGATTACTGCTCCTGATTGAATATAGCTATAAATAATTCTGTAGCGATTTTTATAGTACGTTACGTAGGAAGCAAATATGACGCTGTGTTTCACTTAGTAGAGGGTGGCTAGAAAAATGATGAATTACTTAGTTTGCAATTTAGTGATCAGTTTGTGTGTGTTTGCGTGTGTGAGCATCATTTGACGTCGCCTTGAAGTTGTAAATAACCTCGAGTTACGTGAGGTAGTTGCATGCGTGGTTTTATATGCCTGGCTGTGATGCTTCTTTACCGTTGTAAAACGCAAAATTAAACACAGGTTTTGTTACCTCAGTTTTTGTTTGGCCAAAAAGTAACCTTAAGTAAACGAAATTTTGATAACAAGGGAAGTAAATTGCCGTCAACGCAACTAGTGTTACGTCTTTAATCAGGGAACACGTTTCGACCTCAGAAGGTCATCAAGAGGCCAGTAGTGTAAAATAAGCAAAAGGAACTGTGTACAGTTTTAGTTTTGATTTGAGGTCTCAATTTTACAATTTTATAAAAACATGTTGCTCTGTCAAATAAATTATATATGTAACAAAGGGTTAAAAGTGGTTGACGTAATGGGATGACACGTTAAAAAATATAAATTTGAATATTTTTCAAACATACTATCTAATGAAACGTTATCCCGCATCAGAAATTCGTCCTCCGTGTATGCTAATTTCGATTGTAGGAAGGTTTGTGATTCCAATTACGGCGGGTTTTTGAAGTAGGGTCGTCCGGGATCGGTTGTGTAATTTGATAGGTAGAAAAACCTGATGTGTTTCATCCCGTAGCGTTTTATGTGCAAAGATAGCAATGAATAGCCGTCAGAGACGGTTCTTTATTGTCAAAACGTAGCTACATGTTTCGGCTCGTGAAGCTGTATTCATACTGTACACAAACATGTATAGAGAGAACTTTTGTTTGTTTCGTAACTTAGTACCAACAAATGCACAGGTCTATATTTTATGCGTGCTATATTTTATATAGCTTGTACATGTTTCGGCGTTATCATGTGGCCATCTTCAGGGTGCAGACCCGAAAATTTCTATAAAACCTAACAGCAGTAAAGTAGGTCACAATAAGCATACTCTTTGTAACACAACGTATGTTCGCTCACTGTGACCTATTTTTATTGCTGTAAGTTTTATAGAAACATTGGTGTCTTCTGCCTAAAGATGGCGAGATGATAACCCCGAAACATGTAGGAGCTGTGTAAAATATAGTGCGCATACAGTACAGTATGGTGGTGCATATGTTGATATTACGTAACTTTCTTACTGTGCGTAGAGAAAAGTGCATAAACTGTATGTGCAACTGAATGTTGTTTTATCAAAGTACATTTTAACACGAATTAACCCTTTAAAGACGAAGCTTATCTGTTTAATATAAGGACTCAGTGCGTACCGCGCAGTAAACACTCCACTTCGGTAACAAAAACCATTCAGTTGATGATGTATAAGGCAAAAGTCGCTGTTTGTTCTGAGATCCGTACAAAACACACAAACGCAATGTGGGCACCACGTAGAATTTTTTAATGTTAAAACCTAGCGGTAAGTAAAGTTACCGCAAGGTTTGAAAAGGTTAATACATGTATGAGCATACGCGTATCAGTGGTCAACAGATCCGGGCTCCAGGTTATCCGGGCTACTTACTGACTGTTGTGCGCTGTCGCCTGATAGTTTTGAGTGCTCAGTGTGAAACTTGCTTCCTGTCCTCCTGGCGCGTAGAATTATGAGGTGGTTCCTAGATTTTTGGAGAAATTTGTGAAGCCCTCCCATGTGTGACACAATTGATATCTCAGTTTTAAGAGTTCTATTAACGTATATAACGACAGCATGCTGCTGGCTTGGTATGAGCCGGAACATGTAGCTGTGATTGGGGTTTAGTAATAAGGAGTTGTGTGTGACGGCTATCTTTAGGTACAGAAACGTGAGCGGGAGTTGACAGCAGATTACTCCGAAACGTCTACTAAACTGGACGGCATTGCATCACATGAGACCATAATTTAGAATTGCTGAATTAAAAGTGCGAATGTAGTTTGGGCTCCAATTACAGGGCGGGATCTTCGCCCTTCTGCGATATTACGCGGCGTCGTGTGGTAGTTGTTTACTGACGTTTCGGGGCAACGTATCATTCCGGTCTTTAGGGGTCAGCCAGACTGCTGACCCTTGAAGATGGGACCGATACGTGTCCCGAAACGTCGGTAAACAATTAAGCCCAGGCTTCTGACCGTTGAAGATGGGAACGATACGTTGTCCCGAAACGTCGGTAAACAATTAAGTCCAGACTTCTGACAGTTGAAGATGGGACCGAGACGTTGTCCCGAAACGTCGGTAAACAATTAAGTCCAGACTTCTGACTGTTGAAGATGGGACCGATACGTTGTCCCGAAACGTCGGTAAACAATTAAGTCCAGACTTCTGACAGTTGAAGATGGGACCGATACGTTGTCCCGAAACGTCGGTAGTTACCACACTACGCCGCGTAATATCGCAAAAGAGCGCAGATCTCTTCAGCATCGCGGCGGAAGCCGGATATTAAAATCACGCTGTGTTTTATGGAAACCTGTGTGGTTAAAAGCTGTTTGCAGATGAGCAGTTACGGGAAGGGATGCGTACTTTGGTATGGCACAGTGGGCTTTGCGTACTAAATAAGAAAGTTTATTTCCAGTTCCATTAGTAGAGCAACAAGAGTAGATCTTCTTCTCTTGATGAAATTTATCAGCTGCCTGGGGGCTGATAAAATATGAATCAGTGAGCTGGGATGTTAGTGCAAAGGCGGGTGTCATGAGCAACTGATGCATGCCGTATTCCCAGGGATGTTACAAAATACAGACCTCGTGGGTGAAGAGGCCAGGGAGGTCCTCGATGGATCAATAGCACCTTCGCTTCTGAACGGTGGATAAAGTACCAAACCTTATGGAGGAGAAAGAAGGAAATTGCGGTAAAGGTAGAAAATGCTTTGGGGAATGTAATATTACATAGGCAGCCGGTTTATCGAGGGTCATTCCATGTAGGATGCTGAAGTCTATAGGCGCTTACATCTGTACCAAGTGAGAGGTAGACATCAAAGTTTACCGTGTACCCGCCATTAAGGCACTATATGGAAATTATTAGTTAACCTCGGCCCCCCCCCCGCCGCTTTACCTCCGGGAGTGAACCCCGGCGCCCATTGAATAGGAGGCTGGGTGGGGGCCCTAGGGCCGGTCTGGATTTTTTGGGGGGGGGGAGGAGGAGGAGAGTCCCTCGTGATATATGTGTGTGAAAGTAGAATGGTAAAGACAGTCTTTTACAGCTTGTAAACTGTATTAACAATTTATTGTAGATTAGGCAACATGTTTCGGTCCTATAAGGACCATCATCAGGCCGGTGTAAAGAATGGGTACATAAAGCCTTGGAGATCTCGAAGGCGGTTGTTATGTAATAGTCTTATGGTAATACCTGATATGGTGTAACATACTGAGTACTGCACATTGGTGAAAAAACTTAGACTGTATTTATAGTACAATGATTGAACCTGTTGTCGGGTAGATACATTGAAGATTGGAAATATGGTATAGTATTGGGCTAAAAGTATGTATTGGGGTTGTGCTAGGTGTTCGGTGTAGGAGTGTAGTTTTGTCCCGTGATGGTTTAAGTGTGGATTCTTTGGTGAGGAGTTATTCGATGGTGCAGTTATGTTTACGCTGAATGTTGGGGTCTTTTGTGGTAATTGGTCGTTATTTTATTCTTGGTATTATTATGTACGGCGTTCTTTGTTCTGGTGGCTGTGGAATTGATTATGATATAAATGGAGGAGGGTTCCGTACACGTGTGTTGTGTGTTTTTATATACCACGTGGCGGACAGTTGGTGTTTTGTATCTCACTGATGTGGTGTTATATTAGGCTAATTCGTTGGGTTGTCCGTTTTTGTTCCTATTGTATCGTGAGTCTATTGATGTTGCGTTGTAGACGTTGAGACGGTGACTGTGCTGTGTGTGCAAGGTTATGCAACTTCGAAGTTCTTACGAAAATGCAGCTGACAAGAAATTATTTTGAACTTGAACTGTGATTGTTGTTGAGGACAAAACCCCACAGTTCAAATACTACGAGTCGATTAACAGGTTTTCGTGTAATTCTGTGGGACCCTAAAATGCACCACTCCAAACGATGAATACTTTCACTGCATGCTAGATTTAAATGCCACATAAGCAGGGTAGTGTCCCTTTTTGTTCGTAGCCTTCGTGTTGGTTGGCCCACACTTGACGTCTGAAATATGTTTTTCGTCCAACACCACGCGGGCCATATCACACTGTTCTATCTGTCGCTAGGTACACATCCCCAACATCCATCCGTCGTTAGTTGGAATTCTTGGCACAGATAAACCGTCGGCCATTGACAAGACGTTTCACGAATGCTTTCAGGTAGCAGCCCTGGATGAGTTAGGGTCGCGTATCTTTGTAGGGGACAGAGGAACGGCCGTTACTGCTTTCTGCTTGAATGTTGTTTTGTCTTCGCAGCAGGTGTGGTCCGGGATAGCTCAGTCGGTGTAGCGCCTTACTACAGGTTGGACGGTCGAATCCCGGCGGGGACCGAGATTTTCCCTACCCGTCCAGACCGGCCCTGGGGCCCACCTAGCTTCCTGTACAGTGGGTACCGGGTCTCCTGCCCGGGGTTAAAGTGACCGGGGCGTGGTGTTAACCACCCACCCCACCTAGCGCCGAGGTTAAAGAAAGAGTGCAGCTGTATCTGTGCCTTGCTTCTGGGCCTTCATGGCCTGTTCTAGGCTGACCTTTACCTTTACCGTTGCAGCAGGGCTTTGGTACTAACCCTACAATGACGCTGGGAATTAAATCCCAACTGCTGTCTAGGGCGGAGGGGTTTTAAATGCAGGCCCGTAGTGTCCTTAAATCCATTCACTACTGTACGGTGCACCGAGACCTGCACTGAACGATGTGAAGGCAAGCATTACGTATGCGTGTGACCACTTCTTCTTCTTCTTCTTCTTCTTCGTCGTCGTCTTCTTCTACTACTACTTATTATTATTATTATTATTATTATTATTATTATTATTATTATTATTATTATTATTATTAAGGCTCTACAGCTCTACGTGAGTTTTGGCCTGTTCAATTATCCCTTTCCATTTATTTCTATCGAGTTTCTTCCAGTTTTGGACCTTCATCGCTTTTAAGTCGTTCCTGACGTCTTCCTCCCACCTTAGTTTTCGTCTTCCGATGTGTCTTGGAGCTATAGGTTTCCAATTTATTTTTTTTTCACCGTCTGTCATCAGGCATTCTTTCAATATGGCCTAGCCAACTGATTCCTTGGGCTTTGACGTATCTCACTATATTAGCATGGTGAACAACTCGCTCAGTTTTTACAGGCATCCTCTGCTTATGTACGTTATCTTGGGCATGGCGCTTTGATTTATCCAGCGTCATAGCCAGGAGGTAGTAGGGATGAACCGGCTTGATGGTGAAACAGGGTGTGAACCTGCATTAGCCCCGAGCTTAAACTGCGCGATGCTTTCTGTAGTGAAGCTGAGGGAATTTCACGTTGCGAGAAACGGTGTGAATGTGAACACACGGATTGGATTTATATTTATTTGGCTTACTGACCGGCGCTGTTTGCAGCTCAGAAGCGAAGGGCTTCGTAGATTTGAATGGAACCGGCTGAAGTTAATTAATTTTATTTAGCCTACTTTCCTTGTTTAACCTTTTAAAGCCTAGCGGTAACTTTACACACGACCAGGTTTAAAATTAAAAAATTCTACGTGGTCCCCACATTGCGTTTATGTGTTTTGTACGGATCTCAGAACAAGCAGCAACTTTTGCCTTATAAAACATCAAGAGATTGGTTTTTATAACCGAAGTGGAGTGTTTACAGCGCGGTACGCACTGAATTCTTATATAAAACCGATACGCTTCTTCTTTAAAGGGTTAAAAGGGAAGTAAGCTTATGATGGTACGGTACAACCGCTGTCTAAACCAGTGTCAGGAGGCTTTGTCCAGACCCTGTTCGATGGCAACATTTTAATGCTTGAGGAACTGTGCTGTTATCTGCCGTTTGCCATTTGAGGCACTTGACAGATGTTCACTAAACTTCGTATAAACGTTATACCATTGGACGCCATTTCCACACTATACACTCATTTCCTGCAGTTCACGGCGCTGGAATTAGGAGCGACGCTAAAATGGTGTGTGTTAATAAATGTTGCAAAAATGTAGGTTTACAGCTTTTCTAAAGGCAGCGTTGTAGATTACAAAGTCGCAACATGGCGACCGTGCGAAAGTTTTCTTCAACTTTCGGCGTGATTATTGTTACTAAGTAACAACTGGATCTAGGCGCGTCAAATTTGATGCGGAGGTAAATGGTCAACGTACATACACAGCGTGTGTTGACATGTTTTGTGGAATTAAGCCTGACCAGGTACAAATACGGTGAAGACGCGAAACTTCTACGTTGTGAAGCATCCTATTTCAGTGCCACCTCTAGAGTGTATGTGTGTTGTATTAACTTCAAGTACCGTATAAGCCCGAATATAACGCGATGTTTTTTTTTTTCGGAAATAGCCTACAGAAGTGTAGGGGTCACCCTATATTTGGAGCCGCCTTATGTTGGGGATTATACCGTATATCGGTGTCACATACATGTGCATTTAACCTTTTAAAGCCTAGCGGTAACTTTACGTACGACCAGGTTTAACATTAAAAAATTCTACGTGGTGCCCACATTGCGTTTATGTGTTTTGTACGGATCTCAGAACAAACAGCAACTTTTGCCTTATAAAACATTAAGAGATTGGTTTTTATAACCGAAGTGGAGAGTGTTTACAGCGCGGTACGCACTGAGTCCTTATATAAAACAGATACCCTTCGTCTTTAAAGGGTTAATGTACAAGTATATATGTGTGTCATTAAATTGTGTAATTATAATTTCTGCGTGCCTCTTATACAGATGGTAACACTGAGAGGGATGCGTGGCGTGCGCACAATATGCTGCTGTCGTTTGAAAGCGCCCGCGACCCCTGTGTCATGTCGCGTGGCCTTTTGAGAATCATCGATGCGTTGCGTCTTGTGACGGGTTATGAGGCTCCCTCGTGCTTACACTTTCGCAAGGCATTACGTGTTGGGGAAGGGGCCGAGGTTAGCAGGTAGCCTAAGTTCTCGAAACTGGAATATTCCAGTTTTTGTTTGTTTTCGTTATTTAACCTTTTAAAGCACAGTGGTTGCTATATGTACCGCCAGGTTTAACAAATTCACAAATTCTACGTTCTGCCCACACAGTGTGTTTATGTGTTTTGTGCGGATCTCAGAACAAACAGCGATTATTTCCCTATACAGCATTAACTGACTGGTTTGTATAACCGAGACGGAGTGTGTTTACTGCGCGTACGGACTTTATATACCACCAGGTTTAACAAATTCACAAATTCTACGTTCTGCCCTCACAGTGTATTTATGTGTTTTGTGTGGATCTCAGAACAAACAGCAATTATTTCCCTATACAGCATTAACTGACTGGTTTTTATAACCGAGACGGAGTGCGTTTACTGCGCGGTACGAGCCGGGTGCTCAAAATAAATGCTAGTTTTAGTCGTTAAAGGGTTAACGTTTGTCATGATATGAGATTGATTATTACTTGGTGCTTCGCATTCCGGGAATCCGAGGTTCGTATACCGACTTTTATACGCGTCATTATCTTCACAGGATTTTCGTAGTCCCCTTCATAGCCTCCAAGTTAAGTTCCCATAGTAGTTTAATTTAGGCTGTTTTCATGCCGCCGTATCTGCCAATTAACTACGGATTCTGACACATCGTTCAGGAAATAGCTTTCAGTTGGACGAGAGTGTGTCTGGTGGTGAATCATACCTTGGCCGTTAAATATAGCTATGTGCCTGTTATTACACAATATTAGGGTCCACTTGTTCGATGAAGGTGCCGGTTGAGCTGTCAGTGTCTGTAAGGAATGCAGGCGACAGTCGCCAGCTTGAGCTGTAAGTGCCAACACGTCAGTCATTGCAAGTATTCCGGAAGTTTTTTAGAACACTTGGATCAGATTTTTGCTGTAATGAAAACCATGCGCCCAAGTCATGTTTCCCCCTTAAAAGGTCACTCAGTCTTCATCTCTTTAATGTGTCTGGGAGTTAGAACATCGTATCGCCCTTGTCTGACCTGCTGTTTGACCGGTGACGGTATTCAACTGAACTGCTGTACCCCCTTTTCCTCAGACAGGATGTACCGGGCGTGGAAGTGGGGGTATCTCGCTGTACGTCGCTTCATTCGTATGAAGCCTGTTTGACAGCAACATTAACCCTTTAAAGACGGAACATATCTGTTTTATTTAAGGACTCAGTGCGTACCGCGTAGTAAACACTACGCATTATATAAAACAATCTGTTAATGTCGTATAAGGCAAACGTTGTTGATTGTTTTGAGACCCATACAAAGCACATAAATGCAACGTGGGCACCATGTAGAATTTTTGAATGTTAAACCGGGTAGTACGTAAAGTTACCGCTAGGTGTTAGAAGGTTAAAGAGCACATGGCTACATTACCAATCCCTTGCAATTAACATTTCAAATCGGACGTCAGGAGTATGTAAATTTTAGATGATCCATGATCTTCTGATTTGCGTTTATAATTTTGTTACCTTAACTCTATGTACTTCGTACAAAGAACCTGTAAAGAAGTCGGAAGTGGAAGGTCGATTGAGAGAAATATCCCAGACGGAATTACACAATACACTACTGCGTTTTGCAGATGTGTTAGACTGAGAGGGCGCCTGAAATCTATGCTCTTTTGGGATTCTGTGCAGCGTAGGACTTCAAAAGAGCGCAGATCTCATTTACACCACGACGGAAGCCTGAAGTCGCTCATACTGGAGCGTTCCCTTCGCGGTTCGTGCTGGATTCATGTGCGGGAGAGGAGTAGGTGTGGGTTACTGTGAAAATGGCAACGAACCAGCGGCACGTACTGAGTGGTGGAGAAGTCGCTTGACACACCTTCTGTTATTAAACAGTGTGTCAAGTGACTTGTGGGCCATTCTGTCTGTCTCTGTCTCTCCGTCCGTCCGTCCATCGATCCGCCGATCTATCCATCTATGCGTATGTCGATCTGTCTGTTTGTCTGTCTGCCTAAGCATCTATCTGTCAATCTACCTATATATATCTCTATATATATACATCGATATGTGTATCGTATCTGCCTGTCTCTATCTAGCTATCTGCCTGCCTGCCTGCCTGTCTGTGTGTCTATGTACGTATGTCTGTCTGTATGTATGTATGTATGTATGTATGTATGTATGTATGTGTGTGTGTGTGTGTATGTATGTGCGTACGTACGTATGTATGTCTACGTACGTACGTACGTATGTATGTATGTATATGTATGTATGTATGTATGTATGTATGTATGTACGTATGTATGTGTGTNATGTATGTATATGTATGTATGTATGTATGTATGTATGTATGTACGTATGTATGTGTGTGTATGTATGTATGTAGGTGTATGTATGTATGTATGTATGTATGTATGTGTATGTATGTATGTGTGTGTATGTATGTATGTATGTATGTGCCGTTCTTCGCTGCGTAAAATACCCAAAGCGCAGATATCATTTACGCAGCGGCGAGTGCCTGAGATCACACATAGCCGGACGCTCGTTAAAGTCAAGGAGAATGATAAAGGAGGCAGTAGATTTGTTATGTCTGCCATAATTAACGTTCAATAATAAATTGAAGCCAAGACTTACATCAATTATTTGGCAGATTTGCAGACAGGAAGATACCAATTTTAATTCATAATCTGCACACACAGACCTTACGACGTGGAGAGTAAATGCGTCGTCGAAAGTCGTATATTTTCCAGTGTCTAGGTTGGAATAGTGGCAGGGCTTCCAAATATTTAATCTTGCGTACACGTGTATCGAATACCATTAGGGCAGTAAAACTTGGACGGAATACACACAAACAGTACGCGCGGTGCCTTACTTGCTGGCCATCTGCTCTGTCAGTGTTGTAGGCTGCGTGCACCCACGCAACAGGCGCCTTGTTTGAGCGCCGTTATACAACCCAAGGTTATGATTGTAGAAGGGTTTATTGAGCACTGCAGCATTGTAATCTATAAATATCAAATATATGCAGTAAACAGATTTTACGGGGAGAGGGATTGGAATTTTGAAGTATCGTGTGAAAATTCTTTCGTGCGAAATGTTTATCATGCGTGATCATGAGGTACCGTGAATACTGACTAGTAATGCCAATAATCATACTGTGCCTTGCATACTGACTACGTGTAATGCCAGTAATCGTACGGTACCTTGAATACTGACTACTTGTAATTCCAGTAATCATAAGGTACCTTGAATACTGACTACTTGTAATGCCAGTAATCATACTGTGCCTTGCATACTGACTACTTGTAATGCCAGTAATCATAAGGTACCTTGAATACTGAATACTTGTAATGCCAGTAATCGTACGGTACCTTGAATACTGACTACTTGTAATTCCAGTAATCATAAGGTACCTTGAATACTGACTACTTTTAATGCCAGTAATCATACTGTGCCTTGCATACTGACTACTTGTAGTGCCAGTAATCATAAGGTACCTTGAATACTGACTCCTTGTAATGCCAGTAATCATACTGTGCCTTGCATACTGACTACTTGTAATTCCAGTAATCGTATTGTGCCTTGCATACCGACTACTTGTAATTGCAGTAATCATGAGGTACCTTGAATACTGACTACTTGTAATGTCAGCAATCACAGTGTGATGTCTCAACATTTTAAAATTTTTTTGAACGCAGGAAATTTGTTTTCATTTACAAATACTGACAATTTCGCCCATTTTCCGGCCCCTCTTGCCCCGTGCTGCCGCACCGCTGCACCCGAGATATATGGCTTTTCAGTTATAAGGGCTTGGCACCGCCTCAGGGATTCAGACGTTTTTCAGAACTCTAAGCGTTCCTGTACAAAATTCAGTCGCCCGGGCTTTGTGCGTCTCTGCAGTGTCTATATCAGAGGTCTTCGGTTCGATTCTCGTCTAGTAGTTAGGCTGTCCCCGACAGGTTCGTCGTGTTTTTATCAGTTCCTTTAGGCGAATACCGGCATAGAGGGTGTAGATACGACTGCTTCCTCATTGTTTCAGATTACGCCATTCTCAGGCGTGATTTTTTAACGGCATATTACGTATATGGTTGGAGAGCGTCTTTAAATGGAGAAGAAACAAACTTTGTAATAAGCGCGCAGCACTCTTAGATCCAGAATCGACTTTGATGTTGGGAAGTGCAGGCCTGGTACCAAAGGATGGCATTTGAAAGGCCACTACTGTCAGTACTGTCCAGAATCTTATTTTGCACTGGAAACTTCGTTGACTTTGTTCTTCACAGCCAGTCATGCTGTATCCTAGGTAGAGCAGTCGCTCGACACGGAAGATGCGTCGTGTTGACTTGTGCGCGTAATGATTTTGTGTGCAGCTCGGCGCCGCGATGCCCGTCTCGTCTTGAATTCAGGAGGTCCTGTTGTATCACACACTTGCCACCTCTTCACTGCCGCGCTTTATCTGTAAGATATTTTGTGTTATCTTCCAGTAATCATCTTTAGTTATCTTAAGGTAATTCGTGTTATCAGTAATCATACTTCGTTATCTCTAAACTATTTCGTGTTTTCATCCAGTAATCATACTTAATTATCTGTAAGATAATTCGTGTTGTCATCCAGCAATCATACTTCATTGTCTAACTTATTTCGTGTTGTCCTGTGATCATACTTTGTTGTGTAAAGGTATTTTGTGTTGTCATCAGGAATCATACTTCGGTATCTGTAAGATATTTTGTGTTTCTTCCAGTAACCTCACCTCGTTATCTGTAAGATATTTTGTGTTTCCTCCAGTAACCTCACCTCGTTATCTGTAAGATATTTTGTGTTTCCTGCAGTAACCTCACCTCGTTGTCTGTAAGATATTTTGTGTTTCCTCCAGTAACCTCGCCTCGTTATCCGTAAGATATTTTGTGTTTCCTCGAGTAACCCCACTTCATCTGTAAGATATTTTGTGTTTCCTCCAGTAACCTCACTTCATCTGTAAGATATTTTGTGTTTCGTCCAGTAACCTCACTTCGTATGTAAGATATTTTGTGTTTCGTCCAGTAACCTCACTTCATCTGTAAGATACTTTGTGTTTCCTCCGGTAACCTCACTTCATCTGTAAGATACTTTGTGTTTCCTGCAGTAACCTCACTTCATCTGTAAGATATTTTGTGTTTCCTCCAGTAACCTGACTTCATCTGTAAGATATTGTGATTCCTCCATTAACTTCACCTCGTTATGTGTAAGATATTTCGTGTTCGTTATCGCAAAATCTGTCCTGTCTGGACAAACCTGGCTTTAAGCCAGACATACTGCACGTGGCTGACAGCTCTGCAGTACATCTGGAAGATAGATTCTGAGTGGCAGGCGGCGGTCATTAATTAAAGTTCATAACGATTTGTTCAAGGTTCGTTTGTCTGCACAAATTGGAGAGGAGGGGATTTAGTTTGCCTCCCTGTCGGTACGCGTTCGCTGTTGTGAATGAGTCGCTCGTCACTATTGCGTGACGCGTGTTTATTATGCGGGTGGTGGAGGGAATAACCGCGAGATTACTGAATTTCTGACGTCTCCAAGGAGGCCAAGTATGACGCTTTCTTAGAAGTGCGGTGTGCCTTATGCCATCCGTTTGGCGCCAAGAAGTTTAAGGGGTGCCTTAGACTTTTGAAAAAATCTGTGTACCCCTGAACTAAGCTTAGGGTTGGCAGCTACTGAGTGGGGATTCTGCCTCCGTGCTGAGCGGCGGGTTAGACTACGCCGTAGCACTCCAGATGAGCGACGTATTGATAAACAGGGTCTGATCCTCGACAACCCATTCTCCTAAGGTTGCCCTTTACGGGCTTACGGCGGCTTCTCTTGGTGTCATGAGGCTTCACCTTTGCATGTTCCGTCACACGAGATGCGTTTCCGTCCGGCCGGGTAAACACATCAGTCAGGGGTTGTCGGCACTACAAGCTTGCGTTTGGCTAGCTCGTCTTAACTATCTGTTCTGTAGTGTTATATAGGGTCACCAATTAAAATGTGTAATGATCTGTACTCATCACCAAATATTCGGGTGATAAAATCGAGAAGAATGAAATGGGCAAGGCATGTAGCACGTATGGGGGGAAGAGAGAGGTGCGTACAGGATTTTGGTAGGGAAACCTGAGGGAAGGCGGCCACGTGGGAGACCCAGGCGTAGATGGGAGGATAATATTAAAATGGATATTCAAGAAGTGGGATGGGGCATGGACTGGATTGAGCTGGCTCAGGATAGGGACAGGTGGCGGACTCTTGTGAATGCGGTAATGAACCTCCGGGTTCCATAAAATGCGGGGAATTTCTTGACTAACTGAGAAACTGTTAGCTTCACAAGAAGGCCTCTGCTTCATAGAGTTAGTTTAGTTAATTAAAATGGATCTCAGATTACAGTAAGTGGGGTTCGACGGTTTGGTATGATTTCTTCCGGCTTAGAATAAAGTCCGGGCTTTTGCGAGTGGTTTAACCCTTTAAAGACGAAGCGTATCTGTTTTATATAAGGACTCTGTGCGTACCGCGCTGTAAACACTCTCCACTTCGGTTGTAAAAACCAATCTCTTAATGTTTTATAAGGCAAAAGTTGCTGTTTGTTCTGAGATCCGTCCAGAACACATAAACGCAATGTGTGCACCACGTAGAATTTTTTAATGTTAAACCTGGTCTACGTAAAGTTACCGCTAGGCTTTAAAAGTTTAATGAGCCTCCGACCTGCGTAAAATGTGGGCAATGTCTTCAGGAGCTGAGCTGCTGTTAGTTTCTTAATAGGTTTTCTCGGTGGAGCTGGTAACCGATAATTTGTTCGAGAAATTTGAGTTCATCTGTTTACTGTCCTTGTGAACACTGAAAAGGTACGTTATTATGAAGCTCATATGATTGCTTAAGGTTAGGGTATACTGTAAAATAAGTGTAAAGGTCACCCTAGAACACGCCACGAAGGCCCACAGGGTGAGTAGAGGTATAGCTGTACTCTTTCTTTGATCTCGGTACTGAATGGGGGTGGGTGGTCAACGCCAGGCCCGGGCCACTTTACCTACGGGCTGGTGGCCCTGTACACATGGTGCAGGGGACTGTGGGCTGCAAGGCCGGTATGAACGGCTGCGGAAAATCTCGTCTCCAGCGGGATTCGATCCCCGGGCCGTCCAGCCTGTAGCGACTCGCTATACCGACAGAGCTGTCCCGGCCCAGATGGAATATAGCATGTATTTTTTTTAACTCTGTAAGTGTCGCGGTATGCAGATTTGTGACACGCAGCGGGCTGAATTTGGTTGCCAGACGTACGACACGTACTTGCACGCGCGCATCCGGATGCAGGCCTATCCTCATCCCCTACCAGTTTTTGAAGTCTTAACAAATTCGTAGCAATTTATTTTGTTTGATTTGGCAGGAGCGGAAGTACATCTTGTCAAATAAACACAGTAAAAATTAATGGGTGGATAGCTTATCTCGGTGTGGTTCTGCCAACATCATAAATTCTTGCTGAGGAGGGCAGTATGTCTCTGTTGTTTCTGATTCACGCGTGAATTCATTATTTCGATCAGACTGACGATTTGCGGGATGAAGGAGGAGGGGGGGGGGCATAGCTGAGAGCGCATGTCCCACACTACATCCAGTAGCTGAATGGGCGGGGTTCGATTCACTTTAAGGGCGTTAGGGTTTTTTTTGTCCCTCCGTGATTATGTTCAGTGTGCCAGTACTTCAGTGCGTAGTATTTGCGACCTGTCGCCAGGCAGGTGTTTGTTAGTAGGTGTATTAAACCTTTAAAGACGAAGATTAACTTGCTGTGTTTTCAGAAATGATAACCAACTAAATGCGCAGTTTTGTAGGGTCCTACTTTATTATGTTTTATTCACTAGTTTTCCTGCAACGTGTTTCGGCGAGCTGCCATATTCAGGGAGGATACATTACTCTATTGTCTAAAACACGAGATTAAAATGTGCTGTCCGTGCTATATTAAAATCTTCTAAAAAGGGTGAAAATCTTCTAAAATTTGTAGGTTATTTCTGTATTCTTGCATGATTTGTTGGTTTTCTGTTTTAACATTTTAAGAAGATCTTAATGTAGCACGTACAGCACATTTTAAACTCATAAGTGTTTTATGTAAAAGAGTGATGTATCCTCCCTGAAGATGGCAGCTCACCGAAACATGTTGGAGGAAAAAAAGTGAATAAAACTAAATAAGGTAGTACAAAATTGTACAAAATTTAGTTGGTTTTCATTTCTGAAATTGATTTTAATGCACGAAGAAGAAAGGTATATAACTTGCATTATGTTAAATATTCAGTTCCTACCGCGCAGTAAACACGCCTTGATTAGAAAAGGAATCTGTTAATGCTGTGTAGGTAAAGATAATCAGTAACTGTTCTGGGAACGGTACGAAACACATAAATGTACTCTGTTGGCAGAATGTAGAATTTTTGCACGCGATATCTGGTGGTTCATATAGTAGGCACTGGGTTTGGAAGGGTTAGCATCAGTGTTCCCTCTAAGCTGCGCGGGTGCGCGGTCGTACAGTAACTGAGATGATCCCGCGCACACCGAATTTTTACAGCGCAGCCGAAATTTTCAATTTTCATTGTAAATAATCTTATTGTGTGTATTAGAAAATAACTTTTAAAAGTGCCGCAGAGTCATCAGGTCGTGCAAAAATTTCCTTCTCAGAGCCGTAGCAGGTCCGCGCAGTGTAAAAAATAAAATTAGAAGGAACGTTGGTTAGTATAAAGCGTGTCGACTACTGCATTCCGCAGCCTTCCCAATTTTCCTTGTTATATAAGTTAATACCCATAGACAGAACATGAATTTATGGTAAATAAATGCACCACAGCAATATGTAGATCAAAATGGAGGCGTCTTGTGTCTGGTGTAATAGCTCATTTGGTTAAAAGGTCGTCGTTATGAATCAAAGACGAAATTCGGACCCTGGTCATGTTAGATTTCCCTTATTTCGGGCTTCCGCCGCCATGTTGATGAGATGTGCGTTCTTCTGTCGAGTGGTAATCCTTTGCGGACGTTTCGGGACGACCTACTATGGGGCCGCTAGGTTGTCCCGAAACTTCCGTAAAGGAGTACCACTCGACGCTGCGTAATCTCCAAGAAGAGCGCCGATCCCCTGTCAGATTTATTACAGTTTTCCGAATAAGAAATCCCGAAAAATGAAGATATATATATATATATGTATATATAAATACACTCGAACCCCGTTCTAGTGACATCGGTTGATGTGTCACCTCGTCTATAGCGGGTGATATTCTGTTGTATTATTTAATTGTTGACTGTTAACCATAACGTTACACTATGCGGTTGTAACAACACTCGTTTATAACGACATAGAATATTCAGTCCCCTTTATGAGGTTAACCTTTTAAATCATAGCGGTAACTTTACGTACGATCAGGTTTAAGATTAAAAAATTCTGCGTGGTGCCCACATTGCGTTTATGTGTTTTGTACGGATCTCAGAACAAACAGCAACTTTCGCCTTATAAAACATTAAGAGACTGGTTTTTATAACCGAAGTGGAGAGTGTTTACAGCGCGGTACGCACTGAGTCCTTATATAAAACAGATACGCTTCGTATTTAAAGGGGTAAAACCGAGTTCGGCTCTTTCTTGTACAGTTTTACGTTTCTAATGCAAACGGTGGGTTTGTAAAAAATGAATGCATGACGGTTTATGTGTAATGGAAACGGTACGCTGGTTTTGAGATGTATTTTCGTGTCAGATATAGTACTTTGGTTGGTTAGAACTCCGTATCTAATCCACGAGGACCGGCATTGGTTCCAGGCCATGTTAGATTTTTTTAGTGTGCCTTGTTCAAAAATAAAAATCACCGTCGTTCCATTTAACCAACGCAGTTGAGCGTCTTTAAATAAACCAAGACCACCAGCGCTTGTAACGGCTTCGTGTTCCACCTAGTGGCATGCAGCAGGTAATTTTTACTGTTTTGTGGACGTAAATCGGTCGGAGCGTAAAGCCAACAACTATCAATCAAAGCCTAGGTTAAGAATGCCCGAAAGTTTACTTCTGTCCCCCAGAGGCATAGCTGAGAATGTTAGGAAAGGCCTCTTGGCCTAGTTGTAAGGCTGCTGATAATGAAGCGTGTACCCGCTGACTGCTGGCTGCTAATGAGGCGTCCGGCACTGAGCTGCGACTGTTCCACAAATAACGGACAGGTAGACTGACAGTGCCACCATTCGTGTTTCATTCCTGGCGGTAAACAACATCGCGAAGCTGGATGGCGTGCATCTTGTAATGGCCCAGTCTGAGCGCCATAAATAAAGCTGAACTTCTGAATCGTGCATCAGAAGGAAATACAGCCACTTGCAGGATTTTTAATGAACGAGTGAATAAAATGAGCGCGTGAGAGTCAGTGCCATTTGTTTTGGGCCGGATTTTGCTTCAAAATGTATGCGTCAGATTTAACCAGTAACCTAATTTGTTTACTTAAAGCTCATGTATAAAAAGTGAAATTTCCCTTTCCACAACGTGAAAACAGAGGCGTACCTTTACCCATTTATAACCTCGGCACTGGATGGTGGTAAGTGGTCAAAATCACACCCTGATCGCTTTACGTCGTGACAGGATTTCGCCACCCATAAAACGGGGGGGGGGGGGGGAAGCTGGGCAGGCCCCTGAGCCGGTCTGGAAGGTTTTGAAGAAGAGAAAAAAGTTTTGCCCCCTACCTGGATTCGGACCCCGGACCGTCCAGCTCGTAATACCAGTTTAATTTACTTTTAAGAGGGCTTGTTGCAAAAGGAGAGTTTAGAAGTAACAAAGTAAACTTTTATTCGTATCTAATATTTTGTACATAGTTAGTACTTAACCAAGTAAAGGTACCCGTGTCGACACCGTAAAGGCATACGTGGGGAGAATAGGTATAGTTTCACTCATTCTTAACGTCGACACTAGACGGAGGTGTGTGGTCAGCTTCGCGCCTCGGTCGCGTACCCCTCCCCCGGAGACAGAGCCCTCGGTACCACTTGAATGGGGGGGTGGTTGTACTCCAGAGCCGGTCTGGATGTTTTGGAGTAGAGATAAATTTGTTGTCCCTGCCAGGATTCGAACCCCGGACCGTGCAGCCCAACAAAATAAATGCAAAATCAGCCGTGCTGCACAGCTTTGAATTCGTTAGCAGTAAAGTGGCAGCAAGTGCGGCATAACTCCATGGTGCTTTAAAAATGCATGTGTGCGAGTATGTACCGTTTGAGACCTGTCTCATGATATTTGATAGGTCACGTACGTGCAGTTGTGGTTTATCGTGTGTGGCCGAATTCCGACGCGGTCGATGTAGCGTGATATTTACTCCACGTTCACGCTAGGAGACGTAGCGTGAAATACGCTGCATTGTGACGCAGCACATCTTAACCATTGTAGATTGTAGCAGACATCTCGATAAACGTCTGCAGTAATTAGGCCTACTGCGTTTGACGAGTGACATTTCAGCGTTCTTCTAGGCTCGAAGACCTCGTGTGGTATAGTACTTGTATGTGGATACTGCCGTTTCGGATGAACTGGCTTTCTGTATATTTACAGTAGAAACTACCAGATTTTAGGTTCTCACGATATTGTTGGCATGATTTAAAGTCTTCTAGGGTGGTAGGGGGTGTCAGCTGGTAAATAATTAACCCTTTAAAGACGAAGCGTATCTGTTTTATATAAGGACTCAGTGCGTACCGCGCTGTAAACACTCCACTTCGGTTATAAAAACCAATCTCTTCATGTTTTATAAGGCAAAAGTTGCTGTTTGTTCTGAGATCCGTACAAATCACATAAACGCAATATGGGCACAACGTAGAATTTTTTAATGTTAAACCTGGTGGTACGTAAATTTACCGCTAGGCTTTAAAAGGTTAACCGAAGTTTCGGAGGAGCATAATGCATCTTTAGACATTCGAAGAAGGAAACAAGAAGACGTGGGCTACAGCGCGTTCCTCTGAATCGTCCTTAAGTAGCCGATATGGCGTAAACATCCCAGAAGACTAGGATCTACATAGGTTTGTCCGAAGCGTTGGGACCGACCCAGCAGACTGCAAAGTGTCACATTTGAGTTCCGTTTGTCCTTAGGGATTACAGAAGTACGATCTGAAGTCCAGTTTTAAGCAGTGAATTCAATCGATTCCATTTTGTGTGGGACGCAAGTAGGCAGGGAAACAAACGTGAGACGTTCGTAAGGAAGCTTTACTGGCCTATCGCACTGTGCTTTGGGAAGGAAAGTAGCCGTAGTGGTTCAAGTTTTAGGGCTTGCAGTTGTGTTCAGGTAGATATACAGAGAGTTTGCTGCGATTTCACGAGACGTGTTGATGATCACACTTTCACTTTTTATCAGCCTTGATGGCGGCAAGTTAAAAAAGCGGGAAATAAAAAGACAGAAAATTTCCACAGAGGAAAACACTTGTGGCGCTTTGGCGTAACTGTTGCTACCATTGAAACGAAACAGTGAGTCAAGTGCCCGATATTTTTGCCCGATTTTAACCAAACTTGAATTTTCTCGACAGATTTGTATAACAATCATCAAATTTTACGTGGATCCTTGTAGTGGGAGCGGGGTTTATCCATGCGGACGGACGGACATGCGTGACGAAGTTCATAGGTGTTTTTCTCGACTTCGCGAACGTCGTTCAACATAAGGCCCGTTACTGGACACGTCAACGTATTCTGTGTGTGTGTATGTAGCCTTAGTTATCCAGCATGCAAAGCGCATTCGCCGGATTATATTGTCACCTGTAGCCTGTCTGGGCTTATCATATTTTTCCACATTACCTCATAAACGGCACTATTTTCGGGAAAAAATTATTGAAAATGAAATGTTGCGTTTAAATTTTCTTTAGAAGTTTTGTCTGAAACATTTTTCATTCTAAGAATAGGTGGAGCTAAATATTGTAAATGCACGTTGGTCTTCATGTAACGTACCCGTTATTGTTGTCATATTTTAATGAAACTTGGATTTTGTCGATTTTCGAAAAATAATTTAATGAAAAATACTAATTTCGTGAAAATCTATGCAGTGGGAACCGATCTGTTGCATGCGGACGGACAGGCAGACGTGATGAAGGTAATAGGCACTCTTCGCAATTCTGCGTAGCCGCCTGAAACATTCCTAGATTCCGAATCGTCGGCGCCTTTAATGGCGTCAGCGGGTTGATGTCCTTTACGCGATTCCAACTGCGCATTTCCGTGAATTTTATCATCTTTGTTTTGTTCTGCTTTGTATACATTTAAGTGTGGTTGCGTTTAGTTAAGGTTTAGGTTACATTAGCTTAAGTGACTGGGTTGCGGCTGTTTAAAGGCGCATGTTGTGTTAGTCTGTAGCACTGCGTTTCATTTTCGTCTGTGTTTATAGCTTGTAGATACGGCACAAGTCATGTGTTTCTGCCACTAATGGACATGGCGTTGCCCTAAGAAACAGTTGTGGTTGCTGGCCGCGCAGGAGTTCTGAACGCGAAATGTAGGAAGCTATGGAGTGAGGAATGGCGAGACCGAAATTGTCGGTACTTATGAATAAAACGCAGAATGGTAAATGATCGGTCATTTTAAATTGGTGCCTTCCATTAGCTAATACGATGAAGAAAAATGTTTATATCTTTTATCTATAGCATTGTACAAGTACTAATATTATACAGTCGTACTCGGATATAACGTCATGAAAGGGACTGAATATTATGTGTCGTTATAAACGGGTGTTGTTATAACCAAGGAGTGTGATGTTATGGTTGACAGTGGGGATTTAATTGGTACCACAGAATATCTGACTGTAGGCTAGGTGTCATATAAAGCCGGTGTCGTTATAACCGGGTTCGACTGTACCTACATGTTTCGGCCAGTCATGGGCTTCCACTCGTGAAGAGTCTGTACATCCCGTAAGGTTCGGAAGCCTTTATATTGCTGGTTAGTGTTAGGTGTAATACACTTCGTTATGGTTAAATGTTTAATTCCATGGAGTAGAGGCATTCCTGACAAGCTAACAGGTCGTCAGCTAGTCAAGAAATTCCCCGCATTTTATGGAACCTAAAAGTTTATTACCGCAATCACAAGCGCCAGCAACCTGTTGCAGTCCTGAGCCAGAGCAGTCCCAGCCATGCCTCCCTATCCCACATGAGGATCCATTTTAATATCATCTCATCCCCACCTGTGTCTTCCAAATGGTTATTACCGTCAGATCTTCCCACCAAAATTCTGTATGCACTTCTGCTGTTCCCCACACGTGCCACATGCCCCTCCCTTCTCATTCTTCTTGATTTGATCCCCCCACCCCCCGAATAATAGTTGGTGAGGAGTTCAGATCATATAACAGGGAGTCTTAAATTTGGTTTACGAATCCTGTGAGGATGGCACAGACGTGCAGAGGCATGTAGGAGTACTGAAAGACGATACTTCTAAATGTGTTTGTCACTGGAGCATTAAGTTCGTTTTGTAAACGAATTAGGGCGCAGCAGTTTTGCCCAAAAAATGTACTGGCGTTGTGTTTTGTATGAGTCTCGGAACAGACAACGATTGTTTTGCTAGACACCGTGAACCCGTTAATCTTTGTAATGCAAACACATTGTTTTTGTGAGGCAGGATGTGGCTTTTTTAATTGTTTACATGAATTTAACTTTTCAAAAGACTCCTCCTCCTGTTAAAAACAGGCTGGCTCGCGCCTTGAAACCAGGAGTAATGTTTGATTATTCGTTCTCTTCGTTGAACATTTTATGTCTGTCTGTAATTTCGCAGGTGATCCCAAAGTGGTCTGTTAGTTAATGGTTTCAGAACATATTGCTGTCTAATGACTTCTGTACGCCTGTCGTTTTATAAAACTGAACATGTAAAGAAGAGGGGATGCTATTTAGATGAGTGTGCCCAGACAATCCCTTGTCCCGGTGCTGCTGGCTGCTCGCCGTCCCAATTTGTCAAGTTGGTGCGTCCCTCTCCTTCACTTTGACTCGGGCGAGTGACTCACTTCGGGCCACGCTCCAACTGCGTGGGTAAACAACAGTTTTCATGGCTATAATGAAGAGCAGAACCTGCAAAAGTATGGTCAAAACATACACAAGACGTAGTGGGGCATCTGGTGTTTTTTAAGTGCATTAAGGTGCAATGTTTGTGTCACAGTGCTGAGGGTTTTCGAGAATAGGGTGCTGAGGAAGATATTTGGGCGTAATAGGGACGAGGTAACTGGAGTGGAGAAACTTCCAGAACGAGGAGCGTATGCTCTGTACACCTCACCTAATATTCGGGTGATCAAATCAAGAAGAAGATGGGCGAGGCATGTGGCACGTGTGGGGGAGAGGAGAGGTCCTTACAGGGTTTTGGTGGGGAGACCTGAGGGAAAGAGACCACTTGTAAGACCTAGGCGCAGATGGAATGATATTAAAATGGATCTTCAAGGAGTGGGATGGGGAGGCATGGCCTGGATTGATGTGGCTGAGGATGGGGACAGGTGGGGGGCACTTGTGAATGCGGTGATGAATCTTGGGGTTCCATAAAATGCGGGGATTTCTTGACTAGCTGAAGACCTGTTAGCTTCTGAAGAAGGACTCTGCTGCATTGAGTTGGCAGTGGCACAATAAAGTATGTAGTTGAAAATTTTGACGTTGCTTGTGTCCAAAAGTCACCGTGTTTGTGTTAGCCATATTGGCACAGTTACACATACAAATTAAAATTTGATACTTACGCAGTATACAGTGGCAAGGAAAGTATAGGATCAGACGAGGCATTGCAGGGATTCGAAAATTTGTACGGTCATAGTGACATTCTGACATGTGGGTCGCAGATTCGAATTTTGAGTTGCACGTTTTGCTTGGCATCTTAGTATGTGTTACTGGGAGGTTGACACTATTCAGTCCTCTGTTCCTGTCATTCATTTCGTGGTTTAGGAGGAGTCTGCGATGCAGGAACGTCACTGCTTCCGTTTCGTTACCAGACCGAAAAGATACGAGTACAAATGGCTCGCTTGTTGTTATTCTCTAAAATTTATCTGAACGAGATAGGATTTTAGGATGTGGGCTGGGTTCGTCGCCCAGATGTGATTGTCTTAGCGCAGTGATGAACATGACGTTCTTTACGCTGCCGGGAGTTCCTTGACGAATTGGTGGGCCGCCAGCTTTTCGAGAAGGAATCTGCGTCATGGAATTCTTCGTTAGTGATTTTGTAGATGGCCGAAGCAATTTCAGTGTTTGTAGATAACTAGGATATTTTATGCGTACTCTTCGCATGGGCATGATCCTGTCCACCATCCCATTCGTATACTCATCCGCGTCTTACATCTCCCAAGCCATCGGACTAATTTGAATGAAATTTGGTAATGACGGTTTTAAAAGTCGAATTTCTGATTTCCGAATGTGGCCCCTAGTATTGTAAAGCGTGCTTTTACGAGGAAGTCGCAGAACCTGTGTCAGGTTTCTTAATCTTTTAAAGCCTAGCTGTAACTTTAGATACCACCAGGTTTAAAATTAAAAATTCTACGTGGTGCCCACATTGCGTTTATGTGTTTTGTTCGGGTGTCGGAACAAACAGCAACTTTTGCCTTATAAAACATAAAGAGGCTGGTTTTTATAATCGAAGTGGGGAGTGTTTACAGCGCGGTACGCACTGAGTCCTTATATAAAACAGATACGCTTCGTCTTTAAAGGGTTAATAACTACGCGCGGAAGAGATTAGTACATGGCAAACATGTACGTAGTGAAGATCTGTACGCCACTGTTTTAACAATACAATGAAACTGTGTTATAGGCTTGATCTGTGCCCACCTTTTGACTACCTGTCCTCATAAATGGCAAACATGTACCAAATTAAGATCTGTAACCCTTTAAAGGCAAAGCATAGCTGTTCTTTATATAAGGACCCAGTGCGTACCGCGCTGTAGACACTCTCCACTTCGGTTATAAAAACCAGTCTCTTAATGTTTTATAAGGCAAAAGTTGCTGTTTGTTCTGAGATCCGTACAAAACACATAAACGGAATGTGGGCACCACGTAGAATTTGTGAATGTTAAAGCTGGTGGTATGTAAAGTTACCGCTAGGCTTTAAAAGGTTAACAATACAATGAAACTGTGTTGCAGGCTTGATTTATGTCCATCTTTCAGAACCTGTCCTCATAAATGTTCCGCGTCTGCAAGAATATCAGGGACAGTGGGTGGTACAAAATCAATCACCAAGGTCGCTCTGAGAAAGTGCTTTCATGGTACATGAATGCAGTTCTTTAATCTCCGTGCTGCATTTTGTGTGAACGTCAGTTTCACCAGATATTGTTTTTGTGGCTTACGAAGTTAACATAGGTGTAGAGTGTAAGTACATTTGAAATAGCGTTGGCCTCTCGTGGTTACAAGAAACCTGCCGGCCATTGAACCGGGCAGGAATACTCCGCTAGTTTCCAGTCTCACGGGGTGTTTTGTAGAGGTTTTATGTTCTGCCATCACAGTTATGCCTCAGAAGTCCGTTTAAGGGTCCAAGAGACTGTCGAGGGGAGATGAAGTAGCGGTGATTGTAAATACGGGATTCATGTTTATTCAGTTGCAGTCTGTTTTGAAGGTTTCTGAGATTTTGATGTTTGTCACACTTATGTTTGGCAGATGAAAATAAATATGGTTTTGAACACGGATCTCGGAAGGTGCATGATTGACTAAATTCAAGAATTCAAAGTTGTCCTGTGGGGGGCTTTCATTTGTAGGGCTTACATCATGTTTTATATCGCCTTGCAGTGTTGCCGGTAGCGGCATGTGATTTATTTACATTCTTAAAAATAAAAACCTGCTCTAGTTTTCCATTTCTCTTTTTAAATTTTTGATCTTGGATATCGGTAGGGGCTAGCATACCGATCTTGTATTTATTCCACGATATACAGATGGCGCAAAAGTGGCCTAACACACGAGATGTTTACCACGTTGTGTTTCGTGTCAAGTGACGTACGCCATGTTGGATGCGAGCAAGTGTCCCTGGCGCGACCATTTTAGTATCTGAACGACTTATGTACGCGCTGTTGATAATGTCCGAAAATGTATCCCGTTGGACAGAAAAACAAATACAGCTTGCCCAGTACGTGTTCACCTGTGCAATTCATGCAGATCACAAAAATTCCGGTTTACCGACTAGCCTACGACAAAAGAAGTCTTGTCTTCTCCGAATCGTCCGGAACGGCTCTGGGGCCGAACCTGCTTCCTATTAACCCTCTAAAGACGAAGCGTATCAGTTTTATATAAAGGACTCAGTGCGTACCGCGCTGTAAACACTCCACTTCGGTTATAAAAACCAATCTCTTAATGTTTTATAAGGTAAAAGTTGCTGTTTGTTCTGAGATCCGTACAAAACACATAAACGCAATGTGGGCACCACGTAGAATTTTTTAATGTTAAACCTGGTCGTATGTAAAGTTACCGCTAGGCTTTAAAAGGTTTATGGGTACCGGGATTCTTTCTCGGAGGTGAAGCGGCCGGGACGTGATATTGATAACACACCATCCAGCGCCGAGGCTAAGAATGAATGGAGCTGTACCTCCACTCCCCTGATGCATTCATGGCGTTGACAGAGACAGTTTTGCCTTTTCACAGCATAAAGTTTATTGTAGCTTGTTCTGCGAAGTGTCGCCAAATATACGCATTAATTTCTGTTTGGCTGCTTGTGGTTTGCGGTCATTCTGTATGCATGTGGGCAGTGTAGTTTGTGTACGTAACAGGTTGTTTTGTATGGGTATGAAACTTGGTCTCTCACACTGAGGGAGGAACAAAGAATAGGGTGCTGAGGAGGATATTTGGGCCCAAGCGGGACGAGGCGACAGTGGAGTGGAGAAGACTACGTAATGAGGAACTTAGTGACAGCTGCTCATCACCAAATAATATTCGGGTTATCAAATCGAGAAGAATGAGAAGGGCGGGGTATGTAGCACGTATGGGGGAAAAGAGAGGTGCATACAGGGTTTTGGTGGGGAGACCTGAGGGAAGGCGACCACTTGAGAGACCCAGGCATAGATGGGAGGATAATATTAAAATGTATCTTCAAGAAGTGGGATCGGGCATGGACTGGATTGAGCTGGCTCAGTATAGGGACAGGTGGCGGGCTGTTGTGAATGCGGTAATGAACCTCCAGGTTCCATAAAATGGTGGGAGTTTCTTGACTAGCTGAGAAACTGTTAGCTTCTCAAGAAGGCCTCTACTCCGTGGAGTAAGTTAGTTAGTTAGTTAGTTAGTTAGTTGGTTGGTTGGTTGGTTGGTTAGTTAACAGGTGTTTGAGACCACTGAATGAGTTCAGGTATAAAGTTTGGAAAAGAAACGCGCCTTCAATGGTGTAAGTTTGAAAACCGAAGTGAGTCTGTGTTGTAATAACGCTTCAGACGAAGGTGGATTGTCTTGCGAAAGGATGTGGCTGGAGAGTGGTAAGTGGATACAGTTAGAAAGAGTTTAGCTGAATTGAGAGGAGTGGATACGATTATCGAAGTGAACAACGGCAGTGGTGTAAGGGTATATTGGCTGAAATGTCACAGGGTATTACGGAACTAACTGCATGGAGCGGAGTCCTTCTTAAGCTAATCTTGCCTCAGTTATTCAAGCCATTTCCCGTAATTTATGGAACCGCATCCATAAGCGCCCACCACTTGTACCTGTCGTTAGTTACGTCATTGCATCAATCCGTTTGACCGCGGCATTGCGCGTCCTCAGGTTGCAGATGGAGGAGACAACGTCTAGATGTGGAGGGTAGCTGCGAATATATTGAATACGCGGTCACGGACAGGCGACAAGGGGTGGTCCTAGAGTTTTGGTTTTTGACGAGGGCCTAACAGCTGTTCATCGTAAACATTTAGTGTGTTTAGAAATGTGATAAAAGAGCCTCGGATTTGGACAGATCTTTTAGCCTTAGGAAAGACGAATGTGACGTATTAATATAGCACCTGTCCGTTGCAATATTTTTTATATTTGCAATATTTTCTGCCAGTCTCTAAACCCTGCTGTAAATTCTTCACAATGTGTAACTATAAATGCTCGTATAAATACAGCCGGACTCGGTTATAACGTCATGAAAGGGACTGAATATTTTGTGTCGTTATAAACGAGTGTTGTTCTAACCGAGTAGTGTAATGTTATGGTTAACAGTGTGGAATTAATTGGTACTACAGAATATCTGACGCTATAGACGAGGTGTCACATAAACGTGTGTCGTTATAACCGGGCTCGAATGTATATTTTACTTGAATGAGAAAGGGAGTAACAGGATACCCTCTGAAACTACGTGATGAGATTCGTAAATTTACATGGTCGCTGTTTCTTGTTAGGATGATCAACCGAAGGAAGTGGGACAAGCGGGGGAATGTATCATGGTTGGGGGAGATGAGAAATTCTAGTCGGAATATCTGACGGCAAGGGACCATTTGGTAGCCGTGTGCATACATGGGAGGATAATATTAAAGTTGCTCTTAATCGTAGTGCCTGAGCTTGTGAATTGGATTCGTCTGGCTTAAGACAGGGATGAGAGGCGAAGTGTTGTCAGTATGGTGATGAAGCCTTGGGGTTAAAAGGCGAGTAATTTTCTTCATTATCTTGGAGACAGATTGTCAAAGACTACCCCCATGGAATTACCGTGTGTGCTTAGGTCTTTCAAGTGAGTGTTTTCGTCCCTTGCTCGTTTGTAATCACCGCGCTGTATTTTTTCCTTGTTTGCCGTATTCGCGACATACGCCCCATTTCTCTTACCATTGTGATGATTATTACAGCTAATCAATGGCAAGACTCACAGTGCATAGTCATTAATTAACTAACGCTTCAGATCGTGTGTATTTGCTAGAAGTCAGCCTGGGGGCGCGAACTTCGTCTGCAGTTTCACGGACCGGGAACTGTCTTCCATCGATTCCTGAAAATTGGATGTCACGAGCCTATCTTTTGTGCGGGAGACTTGTTTCTTTAATCCAGAGGTGCCCAAATTCCGGCCTCCTGGTCGCCGCTGCAATTGAATTTTTGTACGGTAGTGCCTAATATTTGGGGGCACGCGGTGGCGCAGTTGGTTGAGGCACTGCGCTACAAACCGGAAGGTCGCAAGTTCGATTCCCGATGGTGTCACTGGAATTTTCCATTGACATAATCCTTCCGGCCGCACTATGGCCCTGGGGTCGACGCAGCCTCTAACAGAAATGAGTACCAGGAATATTTTCTGGGGGGTAAAGGCAGCCGGTGCATATGGCTGACAACCTTACCACCTTCATGTGCCGATTGTCTAGAAATCTGGGAGCCTCAACCTACTGGAACCCCAACGGCCTGTCCAGGCCTGTAATGGGATAGCTTTGCCTTTACTTTAGTGCCTAATATTTGTGGTTCGTTAGTATGGACCTCAATTCGTGTCACCGTTTTGGCGGTTAGAATTTGGACATACCTGTTTTGAGTTTTGAAAATTTGTTGATTCCTGCTTTCATTTATGTTGGAATCTCCATATGAGATACAAACAAAGTGTCGGTTATTATGGCTTACTGCCATCTAGTGCTGAGTTAAAGAATCGGTGGAGCTAGATGAAGTACCTCATTTCCCCGAAGGCGCCTTCCTGGAGTGCACAGGCACAGTTTTGCCTGTTCTGTACTATTGTAACGGACGGTAGGGACGGAAGCGGGATTCGACATTTAGCTTCTGTGGGCTGAAACGTACAAATTTTGAACGCCTTGTGTGGTGTAACCATTTAAAAGTCCAAGACTAACCTGAATTATATTTGAAAACCTCAGTCCGTACCGCGCAGTAAACACATTCCGTTCCGGTTAGACAAAGCAGTCAGTTAATGCTGTATAGGGAAATAATCGCTGTTTGTTCTGAGATCCACACAAAACACATAAATACACTGTGTGGGCAGAACGTGGAATTTGTGAATGTTAAACCTGGTGGTATATAAAGTCCGTACCGCGCAGCAAACACACTCTGTCTCGGTTATAGAAGCCAGTCAGTTAATGCTGTATAGGGAAATAATCGCTGTTTGTTCTGAGCTCCACACAAAACACATCAATACACTGTGTGGGCAGAACGTAGTATTTGTGAATGTTAAACCTGGTGGTACGTATAATAACCACTGGGCTTCAGAGGATTCATGTTTATCGTGTAGGAATGCAAGATTTCGTACAGTGGATTCAGGGTATGTACACTGTACAGAGAAACGTCGGGAAAAGTGTGCATAAATATAGTAAAAGAGTGCATGATGGAAGCCAGGCTTACCTCCCGCGCCCTTCGGTCCGGTCGGTCGAGTAGCAAGAAAGCCACGTAGGTCGCTTTTACACACAGCTGTGCTGCAGCTCCCGGGGTCGTGGAATGCCAGGAGCCAAAATAGGGACTGCAGGTTCATTAGTAACGTTACATTTTCACGGCTCGGTTCCGATGTTAGCACTTGCACATAATGAAGCTGACATCGCACGTGTTTGTGCGGTTCTGCCGTACTGACAAACGTTAAATCAAATTCCATTGTTACTGAGAAGCCATCTTGCACAAGGGAAATGTCTAGTTCATATGTGACGCAATCGGATTTGACGCATTTGGTGGAATAATCCCCGCATTAACTTAATTAACCTTTTAAAGCCTAGCGGTAACTTTACATACGACCAGGTTTAACATTAAAAAATTGTACGTGGTGCCCACATTGCGTTTATGTGTTTTGTACGGATCTCAGAACAAACAGCAACTTTTGCCTTATAAAACATTAAGATATTGGTTTGAGTCCAAAGTCGTGTCTGCTTCACTTCATAGATGTACGCTGGGCTTTTTATCCTTTGACGCACAATGGTAGCCATATGTCAATCTACATCAACCTTTTAAACGCGAGGCGTCGTAACCCGCAGTGTATTTATAAAGATCCAGTTCGTACCGCGCGGTAAACGCACTCCGTCTCGATTATAAAAACCAGCCAGGTAATGTTGGGTAGGAAAATAGCCACTGTTTTCAGATGCAGAATACACTGTGTGAGCAAAACGTAGAATTTTTGAGTGTCAAACCTGGTGGGACATAAAGTAAACGCTGAACCCTGCAGTAATGAATGGGGTAGTTGAGGGAAAGCTGTGCTCATTCATAACGTCATATTTAGGTGGTGAGTGTTCAGTTTCACGCTCCAGCCGCTTTACCCTTAGCGGGCGTTCCCCTGTACTCATTGAATAGGTTGTGTGGGCCCCAAGGTTGGTGTGAGTGCGGCGGTGAAAGGGGGATTCCCTCGTGCCGAGAAGTGCGCTATTAACCAATCACTGTGCGGCATAAATAAGTTTCTGTTTTTCCCCCCTCTGCCGTTCCGTTTCCTCTACACAGCCGACCCATCTTGGAGGGTGTTTTACAAAATAATTTCCTTTCTGCCAAAATTTGTTACTATATTTTGTATTGTTGATACCCTGCATTGGTAATAAAGCACACGATACTCAGTGCAACAAGATGCACTCTGTTGTTTTCAGATATTCTGTATGACAGTATATTGTTAACCGTACATGTTTCCATCCCTCATGGGATCATCATCAGGGATTCGTATCAAAGTAAAATTTTACAAAACAGAGCTAGCAGTGTATGTACGTGTTTAGAAGATACGATATAAAAAGGTGGGAAATGCGATCTTTTAAGACGTAGGCGATTTTGTAATGGATCCCTGGTATGCGATGTATTGAAGATAGCCTGCATATGCGCGGAGGGATGAGATCCTTAACAAGATATTGTAACAGAATAACTAACTACATGGAGCAGAGGCCTTCTTGAGAAGCTAACAGTTTCTCAGCTAGTCAAGAAATTCCCCGCATTTTATGGAACCTGGAGGTTCATTACCGCATTCATAAGAGGCCGCCATCTGTCCCTGTCCCGAGCCAGCTCAATCCAGTCCATGCTCCATCCCACTTCTTGAAGATCCATTTTAATACTATCCTCGCATCTACGCCTGGGTCTCCCAAGTGGTCGCCTTCCCTCAGGTCTCCCCACCAAAATCCTGAATGCAAATCTCTTTTCCCCCATACGTGCTACATACCCCGCCCATCTCATTCTTCTCCATTTGATTACCCGAATATTATTTGGTGATGAGTACAGGTCATTGAGTTCCTCGTTATGTAGTCTTCTCCACTCCACTGTCGCCTCGTCCCTGTTGGGCCCAAATATCCTCCTCAGGACCCTATTCTCGAACGCTGTCAGTGTTTGTTCCTCCCTCAGTGTGAGAGACCAAGTTGCACACCTATACAAAACGTAACATAGAATATCTGAAGGAAAAAATAGAGTACATTTTGTTGGACGGGGTGTTGTGTGATTTGATTTGTAACTTATTATCGTGTCTCATCTGTGGTGTTTGAACTAACGAATTATAAAAAGTGGCAAACTCTCCACCCCATTGAGTTTGCAAGCCACGGTTAGGGAAGCACCATCAAAGTCTTACGGCTCTTCATGCGTCAACCGTGTTTTCTTTGGATACCGTCCATTGTGTGTATAAAAACTACATACTTTTAGCAGGCTTTGTGTGTTCCTGACTTGGGTTGTGAAGTGTCGGCTGCTTTATTTAAGGCTTCACAGTCTGTGAGCTTCCCCCCCCCCCCCCCCGTCCTTTCTAGCGTGCAGATAAGGACAGACCTAAGCCAGCATAATGTATGTATTTTCTGGTCCAGACAATGAAGCTCGTGAAGAAGGAAGGTCGTCGTGAAATGCTGTTGTGCTTTCCGTTCTTTAAGCCCTGTGTTTCGGCCTGAGTGTGGCGCTCTTATACGCGGGCCTGTGTAGTCGTAGTGCACGTAACCAGGGGTGCACAGTTGCCGGGAGACATGGATTTTATACGGTGGCGTCTGAAGGTTTTTGGTCTGCAATCTCGAACTTGCTTCGTGTCACCGTTATGGCGCCTAGAATTTTGGGAGTTGGTTTCTAGAGTTTTGGAAGATTTGTGCACTCCTGCACATAAATACATATACAGTTGAAGCCGGTTATGACGACATCGATTTAACCTTTTAAAGCCTAGCGGTAACTTTACGTACCACCAGGTTTAACATTAAAAAATTCTACGTGGTGCCCACATTGCGTTTATGTGTTTTGTGCGGATCTCAGAACAAACAGCAACTTTTGCCTTATAAAACATTAAGAGACTGGTTTTTATAACCGAAGTGGAGAGTGTTTACAGCGCGGTGCGCACTGAGTCCTTATATAAAGCAGATACGCTTCTTCTTTAAAGGGTTAAGCTACACCTCGTATATAACGTCACACTTTCTATGGTACCAATTAACTCCTTACTCTTAACCATAACATCGTACTCCTCGGTTATAACAACACTCGTTTATAACGACAGAAAATATTCAGTCCCATTCATGACGTTATAACCGAGTTCGACTGTAATAGCTGGTATGTCGTAGTATGTTAACTAGGTTACGGGCTGGACTGTCCGGGGTTCGAGTCCCTTCGGGTGCAAGGGGTTTTTCTCCAAGACGTCCATACTGGCTGTTGGACCCACCCAGCCTCTTATTCAGTGGGTACCGGGGTTCCTCCTTCCCGGGGTAAAGCAGCAGGCGCGTGGTGTTCACCACTGTTCTGGGGGTATCAGAGTTAAGGTGACCGTAGTGTGAGGCTCGTCACTGTCCTGCTGCCGTGGCCATTGGTGCCTGGCTGTGCATGCACCTTTGAGTACAAAATTTAGCTTGCTGTTGAAGGTGTTAAAACGTTTGTTGTTGTTGTTGCTGCTGCTGCTGCTGTTGTTGTTGTTGTTGTTGTTGGTAATTGTAAAACGTGAAGACTTTGAAAATCACTGTAAACACATGAGAGTGACTTTTCGGTGTAGATCTCAAATCTCCATTTTTTCTCCTACTTTTTCGACTTGGAGAAGAGGGAAACTTGTTGGCGTCTGTCGTGAGGGAGTAGCCGAGGAGAGGGGGTTAGGCGCCACGTTTCCGGTAGTAGTAAGGCGCCACTCAAGGATTATGGTTTAATAAAATTCCACAGCAAAATATTACGCAGTGAATTAAGTGCATTGCGGAATACCGGTGAAGCTTACGTGTTGCCTGTAGCCCCTTTCGCTTGTCACATCCAAAGCTTGTAATTAATCAATGCTGTAGAGTTCTTTGAATCATCTTTTAGAAGCTGTCCCAGTCGTGGCCTTCTTCTTCTTGAGATTTGGAACGTTAGCACAATGACGTATTGTCAGTTTTCTTTTTCTCGGGTTCCATGCAGCTCGCCCTCGTCCATTTTCCATCCACTTCTTGTCCCCCCAAAACACGAAGAACAACTAAATGTTGTCAAGAGCTTGTGTAGAAGTCGGTCTCGCTGGTTCAGAAGATCGTAGCAGTCGCTGTCAGTGGACAACTCGACATATTTCGATATGTTATAATTGGATATGTTAGAACTAGCTGCCATAGAGAATGTTTGGCCTCAGGTTTGAAGGAGCAGAATAAAAATGACCACAAGGAGGGGTAGAATTTCTGTGCTTCGTGTGATACTGTCATTGATTCAAGAAGCTGAGTCTGGAGTGTCGTTCGCGCAGTATAAACACATTTGCATTGGAGAACCTTAAGGGATAGGACCACCGAGAGATTACCGCATGCGATCGGATAATATTAAAATGTACTGTGGACAAATTGGGTTTCCAGGTACGGACTTCCTTGGGTTGGGATTGAATCATCTCCAATTAGCAGAGTCCTTCTTGGGAAGGTAACAGTTCCTCGGGTAATGAAGAAATGACCCGCAATTTATGGAACCCGAAGGTTCATTACCGCATTCATAAGAGACTGCAACCTCTCCCTATCCTGAGACACATCAGTCCAGTCCATGCCTTTCATGCCACTTCTTGAAGATCCACTTTAATATTATCCTCCCATTTACGCTCACGTCCTGAGAGTTGTCTCAAGAATTCCCCAGCGAAACCATATACACACCTGCCCTCTTCACCATACGTACCTCATGCCCAGCCTGTCTCATTCCTTATTTGGTCACGCGTATAATATTCAGTGAGGAGTATAGATCATGAACGACTTTATGCAGTTTCCTTCAGTCCGCTTTTACCTCGTGCCTCTTACGCCCAAATACATTCCTCAGCACTGTATTCTCGAACTCTCTCAGCTTGATGTTCCATCCCCAATGTGGGAGACCAGGTTTGACGCTCACACGGAACATCACGCAAACACGAACCATTTCACTGTGAGTGTACTGGCTGGCTTTAAGCGAAAGGATTTTGTACAAATACAGTCGAACCCGATTATGACATTGTTTGTACGACACCTTGCCTATAGAGTCGGATTTTCTATGGCAATTCGTCACAGTTAACCGTAACATTATACTCCTTGATTATAACGACAGTCGTTTATAACGATACAGAATATTCAGTCCCTTTCATGACGTTATAACGGAGTTCGCCTGTAACTCCGTGGTGGTTGTCTTGATGGTGCTGCATCCCAATTCGGACCAGTGATGGTCATGTTCGGGCGTTAATAGCAAGGGTGGGAGTTCGGCTGGAACGTGAGACCGTCAGAAGGCACTTACCGGGAGTTCGGCTGGAACGTGAGACCATCCGTCAGAAGGCAGTTACCGGGGGTTCGGCTGGAACGTGAGACCGTCAGAAGGCACGTACCAGCATCGAACAGATTAGATAAACGCGGACAAACGTCGTAACCCCGAAAGGCATCCGAACATGCGATTGCATTGTTCAGGGGCCTATGATATGTCCGTATTATACGACTCATCCTTACGGATGGGCACCACCTTATTCTGTGTAGCGTCAAGTTTGAGCCCAATTGGCGTTTTCTCCTTCAGCGTCTATAGTGCGTAGGGAACTGTTAGCGTTTTTGTAACGTACACGTTGGCGTTTCGACGTATTAGATCTTGTATGTTTTTATACCATTTATACTGCTCTACAGTGGACGTGGTGGTGTGCGGTCCGGGACACCAACATTTTAACTCCACCGACCATAAATTTTGCTTAATGTGGGTAGCCTCATTGGAAAGAAGAACGTATGAGAGTCGTATAGTTTCGTAATGATGGTTGCTTTGTGGGTGGTGAAGGGTAAAGACCTTGAAAGGACGAATGAGTTTCATAAATCTCTCGTGAGTTTATTGGCGCTGTGCATGACACGGTATATCTTGGGATCGCGTTGGTGCTGGATGTTTTGATGGAACAAGGAATGCAGTAAACGCAGTAAAGATGCCCAGGCGAACAGAATTATGAACAAAAACTACGCTGAGTGAATGAATGTACTGTTGTTCCAGTTTTCGCAAGTTCGTAGTCCGCCTGGTTAGTGTAGGTAATGTAAAGGAAAGATAGAGAAATACAGAAGCCTTCTGTTGCATGATATTCAACACGGCTTTTAAGAAAATGGTCAAATAGTGCATGTAATATTGATGTGTTATTTAAATCATGGGGAAGATAAATGCGCAGGGTTTCGAAGCAAGACTGCCTTGCCTTCGAAACTGTGGAAGCATGTGTTTATAGCTTGTGTTCAGTTCAGTTTTGAAGGGCATCACTGTCAGCATTAAACTGTCGCATCAGCATCGAGAATAGCGTGTTCATATCTCCCCCACCCCCACTCTTCGTATCCCTTCACACCATCGGTCGGTAGCTTGCTATTTGTGACTTAATGTATGTAAATCTTTTTTTCAGTGGCCCCACTAGGGGCCACTCATTTTCGAGGCTTCACGGTCACACTTATACATAGCACACACGGTAGGACTTCTCTGGACGAGTGATCAGCTCGACGCAGAGACCTCTACCGGACAGCACAAAATACTTACAAGAGAGAGATATCCATGCCTCCGGGGGGATTAAAACCCACAATTCCAAGAAGCGATCAGCCGCAGACCCACGCCTTAGACTGCGCGGCCACGGGGATATCTGTAAATCTACGTTGTAAAAATTGTACCGAGTTAATGTAATTTAAATTTAACCTATTTCCACAACATTTTGTCATGTAAAATGTTTAAAAAGCTCGGAATTCGCCTGTTTATCTAGTGCGTGAGCATTTGGGCCAATATAGGAGGTCCATAAAACTGATTAATTTGTTCCCAAACACATAAGGCCGTGCCATTATCTCAGGCGGTTAGTCGCCGGCCTGTCACCGCGGAGGCACGGGTTCGATCCCGGGCCAGTCCATGTGGGATTTGTCGTGGACAAAGTGGGTCGGGAACAGGTTTTTTCCCCGAGTACTTCGGTTTTACCCTGTCTGTATCATTCCACCGATGCTCCATGACACGGAAAAATTAATCATCTTCGTCACAAGGGTTACACAGTAAGCTTCAAGGCTGCGGTGTTTTCGTAGCATCTGCTGCGGGGTCCTTCACCACACACACACCCCAACCCCCCCCCACCCCACCTGACAAACATCAAATGACATCCGTAGTGGTAACTGGTCGGCAGTAGTTGTGGTGGTGTAGTAACCTTATCGCATTGTGCTGGCGTGTCATAAACCAGTGGTAGGATTTAAGGCGACCACTGAAGAAAACATAGTTAGGGAAAAAACAAAATGTTTTATTTTATAGGAAAAACACAATAATTTCACATGGGCTATATGACATTTAATACGTTTCAGTATGGGCACCATTTGTAGCCGTACGTATTTCTAGTCTGTATTCAGGCTCCGCCCGTACACGAGAAAGCGTCTCTGGCGTGAGTTTCAATAGCTGCGCAGATTCTGCCCTTCAGGCGGTGCAGGTCTCGTATGTTTTGGCCTACGCATTGTTGTTGATGTACCCCCAGACAGAAAAATCAAGAACAGTTAAAATCCGGGTTTCTGGGAAGCCAAGGTATGGGTCCACTTCTTCCGATGCATTTGTTTGTGAATTTCTCATCCAAGGCCGCGCTCCTACCAGATCGCTGTAGCGAGGAGGCGCTCCTGATGTGTGAAGAAACTATTTGAGTGGCGGAATCCAGTGTTGCCACCTTTACTGTTTTATACCGCACGAGCCCTACATTATTGACGTTCAAAATCGTACCATTATTTTTGGGGAAATGCTGTAGTATAATATTTTGAAGGAGTTGTTTTTCTGTGTTGCAGCCCACCAAGCTGAATGTACACAAGAATGACGCGGAGAGCTGGGACTACACTGCGCCCAACTTGGGTAAGTGGGCAGACAAAACCTTCTTATATTTAGTGCTTCAAATGTCCATAGTTTTTGTGTATGTATAGTGTATATATCAGCTGTAGTATTACGTACCTAAGTTGCATTTTTCTCGTCCAGTGTGTTGATACTTTCTATGACCCAGAATAAAGGACTGTTTCCCAAAATAGCATTAATCTTCGTGTTTATAAGTATGTTTTCTGTGAAGTGGGAACGGAAATCCTTATGTATGTATGTTAAATTTCAATTTCGCCGGTTTACCCCCACAATTTCCGCCTAGCTCTCCAGTCAGATAATAGTCGAACTCTTCTTAAGTATTATGGATTCGAACCTTCCATGTGGTGCTTATATGATGTTCGTTCTTAAATCGCCTGTGGCGTTCAGATAAAGATGCGGTTCACGGATCTGTATCTTCCAGCGTCTGCTGTATCAGTTATGACGATTTTCAAACGCCACGGGTTATTTCTTGTAGCCGACGTAGCTCAGTGAGGTGAGCGGTTACAGACTTGTCCCGAGGATCGATTCCCGACAGGTGCGGTAGGATTTTTCTTTTCGTTACTACGCCCAGAACGAAGTCAGTGTACGCCAGGGCCTCTTTCCCCAGGAGACGGCGTGTAGGAACCACTCAACGTATTTCTGAACGTGGATCTAGAAGGCGTTGACTTCCACATACGCGATGAAGTGTTTAATGGAAATGATGTTTGCGTATCTGCAGAGTAATATTGTATTGTATTGTATTGTATTGTGTTGTGTTGTGTTGTGTTGTATTGTATGTAAACAGTTTAAACAATAAATTATCTAGTACGACATGTTTCGACCTGTATGAGTCTTCAAGTTATTGTAAAACGTACGCTGTCATTGCATTCTGCATTATCTGTGGATGTTCAGTGATTGGATGTCTGTTACTGACAACGATTGAACAATATGTTTTAATATGTGCGACTTTTTTGCAGTCTTTTTGCGCATCCCATTGCGCATTATGTCTGTTGCAGATAGTAGTTGCGTCCAGCCACATTCGAATGACGCATAGATGTATTTTTCTGTATTTGTTTTACATACACTGCACCGAGAAGTGTAGATGTGCAGTGAGATTCAATGGTGTAGATAAGGTTCCTGTGGGACAGATCAGCCCAGCCCCGCCCCAAAACGTACAAGATTCTAAAGTTTGTTGTATGTCCCGGACTGTTCCATTCTTCTGACGGCAGGTTGTGTTCTGGCATCTGGGAGGAACTTCGCTAATAATTCGGGGGTTGGGGGCGACCGGTTTCTACACCACTTGTGAGGTCTGTGTTTTATTCTTATGTGACAGTTATGGTGCGCGGAAGTTACGGGTTTTTACCGTACCCTGAAATTGCGGAGAGCAAGTTGCTAAACGTAGGGGCGGGTCTGCCTCGTAATTATACGTCCCGACGTCTCTTAAGGCAAAAATCCTCGTATTCGCTGGTTTCAGAATCTCATACCATCCGTATCATCTTGTAATCCTCGCGAATTATTATTATTATTATTGTTATTATTATTAATGGGGGCCGCGGTGGCGCAGTTGGTTGAGGCACTGCTCTACAAACCGGAAGGTTGCGGGTTCGATTCCTGATAGTGTCAGTGGATTTTCTCATTGACATAATCCTTCCGGCCGCACTATGGCCCTGGGGTCGACTCAGCCTCTAACAGAAATGAGTACCAGGAATACTTCCTGGGGGGTAAAGGCGGCCGTTGCGTAAGGCTGACAACCTTACCACCTTCATGTGCCGACTGTCTAGAAGTCTGGGAGCTTCAACCTCCTGGAACCCTAAGGGCCTGTCCAGGCCTGTAATGGGATTGCGTTACCTTATTATTATTATTATTATTATTATTCCTGCAGTGTGAGGTACTCGTGAGGGAGCATGAGCGTTGATGTCCCCCGCAGTGTGACGTCGTGTAGTCTGGTAGAAGTTTACTGACGTTTCGGAGGATATTGCGGCCTCCAGCTTCTGGCCTGAAGAATGACGGAGGGCAGAGACCGGTACGTTTTTTACCAGACTGCACTGCGTCACATCTCGGGCGACAGGATTCTGAACGTTTGCAGAACATTTAGTGTAACGGATTTTTAATGGAAGTGTCCCGTAGTTTGGGGATGTTGAGGCGTACAGACTGACGATGGAGCACGAACGCGTACGGCTGCAACTGTACATGAACGTCCGGCTGACGAGCAACGATATGAGGGAAGATCTGTGGAATTTTGGTTTCATATCAATATCACACACTCCGTAGAGCAGTGTCCTTGCTGTGAAGTTAACAGTTCGTAGTCGAGAAATACCCTTCAATCTTATGGGACCCGAAGATTCATTACTGTTCGGAGGTTGTCCACTCCGTGCATTGTTGTGTCCTCCCATCTATTTCTAGGTCTTAACCAAGTGGTCTCTTTCCCTCAGGTTTACCCAATTCCTGTACGCACTTGTGTACCTGACACGTGCCACCTGTCGCGGCCACTTTCTTGTCCGTGATGTGGTCACCTGAATAATGTGTGGTGAAGACAGTAACTCACGGGGCTCCTCGTTATGCGGTCTCCTCCGTGTCCCCGTTATCTCGTTAGTATTAGGTCCAGTTATCTTCCTTAGTTCTCAGACACCCGAAACGTACGGTCCTCAGTATCAAATTTAACCTTTTAAAGCCTAGCGGTAACTTTACGTACCACCAGGTTTAACATTAAAAAATTCTACGTGGTGCCCACATTGCGTTTGTGTGTTTTGTACGGATCTCAGAACAAACAGCAACTTTTGCCTTATAAAACATTTATAACCGAAGTGGAGAGTGTTTACAGCGCGGTACGCACTGAGTTCTTATATAAAACAGATACGCTTCGTCTTTAAAGGGTTTTTATAACCGAAGTGGAGAGTGTTTACAGCGCGGTACGCACTGAGTTCTTATATAAAACAGATACGCGTAGTCTTTAAAGGGTTTTTATAACCGAAGTGGAGAGTGTTTACAGCGCGGTACGCACTGAGTCCTTATATCAACTTATATAAAACAGATAGGCTTCGTCTTTAAAGGGCTAAACATGGCCATGTACCATAGTTATTTTAGGGGCCTTTTAGTGTAAATGTAAAGTAGCGTGTTAGTACGTCATGGACAAGTAATTTTGTAGGTCTGATGTGGCCTTAAATTTCCAAACTATGTGTCTTCCACTTCACATCTTCCCTTCCATACATCTACATTGTTTTGCTCTAACGTAGCTGAGAGTTCGAATGTATTGTGAAATAACGTGTGATGATATTCGCTTTGCCACATATATCACCACGCTTTTGTGACGTTACCTTGTCAGCGGTACAAGTAGTGTTTAAGTAGTCGGGTTTCATTATAAACGTTCAGAAAGTAAGACGTAAAACGTGGCGGGTTGAAATTTACGAAGCAAACCCACGTACTTCTGTGTTTATGTGTTACATCCTGCTGTTTCTTACACTTCGGCAATTCACAGATTTTCGATGCATTGCATAACTTCCTGTCCTTAATCCGTTCCTTTCGGACATTGCAGAATGGAGTAGCATCATATTTTTCACCTGTAAGATTTATCATCATGGCATTTGTTACCAATAATTCTATTCATCATCGTATTTGTTACCGGTAAAACTTATTACCATCGTATTTTTACCAATAAAACTTATCACCATGGTATTTGTTACCAATCATAACTTGTGATTATATCGTATTTGTTACCAGTGAAGCTTATCACCATCCTGGTTGTGATCCATAAAAACCACAATCCTATCTGTCACCAATGAAACTTATCAGCGTTGTATTTCTAACGAATAAAACTTATCGGAATAGTATTTGTTACCAATAAAACTTACTACGATCGCATTTGTCACCAATAAAACTTAAATATGGGACCGATATGTTGTCCCGAAACGTAGTTAACTACCAATCTACGCTGTGTAACGTCGCAGCAGAGTGACGATCTCATTGTAGGAATGCGACCCACGTTAGTTCAGTTGAACCTGGCAGCGCCGTCGTTTGTTCAGCGGGTCGGTAATATTGGTTATGTGTGAAGAATGGAAGTTAATAAAAGAGGGTCGACAATGGGAGACGTGTGAGTGTGAATGTACGGTTGGGTGGGGTGGATGACTGCAGTTGCACTTTGTTGTAACAGGCCGGCACACACATAAAATGTAAGGCATGCCGTTGCAAAGCGGGGTTCGTAGCTGGCAGTTCATTTGTATCTGCTGTAGCTAGGAATAGCATTTGTTTACGGTAGCGTCAACATCAGTGCCGGGGGGGGCGTCACTAAACGTCGCATTGTTGGACCTCTCGTCTGTATCACCGGTTACGAACTGTGTTCTGAAGGGGCTCTTTCGGCCACCCGTTATATCCGAAAATTTGTTTACGTCTACCATAAACCGTACGTCTTCTACTTTAGTAACTGCAGACTCTAAACCAGGGGTGCACAAATTACGGGCGCCCTGTCGGCCATGTTACATTTTATGCGGTGGCACCTAATACAGTTGAATCCGGTTATAACGACATCTGTGTGACACATCGCCTATAGCGACAGGTGTTGTGTGATACCAATTAAGTACTCACTGTTAACCATAATATTACACTACTCGGTTATAACGACACTCGTTTATATAGACACACAATATTCAGTCCCTTTCATGACGTTATAAGCGAGTTCGACTGTATTTTTAGCATAAGTTCTGCAGTTTTCACACCCCTGAGTTGTGAGTTCTCAGGGTGGAACTTGCTTAATGCCGCCTTTCTGGCGCCAAGAATTGGGAGGTGGCACCTAGATTTTTGGAAAATTTGTGCGCTCCCCGCTGTGGACACTTCACGTATGAGAAAATGTGACTGAATGATATCTCTTCGAAGACCCCAGAGCATACGTGCTACGATAACGTTATGATGGGTCTCAGGGAAAAGGTTTGTAGGTCAGGACTGGATTCACCAGAGACAGGCTTTTGCGATCGCGGTAATGAAACTGATTCCTGAGTAACTGGCCGTCTTAAGCAAGAGTTAATGGAAGGCGGTAAGTAATGGAGCCGAGAGGGACTGTGGCTGTTCGCTCGCTGTGGAGATGTGAACGCACTGACGCTGGTGATGTAGCCTGTTGTGTGTTTCAGTTGGTTTGTAGCTGTAAGCTTGGGGTACTGCGGCGCTCGCTCGTTCTGTAGGGTCGCGTCGGATCCTCCGGGCTCTGGTTATCATGGATCGATTTAGCAGGGACCGGAGCCTCCCCCCCCTTCCCCCTCTTCGCACATCTCCGGGACATCAGGACAGCTCATCTGACTCTGCTGTGCCTTATTCCTGTTATTGTCTTGTTTTGGAGGGCCTTTTAACAGGGTGTCGTTCGGTTGTGTCACTACCGTGCATGTCAAGTTAGCACTACCAATGTCCTTGGGGAAATTGGTTTTGTGAAAACGGCGATGAACTTTCGCGCAGTGTGAAGTGAAGGGATTGACGTACTTTTGCTCAGGTTCCCATCCATGTAGTTCGAAGGTTAAGAATGCGTGGAGTTAAAACATCTACTTGTAGTCTGTTGTGAGATGCATAGTTAAGCACAGGGACATTCCTGCCTTACAGAATGTCCTGTCCCGTTATTGGATGCTTACAAATGTCTTGCCAGTTTTTCAGTAAAACTTACAAGATCAGTCTGAACGCAGTTCAAATTATTCTGCTACATGTTTCGATCCCAGTAACGATTCTCATCTGCTTGTTGTATATAAACTATATTAAATGTAACAAGACAGGCTCTGTATGTATAATGTAACATTGAGGCGCGTTCGCGTAACCATTGTTACCGTGGAAAAGCACTTCTAAGTGTGTGTGTCTGTAGCCGTAGTTATCCAGTATGCAAAGCGTACGCGCCGTATTATATTGCCATCTGTGGCCTGTCTGGTTCGGCCATATTTTTCCACATTATCTCATAAACGGCACCAACTTAAAACAAAGTAATTCAACATAAAAATGGGTGTTTTGATTTTCTCTACAACCCTTACGCTAAAATATTTCCCATTAGAAGAAGAACTTAGCTAGCTGTGGATCCTCAGTGTGGAACTTGCTTCATGTCGTCCTTCTAGGGCGTAGGATTTGGAGGTGCCTTCTAGATTTTTCTGGAGAATCAGTGGACCCCTCTTGGCACTCATTTACCAGGGTGCATTGCGATACATTTTTGTGAGTAGTAATCCTTGTTCTGCAGTCCACAAAAATGTACTGAACAATGCTCTCTCGCTGTCACTTGTCGCTAATGTCGAAGCTTGCCACTGGGCACGATCCTGGATTAATCCAGTGTGTGTCACGTCCCTTTGATCAATCCATGGTCTTCCAAGCGGTTGAAAAGGCGCCTCAATAACAGATAAAGTGAAAGGAAAAAAAAAACATTTTAATGACCGTTTATTGTTGTAGTCTGTGTGGTGTTTTATACCATTGAATATTTGGGTGCCTTAACGACTTGGCATTGACGTTCCAGTTACGATGTGCTTCGGTATTGTGGAGAGGAACAGTTATTAATGCGGTTTATCTTGTGTTAGGGAATTGTCGGGCATAGCAAGTTAAAATCCGTACTTTGTGATAGTACTACATCAAACCAGGTTCTCTAAAAAGAATGCGAAAAGAAGATATAATCTCCTGGCCTTAGTGTCGTTTCCGTTTTATTCAGGTCGATGGACGAAAAACTAATCTATCCTCCCACAACCCTTTCTTCCGGATTTGTTGCCAGCTCATTCGTCTGCTCCAGAATCCAGCATGGCGTAGACGGTACAGCGACTAGTCTGCGGTTTGAAGTACCGAGGAATCGGGTTTTAATTGCCGGTATGGGCAAGAGACTTTTCAATCACACGAATCATTTCCGGGTGACCGTCCACCTTCCTGTTCAGTGGGGTACTGGCGGTTAAGTGGCCGGAGCTGACTACTCACCTTCGTCTAGTTCCGAAGTTAATGCGTGGAGCTATAGTTCTGCGCCCCTATCCACTTCTGTGGCGTGCTTAAGTACAGGCACATCTGCATTTTACCAGTACTCTGCGATGGGTTTCAGTACGTGGCCGAGCCGTTCATATCTGGGACATACCTGATTGAGTCATATACATTTCTGACAACGGTTTGATTTAATTTCTATCGTTTATATTTATCAGGACTTATCGTTGTCAGAACACAACACCACACAGCATATCGCAAACAGTTCCCTTCTTCATATGAACTGGCAGAAATCTTAATACGACGGTTCCGACACGTGTGGTGTTAACGCGTTCTGATAGTGAAACGAGTCCTAATAAGTACAAGTGATAGAATTGTCTTATACCTGTTCGATAACCGGTCATAATTCGTTTCTGAAGCGGATTTTTGTTAGTAGCCTTCAAGAACATTGTTATTGCGTGCGTTTTACTTCAGTAAGCTTTAAAATAAATCTTGTGTGCATTGTATGGAGCAGATTGCCTTAGAATCAAACAGTCGCTGAGCTATTCAACAAATGCCTGACCTCACGAACACCAGTGTCATTACCGTGTTCACCAATGCCCACCAGTATCCGCTGAAGGCACAGTAATACAGGGTGTCCGGGTAAGAGTTATTCAAACAAAAAAAAATCTATCTCGAAATTTGTTCATACACACACGTCCAGTTTGCGTTAGTACAAAGGAGATATTTAAATTTTTTGTGAGTACTGCTTACGTTAGTAGATTCCAGTGTGGGCCACGCTGGTGGCGCGACAGATATCTAGGCGATATTCGACCTTTGTCCGCGTGTTTTGAAGCATTTTTGTGGGTTACCTTAGTCACAGCGTCCCCTGTGCTGCTGAATATCGTTGTTTTTGATCTGCTAGACAAGATTCTTCACGTAACCCCCGTTTGAAAGAACGCACTGGGTTGAAGTCTGGTGATGTAGGAGGCCAGGCAGTTGGCGCTGTGCCAATACCTCCGCGAGGCATCGTGTGGTTAAGGTGCTTCACCATGGATGCCTACATTCAAATAGCTATGGTACGAAGTAGTCAGGGCGGTTGGGGAAGCTATGAGGGGTTTCGTTTTATAATGGTGCAGACCGGATATCTGTGTAATAGATTTGGAGATATATTTTTTTTTTTTCTATTTGGATACTTACCGTCCCGCTACGTGGTAGCGCACTGCGTGCCAAGCTTCGTACTTGTGTCCTTTATCCTTCCGTGCCTTCGTCCGTCCAAGTTCCAACTTAACCTTTTAAAGGCTAGCGGTAACTTTACATACCACCAGGTTTAACATTAAAAAATTCTACGTGGTGCCCACATTGCGTTTATGTGTTTTGTACGGATCTCAGAACAAACATCAACTTTTGCCTTATAAAACATTAAGAGATTGGTTTTTATAACCGAAGTGGAGAGTGTTTAGCGCGGTACGCACTGAGTCCTTATATAAAACAGATACGCTTCGTCTTTAAAGGGTTAAAAAAGATTTTGGTACAGGTAGTGTTAACCTTTGTTAAGAGATTAAAGTATTTACCGGATTATATTTTTGCGTTTTCTTTTGTGTGGGTGTCAAACCTGGTCTGTCGTGTTAAGGGAAAACGTAAGCTGAGGGTGTTAGAGAACAGGGTGCTGTGGAAGATATTTGGGCCTAAGAGGAAGGAATTAATATGGGCCTGGAGAAATTTGCGTAATGAACATCACAATTGGGACTCCTCACTAAATGTCTTTCGGGTGTTCAAAAATCAAAAAGGGTGAAATCGCCGGGGCATGTGACACATGTGAGGGATAGGAGAGGTGCATACAGGGTTTTGGTGGGGAAATCCGAAGGAAAGAGACCGCTTAGAAGACCTAGGCATGGATGGGAGAATAGTATTAAAATGGATGTTACCTAGGTTGAGATAATGTGGACTGTATTGATCTGGCTCAGGATAAGGAGAAATGGCAGGCTTTTGTGAACACGGTAATGAACCTTCGGGCTCATCAAACGCGGAGAATTTTCTTGACTAGCTGAGGAATTGTTAACTTCTCAAGAAGGGCTCTGCGTTGTGGAATTGAGTCTTCTGTTACATCAAGCCGAAACATGGAAAGTGCTGAATGCTTTACGTCAGTACGTAATTGCATTGGTAATGTGGATTGTTTTTAAACACAGCAGACGCCCCTTTGCCAAGTGAAGTCACATGCTGCTGATTTCGTTTCTGTTCGTGAATACGCACATTCACAGCACTGAACAGAAGGATGATGAACTCATCAGAATGCCGAAGATAACATCTACTATGCGGGGATTGGCGAACGTGGCCAAGTTTGTAGCCTGCAGCTCGGTGAATCGTCTTAAAAGCTCACGGGTCTTATGATTTGTTTCAGTCTCCGTTGTGTTGCATTAATGAAATGTTGTTTGTAGTGGAAAAATCTCGACTGATTACCTTATCAGGAAATGGCGCATGTTGCTGTACTGCAGTTACAGTTGTCTTACACTTGGACAGTGCTGTGTTGTTTTAGACAGAATTAAGACAATTTTCCTGTGCCCCTTAAATGATTCGGACGTACAACATATAGGCCTTTGTTCTCGTCTGGCAGTTTTTTTTGTTACAGAACTGATATTTATCCTTATCATAGTTAACGTTTCTGTGTTTTCTTACACGAATTTCCGCATTCTTTTAGTTATTTTTAATCTACAAGACATTTTGTTGGATTTATTGGATGTATCTGCCCATCAGAATGGCCTTTTCTGGACATAAAAGTGTGAATAGCAGGCATGCGAGAGCGGGAGTCGAAACCCGACCAATCGCCACTGTTACATAATAAGATACATATTTTGTGGATTTTTCGAAATCTCGGAATAAAAGTAGTCTCTTATTACGAGACAGCGAAAATTAATCATGCGGCACCTATTCTTTAATATACCTGTATTTAGGAACGTGCGTTAATAATAATAATAATACAATAGGTATTTATTAACCCTTTAAAGACGAAGCGTATCTGTTTTATATAAGGACTCAGTGCGTACCGCGCTGTAAACACTCACCACTTCGGTTATAAAAACCAATCTCTTAATGTTTTATAAGGCAAAAGTTGCTGTTTGTTCTGAGATCCGTACAAAACACATAAACACAATGTGGGCACCGCGTAGAATTGTTGAATGTTAAACCTGGTGGTACGTAAAGTTACCGCTAGGCTTTAAAAGGTTAACGTGCAGGCTTAACAGAAACAAGTGCCTATTATAATGCAGTAGTAATAATACCTATACAAGTTGAGTATCCTTTATCCGAAACTCCAAAATCCGATACTACTAGCTCGCCGACATGAACACAATGCTGTACAGATGTAGATGCTTGTAAATAATTTCAGTGCTCAGTTTGCGGTTGTAATTAAATTCAACGCTTAGTTTGCTCTTACACCCTAAATAAAACATATATATATATATAAAACCTGTACACGAAACGTAAATGGATTTCGCATTTACATTTGGTTCCCATGCCCAAGCTATCTCATTATAATATGCAAGTATTGCGAAATCGGAAAAGTCCGAGACCCTGTCGGTCCCAGGCATTTCGGATAACGGATGCTCAAACCTATACTTATACCGCCCTGCATTCAGGTGTTTACTTTATGGAGCCTAGAAGGGAAACTCCACGGTTTGCATATGGGTGAGTGTCCGGTCGGCTTCACACTGGCTGACGCATCTATTGGTTACTCGTGAATAGGAGGATGTGTGGGTGAGGGGCGGATCTTGACGGATTTGCGAAGATAAAGGTCAGCGATGATGATTATGATGATAATGACGTCAGGAACTTGAGTCGTATGCCAGTTGTGGGCTGTGCTGTTAATGGTATTGAACATTGATGGGTTAATGTACTAAAAATGTTTTATTTATTTTGTCGTAGCCTCGAGTTTTCTCTACTGTGTTATTGTGCTTGAAATGGCGTTATGTAAATAATAGGTAATTGCCGGAATTGTTCGAAACAACGTAATGCAAGATCGTTTATTTGTAAATCGGTTCTCCGCTACCCGCCAGAATTATGTTTCCCGTAGACGACAGATTTCTACTACTGTGACAATCAGGAGCCTACGGAAGGTAGAGCTTGGCCCCCCGTTTCCTGTATCATTCCGTAACATTGCAGAGGTTTTTTTTGACAGCGCCGGTATTTCCTGCCGCTTAGGCTGTAGGCACTACACCTATGTCAGAGAAGTTGCCGCATGCGTCCGGGGACGCGCTTTACTTCCTCACAGCCTTTTCGAGTATCGGATGGGGCGGATGTCTATGCTGCTGACTCGCTCATACAAAATTATGTAACTCATAGCATGTGAAATTAGTTGTTTGGCATAACCTTGTACAACCCTCAGACATTTTTAGCGCCTGTCAAACAGATAATTAAAAGTTGTTTGAATTTTACGTCTACAGATAGCCTATACTGAGTGATAGGTGATTTATGTAAGGTCACCTTCCATGTGTGAAATGTTCTCGTACTTGTTTTCTTTGAAACGCCCCCGCCCATAATAGTCGCCCAGCATCGGATCAGGTGATCGGGTGGGCCACGGAAGGGCATCTGCGTTATTCGGTCCCCAGAAAAGTGTTCGAAATTATTGGTGCTGTGGGGTGTTGCACCATGTTGCTGGAAACCCCAGCCTTATTACTGCTCGTCACAAATTCGCCCGCTGTATGTTTCTGAATGTATTGTGTCTGAGCAGATGTACGTGTGCAGTTATTCCTGTCGCACTGACGGCACACGATGCTGCAACTTTAATGTCATGCAGTGCCATCCCGTTCGTTAATCTGGTGTAATCTGTCGATTGTGTGTGTTATTTTGAGAGTTTAAATGGCCGTTACATTAATCACATCCGTTAACTTGCTTAGCAGTGGATTGACTTAACAAGGAACACTTTACTTCTGTTGAGCACAGCTTATGGAACTGGACACCTTCAAAGTCGTATAACTGCTTGAATGAGCATCTAGTTGATATGTAATGCAAGGCATGGAAATCAAATTGCACGGACAGGAGCTGGGCATAAGCTTAATCAACTTGCCTGTGTGGTTCCTGTACTGAGTGAGGCATTCGGTATGACAGACATCTGTATTGACTGAACAGTACCCTATATCAACCATACGCTATATACTGGAAGTGAAAATGTAATTGCCACAGATGGACATGTTTACATTTGTGCGCCATAACCTTGAAAGGAATTGTGAATGTACCTCCTAATTTGATGTGAAGTATTGCTGTGTGTTGCCAAATAGCAAAGTGGAGGGCATGCATTGTTGTCCAAGTTCGACCAGTTAATAAGGAACAGCTAACGTGCAGCCAGGTGACATGTTACTGTTCTAGCACTGAGAGGGTTGTTATGACCCGTAAGGAGTTCAGTGTGCACTCATGGCAAGATCAGCATTCAGTTCTATTTGAACAATCTGGCTCTGCGCTGCATTAGGTGATCTGATAAGTGACTGTGTAAATGAAATTTAATTGTCCGTTTTTACACAATGAAGGGCAAGAACACATTAAATTTTGGGTTTTTATTTGGTGTAGAATCACATCTCAATCCCAACTTCAGACCAAATAAATTGGACTTGGTGTGGCATCAGGACGTTTTGACAGATATGGAATCGGTAACAACCGAGTCTTGAGTGGAAGTATTCCCATCTCAGCATCACAGAAGTTACATTGTCAGTAACATGCTTGGAATGTTCTGTTGCAAGAAATGCTGTGTGTGCGTCGTGGTGCAAGAACATGAACAGACAGATGCAAGAAGTCATTGTGACGCTAGGAAGGATGCAGGAAGCAATTTCTTATACTATGAGGGAGAATTAGCAACATTTCTGTTGTGGATTAAAAATATAAGAGGGATATTGTTCTTACATGTGAAGGGCATGAGTGGAAAATAGTATTTAAAAGTTTGATCAAGTAATGAAATGTGTGTGTCAATGAGAAATTTTTTCATTCAGTATTGTAAGGATTTCATGAAAATTATAACGATATTTTTCATTCCTATTTGATGTGTTACACTGCTCACACTGCTATGGAACAAACCCTCTTAAACACGACACAACACTGTGAAACTGTCTGCCGCATCTTATGTCTTGCCATTGAAGACTCTTTCCAGGTACTTTACTTTGAATAGAGGGAGAGAGGAAAACTCAGGGGAATGAACCCATGCACCACTACCACCACCACCACCACCACCACCACATTACACATGGCTAGCTCATACAAGAGAGCACCACATTGGTTGTTGTCAAGACATTGCACAACAGAACACAAGACACATCAAGACAGTACACTGAAACTGCATGAACCAGCATCTTGAAGAGGCGGAGGGTTCAGTCAGGAGTGGACTGACTGTTGTGAATGTTTGCAGGGACGAGGCGCCTCACTGGGAGCCATGTTCTACAGGGTGACATACTTCAACGTGAAGATGACCAGGAGGTATGTACACTTGAGGTAACCGTGGGTCTGCAGCAGGAAGAACAGACAACTTGGAGTGGAGTGGAGGTGGTGGGGTAGTGGTGCTTTTGCCCGTCCGCCAGCTTATGCCAGATCTTAAAATACGTTTTATTCCTGTTTCTAATGTGGATTCTCCTTGTTTCAGACCAATCAGCACAGTCAAGTTCTAGCACTTGTACTTCTTATTGTATGAAGTACTCGGTTCAAAGCCTGGTGCACAGACTGACCATCCTGAGCAGAATGCTTCGTGTTTTTCTCAGTCGTGCCAAGCTGTTGTGAGGGTAGTACCTTAAATGGGACAATGGCCACTTCCTTCCACATCCTTCCTATTTCTAGTCACTGATCATACTGTGTCATTTGACGCGATGACCTCAAAGGGACTGTTAAACACACCAGAAATAAGGCTCTTGTCCCATTAATATTGTGGTATGGTATTCCGGGGTTTGACACTGTGTATTCTGGTAGGTGGTTACGGAGGAACGTACGGCCTCTGCTGTCAGGTGTCTGAACCACATTTGATTCTACAGCACACTTTCTTTCCATCTTTGGATTTTCTGTTTCATGTATGTGATCTGTGGGCAGTGCCCCGAAAGTTTTCCTTGCTCCCTCTAAGTAGAATAGTTAGAGGCATATGGCACGTGCTGTGTATGTGTGAATGTTGTGGGGTTTACTCATTTATTGAAATTCTCAGATAATTACAAATTTTTACGTAACGTTTACTTATGAACTTAACAAAATTTTAAGAAATGTTCCTGCTGTTGAAGACTGCACTTTGGCCAATCCTTAGCATCAGAACAGTCCAGTTTGTTCTCTTTCAGATGCAGGCAGCGATGGTGAAAATGACGATAAGCTTTTGAGACATAATTTTTTAGAATTTTGTTTGCAAAATGGAACAAGAAAGCGATTTGTATCTCTGTCTGTTGAGTTCATGATGGTAACTGGTGGGTCATTGTGGATAGGTACATTGAGTTTGGTATGGTGGGACCTCATATCTATTTGTATAATAATGGTACAGAAACCATCCTTCCTAGATCACATCTGACTCAGTACAACAGCATTCAGTGATTCAGTGACACACTATCAGGACATACACAAAAGTATTCCTGCCATTCATTTATTTAGCAGACAGTATCTCACCTGTTTTAATATATCGTCTGTATACGTTGACATTTTATACCGAAGAAGTGTTGATTCCAGTTTATGTAAAATGAAGCAAAAATGTGTTATGGATGTTTCTGTCATGGTCGTTTGGAAATTCTTTTAAATCTTGCCCAGTTGGTATATTTAAAACAGGAGTTTGTACTGTATTACTGTAGTTGGGATCATCAGTATACAATTATTTTTTTGCTCTTAGGCTTATTATTTCTTATTGTATTATGCTTACCAACACAAGTTTTCGTAAGTACAGTGAATTGTGGTAGAGCATGGCAAGATATCTAACTTCTGGAACCAATGCAGTAGCATTCTTGTACTCGTTCTTCATACTGCCACTCTTCGTACGCAACATGGTAACCAGTACATCACTCAGTGCGCTTCATAATATTTCCTGAGTGACGTGGAGTTACACTAATAGGTTTTGTTCAGCCACTACATAAATACAAGTTGCATCATGTCATAACTACTGAAGTATAAGAGTGAGAATGCATGATGTGTTCACACAATTGAACCACACCTTGCACTTCTCGCCCTGCTACTATAGAGTGACCACAAAATGTGGTTAGTGAACTCATTAGGTATCTGAGCCACTGCTGACTTGTTTGCTGGGAAGGTTCATGGAATGGATAAAATATCTTCGTTGTTATTTTGTGTGTTGTGTGTGTGTGCGCGCGCGTGCGAGAGAGAGAGAGAGAGAGAGAGATAGAAGTCCCACTTGAGTCAGTTACAGACACGGAAGAATTGTCAGGCCAACATGGGGGACCTCTGTACCAAAGCAAGAATCAGAAAAGGTTTATTGTCAGATATTCATTGCCACCACTTCATATAAAGGTATCAGAATTATACAGTGAGCTTACAGGCATTGTCACCTGTGACACCAATTTGGTTGGTTCACTGGCAAGGACACTGGACCAGCACCTTTTTGTCAGTTAAACGGTATAAAGATATAGTTAATTGGATGTAAACATATGAAACATTTAATGAGCAGGTTACAAATTTTGTTTCGTATCATACATTGTGAAAGAGGTACTCCTGAAAAATTGTTAGCTGCAAGTGTATTTGCAGTTTTGACTCATTATGGTATAGAAGTGTCATTGTAGGGTAGAATTTCATTAAGAAAACTAGTGTGTCCTTTTTTCAGACAGTGTGTGAAAGTCTCTTAGGCTGTCAACTTTGGTATTTCAAATGAAATGGCCAGCAGCCGATGTTAAATTGTCTGTGACTCTGAACACGGTACATTTAGTATTGTACATACATAGGCTGAGTGTAGCTTTTGTAGTCAAAAGCTGTATGTATGTTTTGATATTAATGTACTTCGTGGTTAAATTTTTGTTTGACCATTTTATCTAGTGTACTAGTTGGGACTGTATAAATGTTCTTGAAGTTTACTGGCATATGTAAATAGGCACATTTTGCACACACATATTTATCAAGTTCCAGCTGCCCATGTGCCGTGGGTTGGGTGGTTAATCACCCTTTCACTGCACAGGTCTGGGTTCAATTCCATGCCAATCAGTGTGGGATTTATGAGGGAGAAAATGACACTATGACGTTTTGTTGAAGAACTTCGGTTTTTCCCAATCAGCTTCATTCCACCAGTGCTCCGTGCATATTTTTTCATCTCTCCGTGACACTATAATCTCAGCAGATGGCATCATCATTAGAAGTGACACAAAACAGCCTTTAGGCAGCCAGCAGTGCACATATTGCATGCTGTATGCTTTTACACTCATTTGCAGGTACAAGGCAGTGTCTTGGCTACGTATCTGTGTGATTGTGTGTTTATGCCTTGGTTTACATTGTGTTTTAGGATCTAAACAAGACTCATCTGGCTCTGGTCGACCTGCTCCCCTTTTACAGGAACCCAGATTTGGGACTGGCCCTCAGCCCTATCGTAAGTAATAGATGGTTCACTTCAGTAGTGCTAAGCATAAAACATGTTGTGACATGATACGATGTGACACAGCATTACCAGTTGAATTTGTCTCTTATGATAATCCAAAATTACTGGAACACATAATATTAGGGGCGTCACGCATAGTCAGTGCAGCTAAATGCTTCCATTGCTTGTTATTGCTTTTATTCATCAAACTATACTGTGTCTCAGAATGCAAAATGTATTTGTGCTGTGTTTCTGCAGTACAACGAAATCCTTGACAGAGAATTTGCTTCTGCTTATTAACCATTGTCAGCTGAACCCTGCACATTGCAGAAACATATGTACATGTTCTAGCTGGCTGTGCATTACATTTTTGAAATACTGTATTCTGACCTTACCCTGTCCCCCAGGTTGAAGTGCAGCTGCTAGTCCACTAGTAGAGGGGTGTTTGTAAGTCCCTATTTGCAGGTGATAAGAGTTAGGGGGATTTGTTAGCTTAAGCGGTGAAGTTGTAACTATGTACATGTTGATACTGGACGAGCTGTTGGAAGTAACTCCTGTGATTTGTTTTTCTGAAATTTGGAACAAGTTAACACAGTTTCAAATACTTGCACTTTTGGATTTTTGTAGCATTTGCCATTACAACTATCAGTTTTAAGTGAAATTATCACTGCTTCATAGTACAGGGTCTTGAATAAGCAATAGAATGATCGATATTTTCTGTAGTTGTGGAACCCATAAATTCCTCGTCGCCATCACAGATGAAGGTATTACATTCAAAACAAAACAGAAGCAATGATTTAAGTTTAAACGCTTCTGAAATAATTTGTACATATACAAAGATGGAAATCATGGATGAGGTACAACAGAAGAGTTACACTGTAAAAATGAAAGTGAAAATAAAGTGACGTATTTTATAGCAGTTAGAAATGTGGGACACATCTGTTCTAATCGCCAGTTTTGTTAACCTTAATTATGGTGACCTCGTGTATCTTAATCTTTGCTTTAGGTGGTGATGGAATGGCACGGGGTAGTGGAGGAGGAGCTGTGCCATCTTATGTGGCTGGTCCAGATCGCTATGAGGATGGTTATCAGAATGGGCCACCAGGCTCTTATTCAGAACAGTATGGAGACAGATATCAGTCTGATAGGTCAGTAGCTTTACTGATAATACTTCCTCCACATAATTCATCCTGTTTACACAGACCTTTCAGATGTGGCTGAGAATGAGCATGCCAGAAGTCCATTTGTTGTTGTTGTTGTTGTTGTTGTCGTCATCGTCGTCGTCGTCGTTGTCTTTGTTGTTGATGATTATGATTATGATTTCAAGTTGGCAGGCACATAATTGTATCTGACCAACATCGTTTGTCACTTTCTGTTGTCTCGGTGATCATATCGTATATATTGTGGCCCCTCAGCTGTTGTCCCACATGCACATTGGAATAACAATGGGTAGGCCAGATGGTGATTTGTCAGAAAAACAGACAGGAAGTGACAAAACAACATCAGTCAGGTAAAACAGTGACATATATGTGCATGTAGTATGTATGTTTGAGAATTGGACTGTGCATAGGTGCCGCAGCAGCAGCGGTTGCTGAAGAGCTGTGTACTGAAGCTCATATCTTGCTCAGTGTCCCACAGTCTCTTACTCTGGTCTGTATTGCCCATGCTTGGCCTTGTATTTTGGTGTGGAAGCAGAGGGAACTATCCTTTTAAACACTGTTACTTACTGTCCAAAGTGTATGACAGCATAGTGGTGTTATCTTTGCTACATTGCTGTGAAATGTAAGTTACCAGTTACACAGTGATACAGCATCACATCCCATTAGAATGTACACCTTCTGAGCTTCCTGTGTTTGGAGAGATGTTTTTGACCGCTGGAACCAGTTACAATTTATATAACATAGCAAGTAACAGGAAATTAATCTCGTTTTAACAACTTTTTGCTTTGTGAGCATTTTTCAAGGCCTGAATTAGCGTATGTACATGGCATTGCTGTACCAAGGAGTAAGTCCAAATTAAATAACACTGAAATGAACTCTTGGTGAAGTAGAAGGCGTGTAAAGAAGTGGTTATGGTACTGGCTAGCGAATGGCAAGATGCATGTCTTTGTTGTGGAAGAAAGCAATGCTTGTTTTTTAGTAGGAGCACCAGCAAAGCAACAAAAAATAACTGGAAAGTCGTGACAGGTTAAGAAGATGTATGTTGTATTTGAAATGTTGCAAAGCATTACTGGCACAGATGTGATGAGCAGCATTATTACAGGAAGCTGTCATCAGTGGGCAAAGGGTTCTGAGAGATCAAGTTAATTTGCAAAGTGGATGATCCAAAGTCTTCTGTGTGTAGGATTAATGAGTCACATCAACTATAGATCTGTTGATGTCATCGTCAAAATTCTGTACAAAACTTACTCTATAATAATTATCGCTTTTATATCTTGAATGGGCAAAGATGTGATGTGCACCACTTTAGTTTAAACAGGTAACTAAAGTCACCTGTTCTCTTTTACCAGGTATGGTATGAAGGCAGATTATGGAAGGGAGCCTCTTCATCCAACCCCTCCACGCCCAGGCTATGGGCCTGGAACCATACCACAAGCTCCAGGAGGACCAAATACATCAGTACCACAGCAGGGATCAGTCATGATGGTCTATGGACTTGATCCAGAAAAATCCAACGCTGATAAACTGTTCAACATATTTTGTCTCTATGGCAATGTGCTACGTGTAAGTCTTACAATTTTGGATGTGTAGACAGTGATATTTAGTGGACTGTAGCTGAAGAGTGGCATTTGTGGGTTTGCAGGTCAAGTTTCTGAAGACAAAAGAAGGCTGTGCTATGGTCCAGATGGGGGATGGACTGGCAGTAGAGCGCTGTGTACAGAACCTGAATAATGTATCTCTCATGGGATCAAAGCTGCAGCTCGGGTGAGTGACAGTATATTCATGATTCGAAGCTAATAGACAGAATTTTTTGTTTTGGGCCAGTTAGATTCTGATATGTTGATATTACCTTGTGCAGAATGTGTTATTACTGCTGGTTTGAAGATGTATGGTACACTGTTAACCCTTCAGCACTGAACAACGGGTAAACTGTATCACCGAGTTGAGGGCTGAATTTCTAAATTATGTACAGTAAACTAAAATGCAGCATGTGTGGGAGCCATTTTTTGTCATTGTACAGCTTGGTTGGAGTTTTTCCTTAGGCTTTTGCTCTTCCATGTGGGGGGTGGGTGGGGGGGGGTGTGCGTGGGGGGGGGGGGGGGGGTTGGAGTTAAGAGTCTGCAAGAAAAAACTGAATTTTGCAATTTAAATTCCAGCATTCTGCAGATTGTACCCGGAATTTATTCTGGTGCCAAACAGTTAAATGGACCTTGGTGTAATAAAGTGCAAATGGTGTGTGCATGAGAATAGTTCTTGATGATGGTGCACCATACACGTAAAGCAGTTCCTTCTTTTTTTGCACAGGTTTTCCAAACAAGCATTCCTAAGTGATGTGTTGAATCCACACACACTGCCTGACAAGAGTCCTTCCTTTAAAGACTTCATGGGCAACAAAAACAACCGTTTCCTTAACCCAACCATGGCCAGCAAGAACAGAATACAACCCCCATCTAAGGTAATTAGTGTTGTAAGAACATCTGAAATTCAGGCATAGAAAAGGTATTCAATAACAACCTGAAGCCAGGCTTTCTACCTTTCAGTGAGCCATATGTCACTTTTGTGTATATTTCTAATGTTTATGAAATGTAATTCTGGTAGGAGCGTTGAAGAGGAGATGAAATTGTGTAAGTACTTGCTACGAACCATCCAGTCCAGAATCCTTGCTTGTACCATCTGTCTGAAAATGCAGAGATAAGAGTATTTGAAACTGTAAGTGTTCTTATTTTGTATATGGGCATGAAACTTGGGTGTTGAACATGGACTAGTGGTGTTTCAGAACAGGGCCGTGATGAGACTATTTGTGCGTACAAGAGAAGAAGTAACAGGAATTAGATAACAGCGCGGTGAGACACTTCAACCTTTATACTGCTTCTCTTGTATTCGGACGAGATGAGCAAAGTGTAGCACATGTGAGACAAGAAGTGCATTCAGAATTTAGTTGCTAAAGCTGAAGCATGGAGCCTGCTCAGGAGATACTGGTGTAAATGGTCGGGTAATAATGAAATGGACCTTTATAAAATAGTTTGTGAAGATGTGGAGTGGATTTGAGTGCCATGGAATGCGTCAAGTTTCATTAAGTACGTAAGCTGCCCAGGATGTACTGTATATCAATATCCCATTTCACTGTATACACAACTGTTCTACAAAGAACTGTCTGTGTTTTACTACTTAACTTTCACACCATGCATATGATGTTCATTATGTGTAAGAAATGGCTAATTAATTTTTGTGCACTATTACTTGATACTTGTTCCCTGATGATGAGCCCATGTGGTTTGAAAATGTAGCAATATATTATACGATAAGTATCAAAGGAACAGTATTGTGCATTTTATCGGTTGAAGTGTTGTGAAATGGTTATTGACAGTGCATGGTATGAACAACGTAAAAGATGTATGGAATGTGGTTGAGTTGCAAACTTTCTTGAACATGGTAGTAAACCGTCGAGTTCCATAAGAGGTGGGCAGTGCGTGTTGGCATATCAAGATGTGTTGCATGTTGCTGGCAGAAGTGTCCGTAAATGTGCTGGTTATGTAGGTGGGTATGTAAGTACATAGAGCCTCCCGTTATCATCCTCTTGATCTTTCAAGTTTGCTTCTGTAGGCACTGGTGGTGAAATGTAGAATCTGGTTCCGAGTTAGGGAATTCGGGGGAATGGACTGGGTTGCATTTAGTGATAGGGGTGATCATGTGAATGGAGGAGGATGTGGGACCTCCTGCTTGATGTAGGTCTCCCCGTCCAGGTGCCTCTAGCATTACAAGTTGAGCAGCATAAATGTTAGACTTTTGACTTCTTTTCCAGATACTGCACTTCTTCAACACCCCCCCACACATGACAGAGGAAATGCTTGCCAAGGTGTTCGAGGAGAAGCAGGCACCATGCCCCAAGACCATCAAATTATTCCCGTTGAAGTGTGAGTACATGGTGAACGTTTACGTACATGGTATGTTGTTCGTGTTAGGCTAGTGGCTGCAGGATGTGTGTGAGTAGAGCTGGAAACAGGAACTACCCAATAACTATGTAGTGTAGATATGTAGCATGAATTTCTTTCGTTGTGGTTTAAATTGTATAGTGTGTTATGAATTATTCAGTGTTTATTGAAGCAATTACGTATTATATATAAATCTGTCTGACTTGGAAAGGAATGGTCATGTCTCTGGGTTTTGTTTCAAGAATGTTTACAGTGTAACAGTTACAGTGGGGAGTTGTGTGGGCGAGGTAAGTAGATAGTGTCAGAATGCAAGTTTTAGATAAAGCACAAATCGTCTTACATGTCAATAATATGACTCACAGCACATTTTTATTCAAGTGTGTGGTCTGTTATGTATTGTCCACTGGGGAATGTGATGTGGAGTGGAAGATGAACAAATGGAGGCCTCCACCTCATGACACTTGCAGTTAGTACAAAACTTAGAATTAGAAGCGTCACTTTCAAAGTCTGTGATGGCGCTTGTTTATGAGCATTTATTGGTGTTTGGTTTATCACTGTTATTTTAAGTGCTGACCTTACATTGCACTGAGTGGTAGTATTTGTGAAGAATGAATTGGCAGTGATACGGGAGGGAAGTAACTGCAGACAGTTTGGAGGCTGTAGTGTATCATTCAGTTGGCAGGACTGAGTAATATCACAAAAACGTAAGTTAGAGTAATTGGTTTTCAAGCTGATAATATTGAGTGCATGGCAGTTTAAAGGAAAATAATTTTGAGTTCTTCCACCACCAGTTACATGATCACTCTGGTCTCTATTAGCCATCATACAGAGCCTGCAGTGGTGCTTGTGTTCTGAGAATAATTTTTCCCTAACATGTTTGAACTTGTAATTACCTGTTATCTACTTCTCAATGCAGACAGTTTTATGTTTCACACCTTCAGTCTATCTTTCGTATGTGCACTACAGGTTGCTTGAATTGTGATGTCTGCTGCCATTACAGTTCACATGCACAGTGTGAAATAATGGGCAGGTAGTTAACCTTTTAAAGCCTAGCGGTAACTTTACATACGGCCAGGTTTAACATTAAAAAATTCTACATGGTGCCCACATTGTGTTTATGTGTTTTGTACGGATCTCAGAACAAACAGCAATAAGACAGACGCTTGGCCTTTAAAAGGTTAATTATAGTTAGTATACTAATATTGCAGGTTTTCTGAGCCATATAGTCACAGTATAATTAGTTGACTTCAAAAATCCTTCTCTACCCAACTGTTTGCAGAGAGAGATTTAAATATTTCTGGTCTTTGGTTTAGATGTAGGCCTTCTACTATTGAATTCATCTTTCTTTTGCAGCACGTTCCCAGTGAAACGCCTAGTAAAATTGTTCCACCGATCTGTAGCATATAACATCTTGATTACTGTATAATGGGTCTCCATGAAATTTGATAATGGAAAATATTGCAGGAAATTGTCAAGCCATTTCACTTTTAGTTCAGGCTGGACAGACAGGAAGGACACTGCATGAACACCTGTGACTTTGCATCTCCAGCATACAAGCACCCACCCATTGGCCCATGTGAGAAGCCAAAGAAAGTTGGGATTACATTGGGACGAAGGTTTTTTTTTTGCATTGTTTTACCATATTGCTTGGTCACATTTGAAGTTCCACTCTTCACCCTCATCACACACACACTAAGTTTTCTCCATATTATTAACAGTGCTACTGTTACATGTATCCTGAATGTGCTGTTTGTGAGTTCTGAATGCTCTTTTCACAGGTTTATTTGTGCCGTCTTTCATGTTGGCTGTCCTGTTCCAGAATATCTCATTTTCCATGTGATTTGCAGAGCTGAACTGTTCTGTATTTTATTTATTTCTCTTAGTATCTCACATATTTATTATTCATTTACAAATTGTGTGTACAGGTCTTTATGGATAAATGTAGGTTTTTATTAGATCTGGGCTCTTCTGGGGTGTTACACAGCATCGAATTGTAATGGCCCAGAAGAGCGCAGATCTTACTAACACTGCGGCAGAAGCTTGAAATCAAGGTTTTTATTAGTTAAACTTTGACTCTTCAGCCCTGAAGATGGAGTAGCGTGTCCTCCTGAATGTTTGTACTCATTTACCAAACTGAGGAGAATTTCATGTTCGATTTACTTACTCCTTTTGTCAAAGCAGCGGACAGGAGCTCGTCCGGCCTTCTGGAGTTTGAGGATGTGGGTGATGCACTGATGGCCCTCATGCTGTGTAATCATGCTGGGATTCAGAGCCCGGGTGAGTGCTGTAAGTCCGCGTGCTGCTGTTAATGCAGTAACATTAACCGGGGTTGTTTGTTTCTAATGTAATTCCATGTAAAGCATACAGTTTAAAATTCAAACTCAAGAAGAAAACTGATCCAATAGGATGACATAGTAGTGTATGGAGTGGAGGGGACACAGAATTGTCACTCTCCTGGTTAAAGGCGCCTGGAATTTATAAAAGATAGTTTTTCATGATACTGTTCACAGTGATTTGTCACCTTTCTGGGGAATTGGTTGTGGGTTTGGGGAGGAGCGGGGGTGGGGGTGTATTGTGGGTGGCTTGAATGGCAGCAAATAGTAGAAATGTGTCCTCCATTGTGGAATGGAATTCCGCAGGTGTGCATTTGTTTTTTTGTCAAGCTAATTGCATTATCCGAATTTAACTGTACCTCTGTTTACGAAGGACTGAATTTCATTTAATTCTGCTTCTGTCAGTATTCTCCATATTCTGCTGTTCATTATGTCTAACATTGATCCCTTGCTATGAATGTTTTGTTGTACTGTTCGTTACCTTGTTTGGTACATCAGCATGAGGAAATTGTTTTGAAATTCGTAGCATTTTTTTAACGTAGGATGAATTGTTTGTGCATGGTTTAAGAACATTTTTTCAGTACTTTACGCTGTATTTTCAGCGTGAGCCCCCTCTCAGAGGAAAAAATAATTGATTGTGTTACCTTTTGTGCAGTGCACAGTGAGACAGCGGATCGTTCGTGCTTCTGCTGGACTAGTTTGGGCCAGTATGCTTTTGCAAGCTTAAGTCGGTGTCCATGTTGCAGGTGGCAAGTTCCCGTACACCATGAAGTTGTGCTTCTCATCATCACGTTCGATCCCAAATTCCTTGCGTGGCAGTGGAAACTCGGACCAACCACAACACCAAGAAATGCAAGATGAAACCCTGCAGTAGGTGTAGTTATGAAGAGCCAAACATTTTTCATTTTCTGCTTTTGTGGTGGATCAGGTGTAGTCATCATGCCACACCCTGCCCTCTGTTTCGTGTCTTACTCCTTCCTCCCAGCCTTCCACCAAGTCCAAATTATTATTGAAGGGATGTTAATGTTGGGATCACCAGAGTTTTTACTTTCTTGACCTTGTTGTTGCGAAGCCAGTTGCTGGTATGAGAATTTCCAGACCATTAAAAATTAATAGTATTTGCTGAGCTAGAAGGCGGACTTTGTGAAAGTGAATGTTTTGCGTGATGATTTCATCTGTTAATGGGTGTATGAATTACATGCAATAAAGAACCAGCCTTTACTAATTAAGCAGATTAATGACAGACCTGTGTTTGTTTTCTGTGATTGTTTGTTGGAGAGGAAAGAAAGGGTCGGGCATCTGGAGTCCAGTGATAATTGTGTGCCACTTTCAATCTTTTTAACGCCATTAATTAAACAGCATTAACTGGTAGGCCGCAGTAGCATAATGGAAACAGTTTGTACCGTGTGAAGCAGGAACTGAACTTGCAACAAATTTAGTTAAATTTCATTCTTAAAAAGTTCACTATCAAATCGAATATTAATAACAGAAAAGCAGTCGTGAAGTTAGAGGCATTATATATAATTGATAATTTAATTGTTTTAGTCGTGTATCATAGTAATTCAGTATGTACAATCGCCTACCTTAAGGACATCCTACTGCATTGCACAGTACCGCGTAAGAATTATAAAGATGAGAACATTATCAGGAAAAGATGTTTTGAAGATTAAATAATATAGAACTTGCTTCTTATGGAAATTCAGTAATATTTTTATTCATGCACTAACAGTGGGTTATACAGAGTGATAAACATTCTTTTTATACCCTACATTCATGAAATGTCTTGAAGGACCAAAATTCCACAGTTCTTGGTTAACCCTCTGCCACCAAAAATTGTGCCGTGCATTCCTTGTAAGCTGCCACACGGTGTATCTGTAGCGTACTGATAGTAGTAGGCTATATCTTAGCAGCATCTGGTACAGATTTAGAAAACTCAGCAAAGGCAGTTGCAGTAAATTTGAAATGTAATGTACTCAGTGTGAGAAGGCAGATATTTCTGGATATCACTCATAAAGGATTAAATGTTTGTGTTTGGGCTGTCATTGCTAGTCCGTAATAATGTTTATGCATTTGGGGATGGAATCTGTGACTGATGGGTTGGAAAGGGGCGGTATCCATCCTGACACATCGTGTCATTTCCCACTGTGTTGACTGTGGTTGATGTTTCTTTGAATGTGACAAAGGTGGTCTGAATACAAACTTGTTGAAGGTCCCTGGAGTTATTGGGGTTGTGGTGGCGTAGAGAAAGGGCCAGACATCTGTGCACACTAGCGCTCTAGGTTTAATTCCAGGTTATGTGGAGGTGCACATCTTTCTGGACACAGATTAAAGCCTGCACCTCAAATAGCATTCAGTTGTGGAGAACACTGGGCATCCTGGTAATTTATGGGTCCCTCATACTGTCAGTAATTGTTATGAATTCTGTTACGGAGATGAATAAGATAGTGTGCACCTCAGCAATGGGTCCTTTATCATCCTGAGTGGGTAGGGGCCAATAAAGTCCTGTAAGATGGTACCTGAATTATTTCATTATAGCACCAGTGTTTTGAGTCATCAGTCAGTTTCAACAATGATAACAATTTTGCCCCCCATTTGGTGATGTTTATATTCCTGGGGTATAAGTTTTTCGCATTAGGGTTATATTTTTATAATTGCATCTTCTCTCAGTTTACATATCTGTCCAGAACTGTCATACTTGTAATAGAATGATCCATTGTCTTAGATGTAGCTGGGGTTGAGTAGTGTTAAAAACTGGGATTTCTTCAGAAAGAAATCTTTTGACACGCTTGTAAGGTTGAACTGACTGTTCTTTTTCTATGAGGATTTGACTGCTTAATGTTGGTCTCTGATATGCATACCATTACAGCACAGCTGAGGGAGGGGGACATGACAGTCTAGTAATGCAGGTGGTTGTTTCTTTTTGTCAGAATTTAATTGTGATTTTACAAATGGTTTGGCGTTTACACAGACAAGCTGGGTACATTGTTGTTAAGGTGTTATTTCACTTGACGTTAGACCAGACTGCAAGAATACAGTGATGAATGAGGTTCTAACAGCATGTCAGCTTCATGGCTCTTGTCTGTCACCATTACAGACCATTGCTCACCCATTGCTGTGTGCATTTATGTGTATCCACCCTCAGCAGTCTCGTTCCTGAAATATCATAGCGTATCTCACAGGGGCAGTGAAGGCTGAGAGAGCTTACATGTAAGAAGTTGCCTATGCTTGAAGTCGCTACCCTATACAGAAGTGACTCACATGAAAATGTTAAAACATTTTTTAATCAGCCCACAGTAGGGACAGTGCCAGTGCAGCTTTATCATTTTTCATCATAGTCCCTGTTTTCTTTCTACACAGTATATGCTTGTTGCCCATGCTGATGACTTGTGCTTGCAGCTGTGTATAGTAGGGTCTGTACTTTGTTTTCATTTGACTCGCATCCATATTTTGGGGCACATTCATTTAAGTACAGAAGCATTTTGCGCGTAGATTTAAATGTAACAGTAGGTACGCAGGAGATAAGACTAGAAGACATGATAGAAATGCAGCAGTGTAGTTCTGCATCATCATATGATACGTTTTGCATGATTCAACACTTGTACTGCAGGGCCTTTGTGGTAAGATATTGGACTGATTCATAAGACTTGGCGTGACGCTGGGGCTAAAGGCTTCCTGACCCAATATATAAAGCAGAAATTGTTTCAAGATCAAATTTCTTGTGTAGCAGTGACATTTCTTATACGTAAATGACTTACATGAACAGCAGATGAAAATTTCAGCATTGACAGTCCTAATAGAACCTGCTTTATTGGCACACACAGTTTGCTGGCAGGTCTGGGGTAACTGTTTCGTGTGTTACATCGTCATCTAGTTAACTGTAAATTGAAAGGAATAAACTCATTAAGGTAATTAGTTCAGAAAATACTGTCAATATGCTCTTCCTTTATGCACTGAAACTCACTTGGACAGTCAGCTACACTATTGAAAGTGGAAACAACATCAGAAAACAAGAACATAATGCTACTGGTTATGCAGGAGAGTTTTAGCTCATTTGTTCAAATCTTAGTACTTTTTTGTTTTATCTAATCTGCGTATGGTAAATAGCAGCTCTTTTGACCTGAATACTGTACGCACGTAGAGGGCAGGGTGTGTGTCCGTGTTTTCGTTACATCCTTCTGCCTTTCCCACTGTGGCAGCATGTAACCAATAATTGTTGGGCCTAACATAGGGTAGTCGGTAACTGTTTTGTACATCTTATGCCACCACAACGTTGTAGGAATTTTTCCTTTTTTTGTTTTTCTCGGAAAGCCATTTGCTCTTCATAACATAACTCTTTTTTCGGAATTGGAGAGTGTGAAGAAGTTAATAAAGACATACATGTAATGGGAGAAAGTAAGCTGACAGGACAAGGGAATGCCACTGTCAGGAATTGATCTGCTTGTCACCAAGTTGACTGTCAATCATTGTACAAGGGATGGTGACTGGAAGGCCAAATATGCAGCATATGTCCGTAACTGAGTAGATGATGCGCTGCTGTCACGTACCACAACAACAAAACAAAATCCTCATGTGTACCAGCATGGGGTGAATCTGAAACATATCAGTATAGTGCTTATATTTAAATTAATGGAAGGAATACTATTTTCAAAAGTATCATTCCAGAACTTTTAAACAGTTGTAATTGATGTTTTGTATGTGTTCCATGTGAAGTGTCTCCTTTTCTCTTGGTTGTCAGCAAATTTAGCATATTACTCTGCATTTGTTGGTCTTCCTCTTTGATATCGTGAGTTTCCCAGTTGTCAAGATGCAGTATTGCTTCAACTTGGTTTTGTATACTTTTATAGAGGTTTCTTTAACATTACATTTGTAAGCTAGCATGTGCATATGTTACTTTCTCCCTGTATGAGGAACCAGAGCTATTAAAGACAGTAGAGTTTAATGTAGATCGTAGCGTTTTATGACCAGCATTTTGGTTACATTGGGTTGGTGCATTGCTTTGAAACATTCAGCGGCCCGTGCATGTTTGCCCACCACGTAATGATTTCTGTCAGCATTAAATAGTTTTCTCATCATCAGGAAGCATAGATATATCTTTATTCTCCCAACTTCTAGAAGTCATTCTTTGGTAATGTGTTTAGAATGTGGTGGGCCCTGTGCTGTTCCAGTCCTGTTGCAAACAGCAGTTTTTTATTTTTGTTTTTAATTCTGTGCCATGTTTACTCTTCTATACAAAGAAATATTTTGATTTATACCTCTACTAAAATTTAATGTTAACATTTCCGAAAGAGAAGAGATGCCTTGGAAAACCAAAAGGAAGATGGACTGAACAAAGGCGATTTTAACAAAGACAGATAACGTTACTGAGGAGTGTTGATTTTGTATGACGTTTGGCACATGAGAGAGTTTTTGCTGTGTAGGAACTATTATCTGTTCATGTCATTTTTGAACTCTTTCTCATTCAGAAATTTTACCTCTTAACACAGCATGTAATGTGATTCAGCTCTGTGCCAGCCCGCACGGCCATGTGCATCTAGATTTATATTGTTCTGTTCTCTATGTAATGTATTGTTCTAGATACCACCAGAGCTGCGTAGTTGTGATGTAGGCTCCTGTCCTATCTCCCCCTTCAATCTCCTAAGTATGTAACCCGAAGTTTCATTTCAGGTTTAATTATCCAGATGCATTTTTATTATTTGCACATAGAATATGGTGATAGACATAGAATTCAGCGTGCTGTTGGCCAGGTCATTTTTCAAAGTACAGGGCTTGTCCACTGTTGATGTACTTGTGTATCACTTAGATTAGTGGAGAAATGTAAACTTGTTTTTCATTTAGAATAGTTTAAGCCTGCCCTGCTGTTTTCCACAGCTAATAGCACTACAACACCAGTTTCACAATCCTGCCAGCCATGACTGTAGCAGTGAGGCATCCTCACCGCAGTACCGCATACAGCTTCTGCTGTGACAGTGCATGTCATTAAAAATAGAATTTTCATACATACACACTGTTGTTCTTTTTAAATTGTTACGTTTCAACAGTGCAAAACTTGTGGTAAATTTGATATTTTATATGAGTTAGCCATTTGCTCGTGGATCATGTGGTATTAAGATGTGTGGGGAACTGGCCGTATAGCTCTGCACATTCTTAGCTGTGGCACCGACTGTTCAGCTTCATGTTCTAGCAGCATCTCTTTTGTGGAAAATAGATGACAGTGTCCATTGGATGGGAAATCAGACCCGGTCCTCATCCATTTGAGAAAAGGAACATAGCTCGCAGTGCCAATTAGCTGGGAGGTTGGGTGGGCACCAGAACTGATCTGAACCCATTGGAGAAAAGGAAAATAGCTCACAGTGCCCATTGCATGGGAAGCTTGGAGGGCACCAGGGCAATTCTCTATTCGTTGGCGCTAAGAAAATACCTGCCCATGTTGAGGAATACAGTCCTTCATTTCTTGTTTGTCTGGCCTGTAATCTGTTCACTAGTTTGACTGGAGAAATACTTTATTTCTTACAGTAACTTTGATGTGTCTGGGTGAATGGTGCATCTGAGTCACAGATGAGGGGCATACTATATTTTTGTATCCCATGTTGTTGCCAGGAGGATGGTGTGATGCAGTTACCTAGCTCATCACCACCCTCATGTTTATCTCAGCATTTACTTTATACTAGGAGCTGGAATAAGCCAAATATAGTGATTATGTCATGTGCTGGATGGTTAGGGAATGGGGGTTTGTTACCCAGCAGGGACTTACTTCTTTACCATACCCAAAGTGCCTCAGTCTTCTGTCCAGTGGCTACCAGCGACATTTTGTCTGGGTGGTGAAGCAGACCATTCTGTCTATTGCCAAGACTAATGCATGGAGCTATACCTTCACTCCCTGCATGGGCCTTGTATAGGGCCCAGTGCTTTATTAAGTACAGGAACTGTGTCTGTTTCTTTTGTTCTGATTGTTCACTGTTGTTACTGTAAAAGTGTGAGACCCGAAGCCAGAAACGTTACAGTTTTGCAGACTAATGTGATTAAAATTATGTAATATCAAAAACCAGATCACTTTACGACCTATTGGAACAGGTGACATCATAAGTAACTGACTTAATTGCAATATTTGGGGTTCTTACAGTAATGTTGCATCAGTTTGACATCGTCTTGGATGTTACATTGTGTCAACCAGTAAGTAGTTGATGTTTTGGAGGAGCTGCGGTCTTCACGTTGGATGACGAGTGCTAGACTGCTAGATGGTGAAGGTGAAGGCATTTTGCCCCTTTGAAACATGTGACTCTTTACCAGTCGACATGGCATAACATTGCAGAAGGCTGGTGTCTAACTCATTTTAGTGTTTACGGTCCGTTATTAGTGCATTCGGTTGAAAGTAATGGAGTTACTTTTTGCGCTGAAGTTTTTCTCAGACTTTTTTGTTTTCCTTGCCATTTCAGTTTAACTGTCTTTACGTCAAGTGGATGATTTGTTGACCACTGTTACCGGTGGACATTATTCCCCGCGGTTGGTGTGTCAACCACCATTTCAAGTGCATGCAGCTTCTTTCTCATCCACGAGATTTTGTCAGTAGTCACATCTTAGAATAGCATGACTCGTACTCGCTACATACCTCGATATTTCTCTGTTTGGATGGGTTATCAGTTTTTAGCATAACCACCCATACAACCTGGCGCTGAGGGGCTTAATATTTTTGCTACATTCTGGTATATGTTGCAGAATTAATTACAGTTTTAATAACTGCTTAGTGAAGCTAATCAGAGCGACATTGCGGTGACACTTTCTGCTCAGCCAAGGCACTCATGGTGCATTGCGTAGAGTTCTTGCAAGTATTTTGTATAACATATGACTGAAGAGGGACGCTGTATTATTATTTTGCTGGTAGAGCTCTACAGGTGTTATTGTGATGTAGTTGCCATCATGTTATCATAGAGCATCAGCACTTTCATGTGTGCATTGCACCACCTGCAGAGCATGCAGAATGGTAATGTACTGGGTATTCTTTACAGTTCCAGTAAGCACTGCTGGCCCTTCATTTGATTTAATTACCTTCTTGTGAAATATGGTCCGTGGTGGTTTGGGATTACGCTTACATTGGTACTTGGATCATTTGAGGCTGTGACAGTTTTGGGATTTCACTCTTTTACTGTTAAATCTTGTGGCACTGCATTGTTTGTAAAGCTGATACAACGTGAATATCATAATGGGGTGTCTGATCCTGTGTGTGTGTCGGAATACATGTAATAAAAAGAGTAGTCTGCAGTTACTACGTTGTATCATAGTAGGCATAGCAACCATGCAGGAGTTGCAAAGTATTTTAGTTCCTGAGTCGTACTTTTTTCACATTAATGTAACAGTAAATGCTGTAACAGCAGACCCCACGGCTAAGAGGGTTTTAATTACTTCTTCTTTCATTCATTTTACAGTAATACATGTCTGGAATTTTTAGTTTTGTTGTCATTTCATCTGTCTGTCATGTTCATTCTGAAATTATAAAGGTTGGCATCATAATTCTATTAGTGTGTGACTGGCAAGTGGATGTGAATTTACCACAATAAGCGGCATCTCAGATTTTCTGTTCTCATTTTGGTGTACTAATTATAGTCCAGTTTTTTCCTCTCCAGTTTTCATAGTGTGACGAAATGTTGGATTCGAATATTCAAATATTATATGTTCATATGAACTCTCTCTTAAAACAAGGCATGGTGTTAGCCCATTCACATCCTGAAAACATAAAATTGGCATAATACAGCATACACGAAGTATTTGGGCTTATTTTCTCTTTCTTGCAGTTTTCAGACATTGATGTACTTTGTGCATTACTTATTTCTTTTAAGAAGTGGGGTGTTGAGAAAATACAAGGAAAAAGAAAGAGGCTAAACTGTAGAAGGGACGGACCGTGACATATCACGTATGGGTTGGATGCCAATAAGCTGTGCAGTTCAGGAAATATCAGTGGGGGCTAGACAGAGGGATTGTGAACAGCAAATACACAGGTGTAGAATGCATATTGTAAAGTATCCATCTTGATGGCTACACCTTTTGTAAGACATTATTTCTGTCCATTAGGTATTAAATTTTGCTATAAATTTGAATTTTGGTCTTGTTGAAAATAGTACTTGATACTTGCATTTGGACAGGGTTATATTTGACATTTAAAATTAAAAAAAACTGTGTAGTCACTTCTACTGGAAGGTTTACAGTCAGTCGGAGCGTATGGCTCTTATTTTGAAATGCACAGGAGGGAGTGGATGGAGGAATCTGGGTTAAAGCACTAGCCTTCCATGCAACAGACCTGAGTTTAAAGGCCAGGCCGATCAGTGCTTGTTTTTATCATACCTTTTAAGCACATCAAGGCAGCTAGTTTCTTACTGTGGTTTGGATCTTACGTTAAACTGCAGGCCACCCTGTGCTGTCGGTCTATCAGTAGGGATGAATGGAAATTCTGCCTCCAAGTTCTGCCATCAAAAAAGCATATTCCTTACTTCACACCATCAGAGACCATATCTGATATCATAAATGTCAAAACAGTATATATGTAAGAAGATGATATTATCAGATTTAAACAAAACTGGAAGTTGATAATTTTCTTACCAAGACTTTGCATGCATATTTTGTTATAGTGACGAGGCTGTAACAGGCTGCACACCGCAGAGTTGGGCAAGAGAGATGTCTCTGTCAGAGTATTCTGATGCCCACACAGCCTCCTATCCAGTGGATACTGGGGTAAAGCAGCTGGAATGTGAAGTCGACACCTCACCTCCTAGGTCAAAAATGTATTGAACTACATCTAAACTGCACAATAGGTCTTCATGGTGTGTTGGTTTCTTAAGCACAAGCACAATTTTGCCTTTTTTATGAGTAAGGTATTTTATTTAGGATTCTGGGATGTGGTGCAATGTTACAGAATGATACTGATCTCAGCATTTTGAAGGAATATATTGCCTTCATCTTCCATGATAAGTAGGTCCTGGAAGAATGCTTTGTCAAGGACCTGTTGGTTGTAGAAGATTAATTCAGTACAGGATACACTCCTGCCAAATTTTTGGATCTGATTACCCCATGATGATGCAGTGTCATATTCCAGAAGAATGGAATCCCCAGCTAACACTGGTGTGCAAACCTTGAAACTTGAACATTATTTTGTTGCTGGAGACGAGTTTTCATATGTTGCATGTTCCACATGGTAGAGTGGCTGTTTTTCCATCCAGAAGCAGCTGTACCCAGACTGGGAATGGTGTGTTGTCCCTTTATTCATTTGCATTTAGCCATATTAATTTCTGTGTACTTAAATTTATTTCGAAGATTCAAATTATCTTATGATTCAGTCCCTGTAAGATTTTGATGCAGCTTGATACATGGCAGTTCTGTTTTATTAGTAGTGCATTGCCATCTGTAATTTTCATTTCTTTTAATATGTCTTAAGAATTCGCCATGCAGAGTTAGTGTGCAAATTCCTAAATAATATACATATCCATATGGCCTACTACATTTAAACAGGCGATTGTGCCATTTGGTTTTAATTACAGAGGATCAAGTTCATGGTGTGTTTTTCATTCTGATAATATTAGCAGTGCTTATGTGGAACTTCCTGTATGGTGGAGTTCACAACCTCCATTTATTCCGTGAACATAAAAGTGAATTTTGACTGGGGGGACATTAGGATCTACTTATTCTGCATACTGCTGTAATGGTAGCATTGTCACATAGTCATAGAATTGATGTCAAGTATGACAGAAAGAAAAATGAGGAAACTACTTAGATTTTAAGTGATACAGCCACACAAAGTCAATTAAAACAAATTACTAAATGTGAGGAAGGTTGTTGTCGTGTTTTTCTATGCCACCATAAATTGTACTCAATCATCTCATGTGTTAAAATAGTCTCAGTGTTGGCAACACAGTAGTTAATAAATATGATTACAGTGCTGTTGTTCACTTTACTAATTAATACCTTGCCGCCACCTGTCTTGTAATGTCTCTTTTACCATCCTCTGTGTATGTCCGCACCACCAGAACTATAAATCTTATGTTACTTGATTGTAGTGGTTTGAACATCTAAAACTATTCCTTTCTTTGGTTTCCAGCTTTTTGGGGGGCGGGGCCTCATAAAACCTCTCTCATCTTTGAGGTGAGGAATGGTGGACCATGAAATCTCAGTTACGTGGTATGATCAGTGTTTAAATGCACGCTGTAAATCAGTAACTTTGAAGGCTCACCATCTGCCCAATTGTGACATGTATTTTGGAATCAGAATGAAGTAACCATGTGCTGTTACTCAGTATAAAGTAGTGATGTGTGTGTTTTTTCCCCCTGTACTTCCCAGGCATGGCTGATCTTGATTCTGAGTGAAAGAAAAATAACAGATTTTCCTTGTGCCTGTAGGGTAGGTAGAGATACCTGGTTTATTTACTGCTGTCGATAATTTGAAGCTCCTGTACTCTTTTGGTCATTTCCGTCACTGCTGACTTGTGCACGTCTTCATAGTGTGCTAAGTTCTACAGTACCATCACTTTGAGTATGGGCTAATCAAACCTGAAAACTGAAGTGCCACCGTACGTAGGTGCCTTATCATATTTGCGTGAATACAAGACTAATTTTTTCCTGATTTGTCGTCTTGAAAAGCAGGGAGTTACCTTATAATCGCATACAAAGTTAAAGAGATGCTGTATATGTTGTTTGTAGGTATTTGATAACCAAAGATCATAAAGGAGGGGATTGTGTAGTAGTAAATGCAGGAGTTGGTATAGAGGTTAAAAGTCATTGTGATCCAATATGGGACAGGGATAAGTGATCAGCTTCATACACATCTTACCCACGCAGAATTCCTGTACTTCCATCATATGCTATCTGTACATTACACCCAAGTATTGTCACGATAAATATTTTATATTGTGCACAGGGCAACACATAGAAGTTTTTGGAACACACTGCCTACTCCGCGTCATTTTCTTTACTTCTATCAGTGCCGTGTCACTGTGTGCTGAAGCTGAAGGCATCACTGTGCAAAGTCTAACCAGTTGCTTCTTACAGCAAGGTTCTCTCTTTTTCAATGTATGCTTGCGTTTCTGTGTCATATGGAGATCAAAGTTGCAGTGTTCATGTGTGGTAGAATAAGAAGTCTTCAGCCATCTGTTGAAAGCCAGAATGGGGCGCATTTCTTCTGTAGGACTGTTACATTATGTTCAAGTTGACTGGACATGTGAAGCCAAAAAGGATTTTCCTTGCGTTTTCAAACTGTGTTGATTGTATGGGGGCTGTTGATATGAACCACAGTCGCCATCCATCAAGCAAATGTGGACATCTCGTGGTGTTCATGTTGCTGTGTGCATGACAGTCTAGCAGCCAACCATTAGCTGTTCAACAGTGTGTTGGAGGATACTGGAACAGTGTGTCAAGTGCCAGTGCTTCGTGTGCAAAATGCAAACAGGACCACGTGTTTGTGGCTGTGGTGGTGCAGTAGTTTTTGGGGGTTCCCCAGCACTACCAGAGGAGATGGATTGGTTGTCAGTGTGAGGCCTACTGCAACACCCCATAGGTACTATTCTTAAAGGCCTCTGCTGTGTTTCCTAGAGCAGTCCCTTAACAGGATTGTTCTAAACAGCCTCCTACAAAGCTGTTATCCCTCTGTGTATTTGAAGGTGAGTTACGGTGAGGGATATGCATGTTGGCCACACATTACTGCCTGTCTTTGTAACATAGTCCCTCACGTACCTTGTGTCCCTGACCTCTGTGTGGGTTGATTTTCCTTTCATAGTCATTGTTCGACACATTTAAAGATTTTATGTTTAGCGTCTGAGGTTAAGAACTTTGGTATTGTTTAGTTCTCTTTGGCGGAAGTTTTTTATTTATCATTCTTTTTAGCCTGCTGGTCTACGTGGTGCCCACATTTTGTTTGTGTTTTGTACGGATCTCAGAACAAACGGCAACTTTTGCCTTATAAAACATTAAGAGACTGGTTTTTATAACTGAAGTGGAGAGTGTTTACAGCGCGGTACGCACTGAGTCCTTATATAAAACAGATACGCTTCGTCTTTAAAGGGTTACTTGAGACTGTCTTATCCAGTCTGGCACTAGGTCGTGTTTGAGATGCCCTGACCTGTAGTCAGCTGTTAGCCAGCCAAAGTGTTAAAAGGATGAATGTGGTATTTATATGATATCCATGGCTGATTATATTTGTGAATCGTTTTTAATCTTGTTGATTCTGATTTAAAGTTTTGTTGTAGGTTTGGGTGGTAATGATAACATGCTGAAACTTCTGATTTGAATGTATTGACATGTTTCTTTTGCCAGTAATTCCTTATAACCAAAGCTTGTGCCATGGTTGCTTTGGATTGCTAGGAATGTATTTTAATTATAAAATCCTCATTTTATTTTATGATATATAAATCCCCCACAAAATAAGTTGGTGAACTAACAACATATTTTGCTAAAATTTAAGAAAGTCACAGAAATTATTCTAACTTGTAAAGCTGAATTGTTGATACGTTTGTGCTGTGACACATTTCAACTTATCTTCATGGATTGTAGGTTAAAGTTCCTTTCTTGAGTTTGTATGATGATTTATATGCAGAAATCCTTTTTTCAGGTCCTGGGATTAAAAGCAAGCAGTAGACTCGCCCTGAACTGGATGCACGCAGAAGTGTTTCGTGTGTTGGGTACTGGAGATTGATTCAGTCATATCTATCGTCTTTTTTTGTTTATTATTTTGGACTGTAAATGAAGTCTCATGAGATAATGTGTATCTTTTTATATAACAGTACTTTTTAGTTTTCACAATTAATTAACATGATCAGAATGATGTAAGCTGTTGCGTCAGTTTTCAAAAGTCTGTGTGTACTCGAAATTGTGTGCTGCAGTTTTTTGTGCTGATAGTTAGGAAGTCGGTCTGAAATACAGAAGAGAGATGGAGGACAGTAGTACCTGTTCGTTGTCTGTTTTTAGTTATTTTGGGTTTACAGGATTCAGTTGGGGTTCAGGAAACAGAAGTAACTCAGGTTGATACTTTGAAACAGTTTTATTGAAACAAAACAACCATTGTGTTAGTAATTCTCATTTCTGTATTCATGTAATATTAAAAACTTGATGTACGAAGTGCTGAGTTGTTTGTTACTCCCCAGTGGGCTGAAGTTTTAGATAGAAATAGCTTCATTCCTTTTGCTGCCTGTACATTTTTCTTAGGCCCTCCTCCTCGATCAACAAGCACGAAACCGTTGAACTCCTTTCCACTTGATTTTTATGAATGTCCGTCACTAGGCGCCATGGTGTGTACACGTATAGAGCCCATAGAGTTAAAGGTACCAGATGCAAATTAGCACATTTGGTTCAAGCTGTCTCTGTTCAGTGCAGGGTAAAGCTCCCTCCTGCCACAATCATCAGATAAGAGACTGTGTCCATCATGCACAGCACATGATGATGGAGGGAAAAATCTAATGATCCATGCCAGGATATAAACTCAAGCTGTCACACACATAGCAAGTTACTTAAGCTTATAGCAGGGCTGTAGAGTCGGAGTCAGAAGGAATTTTAGGTGGAATCGGAGTTGGTCAAAATGTACCAACTCCGACTCCGACCTCAGTCTAAAATCTTAACTAGATACTCCAACTCCAGAGCCCTGATAGCTACAGTAACCATTAGACTTATACTTAAATGTAGGTTATAAGTCTAAACAGTAGCCTGATGATTCACGTGGTGGCGATGAAATGTCTTATAGGTTTACCGTTATTAGTACATATTGAGCTTTTATGGGGGAGTCGGAGTTTTAAAAATTGAGGGTTGGAGTCAGAACTTTTGTGTACCGACTCCACAGCCCTGGTTTATAGCCATGTCTCGTGTTCGTAGGACAGTCACTGCAACTCTGATTAAGTATTGCAGGTACAAAATTTGGTGACAGTGGTTTGAACGCCTCATCATGTTCATATGCAGTTGCTGTGTTCATAATGCAAGTCTGCGGATTGCTTGATGCTGTTTATCATGTTTGTAACACAGCCCTGTGCTTAAGATGTGAAAACCTGCAGTAACAGTTCACTTTAACAGGGATTCTTCAGCAAGTCCATCATCCAATTCATCAGTAGCAGTTCCTGGAATGTTAACCAACAAATGTACACAATTGTCATAGGTTCACAATGATATTTTTAAAAAACACTACACTCGTATGTGTTTCGGATCTGACTGGCTCATCGACAGGGAATACATTGTTTTATACAACAACAATTAGTGTACTCCTTGATGATGGGAGAGTCAGGCCCAAAACATGTAGGAGGAGTGTAGTGTTTTTTAAGAATATTGTTGTGAACCTATGACAGTTGTGTGCATCTGTTGGTTAATATTCTGGAAATTGAATTACAATTCATGGAATAGAAAATGTAAAATTCAGTATTGGTTTATTTTTGTAAGTTAGATTGAAGATTAGTGAAATTCTGATCTGTTTTTGTGATTATAGTTCTCCTGCATACCTAGTATAAACTGGAGTACCTAAATGTTTTAGTATGCTGCTGGACATTAGTGAGTGGTATGCGTGTATGTATTCCATACTTCATTAGCCTGGTGTTTATTTATTGCAGTTACAGATATGACAGTACATAAAAATGAAACAAAAGCTTTGAGTATTGATTGGATCTATATTTTATGTTACATGCACACTTTATGATCAATTTCAAGAAGTTTCTGAAAGAGAGACTTTTATTTTCAAAGAGGGAAGTGGATAAGCTTGTGTTGTTTAGAGAAGAATGGCCTTATCAAATGCAACTAGTGAAGGGTGTGCTAAAATCACTGACTTGCAAATTGCAGTCTTTGTGGGGTATGACGCCATGTATATAGGTATATAGTTCCTGACGTTTCGGAGAAACTTAACTGCCTTCGTCTTCAGAGTAGTCCATGAAAAGTAATCTGCGAAAGAAAACGGGTATTGTTTAGTGGGGAGAAGAGAAGAAGTGATGGGGGTTGGGTTTGTAAGTGGACAAGAAAGGGAATGAAAAGGAATGGCTAAATATTTTGATGGTGTATAGGAGAGGATGTGGCAAATGTGGGGTGAAGCAGGCTGCCTGGGGTTCAGTTAGACAAAAGGATCTAAGACGGGACATTGGTGATACAAGGCGGGGAGGGGGGGGGGGATGTACCAGCCTTTGCAGGATAAGCAGTGCCCTGAAGAACAACCAGGTGCCTCATGTTGAACCTCACATATCTTCAGAGGAGGTTTTGCCTCATCTGGGAGTAAATGCGAGGGACATTGTGCCTAGACAGCATTCTGCTGTTGTGATTGACGATCATGTGGGCGTAAGGGAGGAAGGCAGTAGAGGTCAAGTGCCCTCAGGGAGGACCACTGTGGTGGATGGAGAGATCACAGACTGTGCTTATTGTGTCCACTTTCCTTGAAAGCGGCCTTTAGAAACTCCAGCTCATCCTGAAGGTCCTGCCAGACACGCAGAACTGTGGCCCGATGCAGCAGGGTGGAGAAAATGGCGTGTACGTAGAAGAGTGGTGCCAGGACCCTTGGTAGCGTGTAACGTGATTAGTTGTAATATTAAAATAAAAGAAAAGAAAAACACTTCAGGACTACATTCAGTTTTGTTGGGTTTGAAATCTTCCACGTCCCGATGGGAGGTATAAATTGCATATTAACAATTTTAGACAGGTGCGCACCCAAAATTTTCCGCTGGGTGGGGGGGGGGGGGGGGCTGACCCTGAAGCTAGACATAATTTATGTTTGATAAAAAATCTCCTCGTAGGTATAACATAACACTGGTTTGAGCTGCATTTATATACATACGAATGTAACTACACGTTCGATGAATCACAGTATCCTATCTTGTTTTTTTAATTTTATTATTTATTTATCAAAGTTCTAACGTACTAGTCATCAGTCGATTTCAGTGGATGAGTTCGGCTGAAGGATAAATCACGTAAAACCTTTGCTATCATATCTACAAATACGTGTTTTTTAAATTTTGGTTTTCGGGGGTTTGGGGGGGCTGCAGCCCTCCCCCCTTGTTTGCGCCCCTGATTTTAGATCAATAAGTATTTGTGGCGTGTAAAGGTTACCAAAGCTTAAATGATATGACACACCAGTCAGAATAACTGCCCTCCTCTGGCTTAGAGTCTGGTTCCCTGTTGCATATAATCTACTTGTGTGTTACGGTGCTCGTTCAAGCTTCAACTCGTTCCCTGTATTTGGCAGAGAGGTGTCTGATGTATGTGTTATAACATTTTCGTGGCACAGCACGACAGTTCTATTACAACCTCCATCATTAAAGCATATATTTCAGCTAAGTACCTCGTTGTTTATAAAACACAGGCCTATATTATTTCACTATATTGCTGTACATGGTAATAAATGTGTTACAAAATTATTTCTAGCGCGTTGAGTTTGGTGATATGAGGATAAATGACCAAATCCTCAGCTATTTGATTTACTGGTCTAGTTTTGTACGTAGATAACAACAATTACAGAATAATTTCAAAAATGTCTTTATTGTGCGTGTGCTGTTGTATTTATGTAACAGTAAGTACAAAAATAAGGATGTTTGCGACTGCGTGCTGTCTAGTGGGCTGGGTGACCTCTCTCAACATCGTGATTCTGGGTGATCGGTGCAGCAAGATGATCCTCTGGAGCATTTGCGGCTGCTGCCAACTTCAGCTTGCGGTATTTCCCTGTAATGAATCAGTCTTTTAACTGTTAAGTACAGTAGAGTCCCGATTAGCGGAGACTCGTTTAACCGAGGTTCCGCATTATCCGAGGCGAACTGTTGGAAAAGTTGTGTATACTTTGTCGTGAAGCACAAGAGTACGTAGTGCACTTTTGATGCACTTCTGGTGAACTTTTAATTTCAGACAATGCTCAGGTTTTTATATGATATTAACCCTTAAGACGAAGCGTATCTGTTTTATATAAGGACTCAGTGCGTACCGCGCTGTAAACACTCCACTTCGGTTATAAAAACCAGTCTCTTAATGTTTTATAAGGTAAAAGTTGCTGTTTGTTCTGAGATCCGTACAAAACACACAAACGCAATGTGGGCACCACGTAAAATTTTTTAATGTTAAACCTGTTGGTACGTAAAGTTACCGCTAGGCTTTAAAAGGTTAAAGACGAAGCGTATCTGTTTTATATAAGGACTCAGTGCGTACCGCGCTGTAAACACTCTCCACTTCGGTTATAAAAACCAATCTCTTAATGTTTTATAAGACAAAAGTTGCTGTTTGTTCTGATAACCGTACAAAACACATAAACGCAATGTGGGCACCACGTAGAATTTTTTAATGTTAAACCTGGTGGTACGCAAAGTTACCGCTAGGCTTTAAAAGGTTTAAGGTGCAGTGCTAACGACTGTAATTGTACAGTTTTCTTGTCTATGACTTGTAATTTTTACACATAGCACTATGGTTTTTTTTATTTTTGTAATTTTTATAATAAAGCAGTTGCAAATAAACTTATATTATTTTCAATAGTAGGTCTAACCTGAAAATAGAGTGTACTTCATCGTGTTAATGTATTCAGCTTCACTTTATTTAATATTTAATTTAATATCTAATAATTTACCAGCCCTGCCGTTTTATGCGAGTTTTTCAGTATCCGAAGTTCCCTTGTTGTACATTACCTCGGATAATCGGGTCTGTACTGAATTTTATAGCGGTATCCGGCAAGAAGAAGGCCCTTTACCAGCGAACTGTCTCGTGCAGTGCCTGCCCATAGATTTAGAGAAAATTGTCTTAGGTGCCTGGTGTGCAAGTTTCTGTATGGACTTTGGTTTGCCCATTCGTGGTGATTAGGGAAATACATTATTCCGTGTGTTGAAAATCCTGCTTCATCGGTAAATAAAATTTAAGACGGAAATGCAGGATTATGAGAGCATTTTCAAACAAACACTCGCAAAATATTGTTTAACCTTTTAAAGCCTAGCGGTAATTTTACATACGACCAGGTTTAACATTAAAAAATTCTACGTGGTGCCCACATTGCGTTTATGTGTTTTGTACGGATCTCAGAACAAACAGCAACTTTTGCCTTATAAAACATTAAGAGATTGGTTTTTATAACCGAAGTGGAGAGTGTTTACAGCGCGGTACGCACTGAGTCCTTATATAAAACAGACACGCTTCGTCTTTAAAGGGTTAATAATCAGGAGACTGTAAGTCGGGAACCACTTTTCAAAGGCCTATCTTCATATCATATTTTATTCTTTGATTATGGTGTTGATCCACCTTCTGTAAATTTGGCCGTTCATTCTTCGTTCACACTATATAATGTACACGTCAGCTAGTTTCCAGACCACGGCTACTGTAGACGTGCTTTCTTCTGCGATATTACGCAGCATATAGTGGTAATTCTGTACTGACGTTTCCGGACAACCTATGGATCGCTTTTTCAAGGTCAAGAAGTGTTCTTTGACTTCTTGACCCTTAAAGATGGGACCGGTAGTTTGTCCCGAAACGTCAGTACAGAATTATCACTCTACGCTGCGTAATATCGCAGAAGAGCGCGGATCTCACGTATTTCGCGGTGGAAGCCTGAAATCACGCACGGCTAGTGTCGTGATATGTTCTTTAGTATAAACCTTATTGGCACGTAAGAATTATTTTACACTCACTTGCAATCCTGAGGGTGATGAGGCCCCACCAAATGCTCCAGCCCCAGCCCACAAGACAAAATATTACTGTGAATAACTGTGCAGCCCCCATTAACAAATTCAGCACAAAGGAACCAATGCGACTTTGAAGGTCATCGTGAGGGCCAAAGCGTGGCTTGCCGAAACACAGGCAGAAGAGGCCACTTGACAGAGTTCCTGAAAAAATAACACACAGTTATTGTATAACAGAAGGCCCTAAACATATAGACAGAGCTCAACTGTAGAATTTTGAAATTAACTAACTCCATGGAGCAGAGGCCTTCTTGAGAAGCTAACAGTTTATCAGCTAGTCAAGAAATTCCCCGCATTTTATGGAACCCGGAGGTTCATTACCGCATTCACAAGAGCCCGCCACCTGTCCCTATCCTGAGCCAGCTCATTCCAGTCCATTCCCCCATCCCACTTCCTGAAGATCCATTTTAATATTATCCTCCCATCTACGCCTGGGTCTCCCAAGTGAGAATTTTGAAATTAAGGTATTTAAATGGATGGTAGCTTTAAACGGCTGAACTCTCTCCTTTAAAGGCCAAACTTAATATACGTCATTCAGTTATGTTTTATGTAAGAATTATTACTAATTAAAAACTCAGCAGAACTGCTTATTAAAATTAAGCGTTACAAATACAGTGCCGGCCTTAGCAAACGCGGGGCCCGATTGCGATTCTTGCGCCGGGCCCCTAAAAGTTGTTGTGCAAAGCAAAAAAAGGCCTAACGTTTTGGTATGTTATACGTTAGGATTGCAAATTAAAATGGTCCATTTTTTATCATTTTAAAAAATTACTAATGCGCGAATCCCCAATGAACGCGGGGCCCGATTGCGTCAGATTGGTCCAATCGGCCTAAGGCCGGTTCTGGCAACTATTTAAAAGACTGTATCCACTAAGTACTACGTATATAAAGAAGAGTCATACAAACCTACAGTCGAACCCGCTTATAACGACATCGGTTTATGCGACACCTCGCCTGTAGCGTCATGTATTCTGTTGTACCAATTAAGTCTTCACTGTTAACCGTAACTTTATACTACTCAGTTATAACAGCACTCGTTTATAACGACACAAAATATTCAATCCCTTTCATGACGTTATAACCGAGTTGGTCTGTACATGCGTTATACTTTTAAATTACTTTTAAATGCGAAATTCCGTTGTGATGAAGATACACAAATTGCAAGGAAGAAAGCTATCAATAACAACAACTCTTTTTTATGTTGAAAAGCTTTATTGCAACGTGTTTCGGCTCATGTATAAGGAGCCTTCATCAGGCTGAGAAGGTACTAAAGAAAAGTTATCATGTAAAATTTTTTAACATAAAAAGAGTTGTTGTGATCGACGCTTGCTTTCCTTACATTTGCATCATATTGGTTGCTAACCTTAGATCTCAGTGTTTCGTCATATGCATCGTGTTCATTAGCTGCATATGAAAATTAAAAAAATTTATTTTAGAGTGACGTAATAGTGTCATAACTTAACACCATGTTCATTTAAAGGCGTTTCACCTTTTTGCATTCTAACCATTTCTACTGCAGTTACCATATTACCACCTCATAGGACGCATTTTCTTCTCACAAAAATATCCCCAATCATCACCCAGCGTGTTAACACCGAGAGGTCAAAATGTGTGTAAGCAGGCTATTAAATTCGCAAAATTACGTTACTATTTATAGGGTGCTTCTTATTACTTGTAGCAGGTGCACACCCAGAAATTTTCAGTGGCGGGGGGGCGGGGGGTGGTTGACCCTGAGGCTGTATATAATTTATGTTTGATTTTAAAAGTTATGTTATAAAAATCATGCCGTAAGCATAACTGTAACATAACACTGTTTGCAATTGCATTTATATACATACAAGTATTACTACATGCTCCATGACTCAATCACAACGTTCTATATTTTCGTTTCTTTTTAATTTTAGTAATTTATTTTTCAAAATTCTAATTTACTAGTTATCATCCGATTTCAGTGGCTGATTTTGGCTGAAGGATAAATCACATAAAACTTTTGATGCCGTGCCTACAAAATCTGTGTTTTTTTAGATTTTGGTTTTGGGGTGTTTGGGGGGTGGGCTGCAGCCTGGCAGCCCCCCTCCTTGTGTGCGCCCCTGACTTGTAGCTTCTTATGAGGGGGAAAATACGGTATTTCAAGATCGAAATGTATTTTGGTCCAACTTGGATGCTTACCGAGACCAGGAATGAAGATGTTGCAGATGAGACAAAACCATGCAAGAGGAACAGGAAGTACAGGGATGGCCCCCCGCATTATGGACCCACTCTCCACCAGCGAGGCATCAAGTTTCGGTCTGTTATCCACCTGAGATGCAGGCACAAGGATGATAAAACAGCAGTCGGATTGACAGTACTGCGGTATATAGACAGTATAAGGTGTACACTAAATGACACAGAACTCTTCATTGAAAAGTTACCTGAGAAAGTGGAAAGTCGTGAATTTTTATGGGGAAAGAACAAGCAAGAAGAAACATCTAACCCAAAATTTATACATTAAAACGGGCACCCACCTACATATTTGGGCTATGTTGGATCGTCAACAAGCTGTGTACAACTATATAAAAATGGAATGTGCAATGGTTTGTTCATATACTGTTATGTTATCGACGTTTCGGGAGAGATGTCGTTCCCATATTCAAGGATCAAGCAGTCCAAGAAGAATGACTCGGGTAGCTTGACCCTTCAAGATAAGACCGATATTCTGACCCGAAACGTGGGCAACCAGCTACCAACCTACGCCGTGTAACATCCCAGAAGAGCGAAGTCCTCAACTGCACCGCGGCTGAACCCTGAAATCTCTCATGATTTAGAATTGTTATTGATCAAATCACAAATGTTATTCAGTGCCTTTTAAACAGCCCACGTACAAACGTACAAAGCAGGAATGTACGAACTGCACGTTTAGGCTAGCCATACGAGCAGTCGGTAGTACCGTACAAGACACGAAATGTAACAGACACTGACCTCAACAGCCGTGCTGGAGGACCGACTCTGCTTCTTGGACATCCGGCTGGTGGCATTGCTCCTTCTGCGGCTACTATCAGCCTCCGAGTCCGCCTTCTTCCTGCAGCAGGTACAACAGTTTCCGCCTCTCCTGCTGCAACACAGGATTTTCCTCAGCCAACCGCATTTCCCTGCTGCTGAGGGATGCAGCCCTGATCTCGATCCTTCATCCACGGAGACCTTTGACCCTCCCATTATTCCCGCCTTGGAACCAGCAAGAATTCCGACTTTGGAACCAGCAATTGATTTGCCGGCCAAACACTTGCAGCAATTCAGTTTCTTGAAGCAAATGGAGAATTTGTTGTAGGAGGGACACAGTCTGGAGAGTAGGCCGCCTCTTCTGGACTGGGTCGTCGGCGGCACTGACTCGACGACGCTGGAGGAAGTCTCTGCCACCAGCAGCCTGTAAACATGACGCATGTAGTTATTGTATTTGTGTCTACACAGAGTTCATTAAGAGAGACGGATGCAGTGATTGATTGGCAGGCACTTTTCCTGTCTTTCATTCAAAACTGACTGTAAATCATTCTACAGAAACACATTTCCGAGGTCTCAAGGTTTATTGTGGACGAACGTCCTAGGATCGCGGTCTTAATGTATGCGTCAATGGGGGCGGGGGGGGGGGTCTAACTATTGACCTTGACCTTAGAACCTATACAGCGGGGTTCTGAGATATCGTTTATAGAAGGTGGGGTTAAGAATCGATGAAGAACTGGGCTTTTTTGCATCTGCACAAACCGGCTACATAATTGGCGTGGATATATTTGCTAATTGTTATCAGACAAATCATTTGTTACAGGGTTACGTCGAACGTTTCTTTTCTTGTCGTCCTAGATGTTTTGAGATGTTACGCCCCTCTCAGTTTTATACATGCTATGAATCATGAGCTGAGTCAATGCTCAAGCTCTTCAATAAATGCTACATTAAAGAGTAATCACAAAACGCTTGACACGTCACCCCATTACTGAAGGTGTAGCTGCACCGCACTGTCCGACATGCTATGATGTCTGCTGGGTTTATGAAACTGGCCAGTGTACTGCATTGGCGTGAATCAAGGAGCTCGATACACTTGAGCAAGTGTGGACCAGTGGAGGGGTGCACAGCTGAAACCAGTAATATCACGCCATATTACACTTAACAATGTTACACGACACGCAAGAATGACTGCCAGTTCACAATATGCGCCCTTTTTTGTTAGATCATTGGTTAGTCATACACCTGTTTCCTTTCGGTTTCATATATTCTTGGCTGTTTGACGCCGGGTTCTTAATTGAATAGGTTATGTGGTGTAAAGTGACATAATTGTATGTTATTTAATGACGTTTTTCTACTGTGGAGATTATAAAGCATCGGGCAGACTGGAGGATGTTAACGAATGAGGAGTACGGAAGTTTTTTGAAAGAGACAATCATGCATATCTAAAGACACTACTCGGCAATCGGAGACAGGATAGCTGAATCAATGTAGTGACTAACTACAGGCTGGACAACCGAGGAAACGCATTGCAATTTCCGGTAGAGATTGTTCTTTTTTTACAGTATCCAGGCCCGATATGGATCCCACTCAATCTCCTATTCAGTGGATATTGTGGGCTTTTGTCCAGGGGGGAAAAACGGTTGTGGCGTGAAGCTAACCATTTGCCCCAACTCTTACGGAGGTTAAGAAGAAGTGGGCCTATACTTCAGCTCCCACAATGCGCCTTCATGTCATGCATAGCGACGACTTCACCTTTGCGTGTCTTCGGACCAGGCGCTTCAGTCAGGACTTGCGCAGTCAAATCCTCTGTATCCGTACCGCTACAGTAACCTGCTTTAGATATATTGTGGGATAAAATGTGACCGCGAATGGTCGATTAAGACAGATGTGACAAGAATCGGTACTGTCCTGTTTTAGGGAATGAGGCTTTCGCGTGATGTGCCCGCAGGAAATAACAACACTTGCTGTCATAATGTAGGAGATCACTACAGACCGAAAGGGATGGCTAATGCGGCAGATCTTCTGAAGTGTATTCGATAGGTGCTAGAATTCTGTTTCTCGCCGGCCACCGACTATTGTGGCTGAGGTCTTCCTGTGGCTTCCCTCAGTCCCTCCTGGCAAGAGCCGTGGTAGTGCGCACCACAAATCACTTCCTTCCACGTCCCTTCCAATGCATTATCCACTAATTATTCTATGATTATACACTATATAGCCTGAGTTACTGACACCATCCTTACACAAACCTTAAACACAAGTAAATAAATGAAGGTGTATATGTTACTTAGAATTGTGTTTGATGCTGATGAGTGACGGTGTTTTTAGGATTGTGTTTGGTGCTGATGAGTGACGGTGATTAGGATTGTGTTTGATGCTGATGAGTGACGGTGTTTTTAGGATTGTGTTTGGTGCTGATGAGTGACGGACATTAGGATTGTGTTTGGTGCTGATGAGTAACGGTGTTTAGGATTGTGTTTGATGCTGATGAATTACGGTGTTTGTTAGGATTGTGTTTGGTGCTGATGAGTGACGGTGATTAGGATTGTGTTTGATACTGATGAGTGACGATGTTTAGGATTGTGTTTGGTGCTGATGAGTAACGGCGTTATTTAGGATTGCTTTTCAATGTTGATAGACGGGGTTAGGATTGAGCTTAGACCTAAACATTGTGGGGAGACTGATACATCTTTAGAACTGACCGACGTTAAATTCGCGTGCGTTGTAAAGGCACAGACTGTAAATATTGCCAGCTGAGGCTGTAGTTTCCGCGCATTTATAAAGTGCATGTCTGCGTCTGTCAAAGCTTATCCAAACAAGAAGCACAAAGAGAAAGTAGGGAAATCCTGGCACAGTGGTAGATGCAAATGTGCGTAACGTTACGTTGATGTCTCCCCACAACCTCACAACTTCCATGTCTTTATTCCGGTTCACTCTTGTATACTTCCTTTCGCCTTTTGTACAGAAATTCTCCTCACATTGTCAAGCATTCACTACGATTTATTACTTTACTTGCATTCCTTTTTTCTACGTCCTTCCTCTCACCCTTTATAATTTTCTTGTACGCATCCACTAGGCTACGTAAAGGGTAAATGTAAGGTTATCGCTGTCTAAAACAGATAACATACAGCCACCACCCTAGTTTTTTCATGAATGTACTTTAATTTAAAAATTTCACATTGCAGGAGTTTTGCAGGCAGAAGTATTGACATATTCTGCATTCCTAAGAAGGGTTCGCGAACTACCGTCTTCTGGGATTGTACAAACTTACCGACGTTTCAGAAGAACTGAATCCTCTGTCATCCATATCTCTCGATGACAGAGACAGAAACGTCGGTAGGCTTGTACCAAATTCGCACGGCTTCACATCCCAGAAGACGAGCGTCTTCATTGTTACCGCGACGAGACCCTCAAATTTCACGTGTATAGTCTGATTCAAAATCTAATTCACGGTCATTGATTGTTAATTACATCTCCTTATGAGAAATGTTACAATGTAATAAATAGATGCTGTAGAGTTTCTGCTACGAAAAATCATTTTAATACTAATTTTTCAGCAACCAACTATACGCAGCAGACTGTTTTTTGAGAAACTAAGAGTTTCTCAGCTGGTCAAGAAATTCCCCGCATTCTATGGAACCCATAGGTTCATTACCGTATTCACAACAGCCCGACATTAGTACGTATCCTGAGTCATATATCGACATACGTCCGTACGTATCAATGATGTCGTTATACCAAAGTGCGCTTCAAAGTCTTTAATGTAAACGTGTGGATAACAGTCAAGCTACACGGACAGTAAGATATGACGAAATTTATAATCACTTTTCGCAATTTTGCGAATGCGCCTAAATATCAGCGAAGGTACAATCAGTAAAGTGACAGCGTATGGACCGGAGAAAAGAAATTTTGTGCCCTCAAGGAGCAGAATTTTTCTCTTTCGCAACACGTTCCTAATACATATAGAGTAGATTCAACGGGCTGTTTACCCAGTCTTAAAACTACCGGACATGACAGCTAGCCAGGGGCTTCTAATGTAGCAATGTAGTGTGCACGGAATATTTTCCTTCATATTCTGCACTCGCCTTTGTGCCTTGCCTCAAAAGCAGATGTATATTCCATTGAATTTATAGAAACCCTACAGAATTAGCACAAAATTGAAGTACAGTCGAACTCGGTTATAACGTCATGCATGAGACTGAATGTTTCGTGCCGTTATAAACGAGTGTTGTTATAACCGAAGAGTATAATGTTATGGTTAACAGTGAGGAATTAATTGGTACCACAGAATATCTGACGCTATAGGCGAGTTTTATAAACCGATGTCGTTATAACCGTGTTCTACTGTATTTCTAGCTGTCTGTCTCCTGTCCAGTCCCTGACTGTGACCCTATGCAGCGGGCTGTTTGCGTGTGTCCTATCAACACTTCCATCACGGTCACGAACTGGGTCGGACCTGAGAAATTGATCCGTCGGCACTCCTTCAACTTTGAGACCATTTCACCTAAACATCACTAAGAGTTTGCGTGATTTTATTCAGACATTATAGTATGAACACTAGGCTTAGCCAAATCCCATAATGGAACTAAGAGGCGGTAAGCTGGCCAATCAAATTTTTGTGTTTCATGGAATTCGAAGGTTCATGAAAATAAGGCTAAGGCAAAAGGTTCCACTGAAACGTCGGAACCTATTAAACACAGTACACAGCGTCAGGTCTCAAATTACCATACTCTAAATCGTGTTATATACTAAAATGTGTGGGGGGAACAGGGGGCCCAGTTGGTTGAGGCACTGCGCTACAAGCCTGCAGGTCGCGCGTTCTTTTCTCGCTGTTGTTATTGGAATTTTCCATTGACATAATCCTTCCGGCCGCACTATGGCCCTGGGGTCGGCTCAGCCTCTAACAGAAATGAGTACCGGGAATATTTCCTGGGGGGTAAAGGCGGCCGGTGCGTAAGGCTGACAACCTTACCACCTTCATGTGCCGATTGTCTAGAAATCTGGGAGCCTCAAACTCCTGGAACCCTCAGGGCCTGTCCAGGCCTGTAATGGGACTGCTTTACCTTTTTACTAAAACGTGGAAAGGTACACTAATTAGGCTGCTGGTTCGACGAACCGGGGTTCGAATCCCGGTAGGAATAAGAGATTTTTCTTTTCTCCAAGACGTCGAGGCGAGCGCTGGGGCCTACCCAGCGTCCTATTCAATGGTGACAGGAATTCTTTCGCGGGGTTAAGGCGGCCTAAGCATGATGTTGACCACTCACATCCATCTAATGCCGACATTAAGAATGAGTGCAAATAAACCTTCGCTCCCCCTATATGCCTTCATGGCGTGTGTGTGTGTGCGCGCGCGCGCGCGAGTTTCTCCGGCAGACTTCTGTACGCAAGTGCTGCAAATTCACGGCAAAGCTGCGTTTGCATTTATTAATGTGTAGTTACTTAAATATATTTTTCATTTTGGCGCCTGAAAATTCGTATTATAATTAAACTGTATTAAATATGTACATAGCAATAATAATTTGTTTATATAACACATGACGAAAATTGTCCGTTAATTTTTAAAGTGTATGGTATTTGGGTTGGCACGAACGGCAGAGAAGTGTTTAAGAAGTTTACAGCTAGCTGCGATGTTGTTCAAACAGGCGCGATCAATAACCGTAAGGAAGAAATACAACTTAGCAATTACGCGGCTTAGCTGTTATGGGACACGAACGCACACACTTTTATCTGTTCACCTTTAGTTACGCCGTATGTGGAACAGCTGACAGTGTTGGTAAATACCACTTTAACGTAGTGGGAAAATACAGTAAAACAGATCCAACTTATGCACAGTGTTACCGTTTATTTATCAAAGTTTGTCCTTTTAGTTCCCCAACATGTTTCGGCAAATAGTTATGCCATCATCAGGGGGTATTATTACAAATTGCATAAGATGCGCATTAAACAGAAATTATAAAATGGTAAAAACAGTTTAAAATGTTTAAAAACGTCTGTAAAATTCTTGTGCTGGTTTGGTGCTATGTTGTTGATTTTAGGCCTGGTGTCCCTAAGCTGCTTGAACAAACAAAATCAGGATATTTATGGGAATCAGGATATACAGCCATTTGTAACACTTAGCTTGCCAATTTTGTGGCAGCTTAGGGACACCAGGCCAAAAATCAACAACATAGCACCAAACCAGCACAAGAATTTTACAGACGTTTTTAACATTTTAAACTGCTTTTACCATTTTATAATTTGTTTAAGGCACATCTTATGCAATTTGTAATAATACCCCTGATGATGGCATAACTATTTGCCGAAACATTTTGGGGAACTAACAGGACAAAGTTGGATAAATAAACGGTAACACTGTGCATAATTTGGATCTCTTTTACTGTATTGAGCATATGCACGGAAATGAATAACGTAAAAAAAGTAGTGGGAAAAATTTGTACTAGAAGACTCACGCTCGCAGCAGGATGTTTATACAGCTCTTGATTAAAATTTTCCAGTTCTTGGCTTATGTCCTCTACGACGCATCATTTTTTAATAACATTACGGAGTGTCTCTTATCATGTCCCCGGGTCGGGATAGCTCAGTCGGTATAGCGACTCGCTACGGGCTGTACGGTCCGGGGATCGAATCCCGGTGGGGGTGAGATTTTCCACACCCGTCCATACCGGCCGTGAGGTCCACCCAGCCTCCTGTACAATGAGTACCGGGTTTCTTTCCCAGGGGTAAAGCGGCCGGGGTGTGGGCTAAACCACCCCCCCCCCTTATCCAGGGCCGAAGTTGAAGGAAGAGTAGATCTATAAACTCTCCTCCCCCTGTGCCTTCATGACATGTTCTAGGGTGACGTTTACCTTTACAGTGGAGATGCAACCAAATTGATTCTGTCCCAACTCTTGTAAATGTAATTGCGCACCTATATTATTTTCTCGAAAATATTGTTGCCAAATAATGTGGTCAAATTCCCTGAATAAATTGTTTTATGGCACCGGGGTGACAGTAGTACACATTTTGACATGGATTTGTAGTCTGTGACAAGAATCAGAGCAAAGCGGAACGGTCTTTGTCCTTGCATGACAGCTCGCCAGTAATTGCTATGAACTCTCGGTCTATTCTTTTTCAGAGACATACTGACTGACTGGCCGAAGAAAGAAAATTGAGGACAGACCTTTATGGAGAGACACAATGACCCCATAAGTTGACTTAATATCTATACTGGACACACAGGTTTAGTGAACAGACCTGCGCAGATATCTGGACCAGTGTTTAACGATTTAATTTCACCAAGGAACGCTTTCACAATCGAAACTTTTTTTTTTGAATTCGTAAAAAAATTCTTATATATGAAGCTAAAGAATCCAGACCGAAAATAAGTGAAGATAATAATTCTTAAACGTCAAAATAGCGCACAGGATGATCATGTTATATATGAAGCTAAAGAATCCAGACCGAAAATAAGTGAAGATAATAATTCTTAAACGTCAAAATAGCGCACAGGATGATCATGTTATATATCCCTACTCGTTTCGCAATAGTACAGTCTTATTCTTCCTTACACACGTAAGCAGTTTCCATAACACTCTGTGCCAGGATCCATTATAAAACAAAGGCCTATATTTTAACTGGTGGACATTTTATACCTCTTTTTATTGAGTACATGCATTGCTAGTTCGGTTTTGTGAAGTGTTACTTTAATGTGATTGCCTGATGATGATGATCACATAAGGGGTCGAAACACGTAGCAGTGTTCAATGTGATATTGTGATATAAAATATCTGGGAACATCATAGTGCACTTTTTTGGACTGAGTGTTGTGAGTTGATTATCGACAATGCACGCAATGAACAATATAAAATTTAGAAAGGAAAGTCACATTTTATGTACACGAAAAATGAAACTTAAAACCCGGTATACAGTTCCATAAAAGAACTCGTTTTCAACATATCGTTATTGTATTTATTCTGCTATTGCAACAATTCGGAAATATTTGAAGGAATAAGTCATTTTTTCTTTATGGAATTTATTTGTTTAGGTTATTTAATATCAACTGCTCACAAAAAACTCTTGCAGCATTAATTTGGGGCATAATTACTGTTTTATTTATACAGTTGAGAGCAACATTATTATTATTATTATTGTTGTTATTGTTGTTGTCGTTGTAGCGTAAAAAGATAGATGGAAGTGTTTTTGTGAACTGTAAGACGGAAAGAAAACAAGGCGAAGCACTCTTAGGTCCCCCTTTTAACATTCTGCTTTAGCATTTCCTGGTGGGGGAAATTTCTATGGGGGGAGGGGGGGCTGAAAAAAAGCACACAAGAACTCCGGCACTCTATCCTATCTGCAGGCCGGCCTTTGAAACGAGGCCTTCCAAATTACGATTATATTGCGATATTGAGTAGATATAATGAAGTCGATGGCCGGAAGCAAGTTGCGACAGTTGATCTGCCATCTGGTGTTTTTTTTATCAGCAGTTATTTTGTCTCGTGTAGACATTCTGTGAAAAGAGTGTATTAGCTTGAAGTGGTTCGTAAGACTGCGTTAAGTATATACAAAGGTACCAATAAATATTCCTCAGACACAACACTTTCCTATTAGAAACCTAATGCAGCTACATGTTTCGGCTCGTATTAAGCCACCTTCAGGCAGAGGATGGCTTAAAACGAAACAAAACATGTAGCTGCATTAGATGATCAACTAACAAGTGTTGTATTTGAAGGGCATTTATTGTTCTCTTTAACTGAATGAAATCGAGAAGAATGAGATCGGAGGGGCATGTAGTACGTATGGGGGAAATAGAGGTACGTACAGGATGTTGGTGGGGAGACCTGAGGGAAGGCGGCCAGTTGGGAGACCTAGGCGTAGATGGGAGGATAATATTAAAATGGATCTTCAGGACGTGGGATGAGGGCATGAACTGGATTGAGCTGGCTCAGGATAGGGACAGGTGGCGGGCTGTTGTGAATGCGGTAATGAACCTTCGGGTTCCATAAAATGCGGAGAATTTCTTGACTAGCTGAGAAACTGTTAGCTTCTCAAGAAGGCCTCTGCTCCATGGAGTTAGTTAGTTTTAACTGAATGAACAGGTTTGTGGTGATTATAGTCTTCGCTGTGTTTGCATGCAATACTTACTCCGGAACCGAATCTTGCTGCTGGAGCTGCTGCGTGTTAGGGCTGAGAGACTCCACGTCGGGGTCACCCTTAATTACAGTCTCGCTGGTCGCCACTTCGTCGGCAGTGACTTTCTTCTTGGGATGCGGAGAGCTCGCGGCTCTTACAGTAGCCACAGAGTCCGTAGACCTCACGGACTCCAGTGATACGGCTACATCTGCAGCGGATTTTTCGGACGTCGCCGATGTCTTGTTATCGGCACTGGAAGACATTGTTGGTCCCGCCGTGTCTTGTTCGGTTGAGGGTTTGGCCAACTCGAGCGAAGGCGCCGTCGTGGTTGACACTAAAGTGCTGGAAGTATCTGGGGTGTCGGTGGAGAGATGTGCTGGTGTGGAGCTGGTAATGGTTTGGTCGGTCTGACTGCTTATAACTGGGGTGAGATTGGTGGCTGGAACCGATGCCATACTTGAGTTTACTGAGTCTCGCTTATCCGGAGATTTATGCGAATTTTCTGAATTTTTGGAGGAGTCTACTTGCAATTTGTCGCTATTCTTCGAGGATTCGCAGTCTGGTTTTGAAGAATCAGTTACTGCCGTCTTCTGCTCGACCACAGGTTTCGATTCTGCTTTCACCTGCTCTGCACCAGCGGCTGTGCTGGTTTTACTCTTATTTACCACGGGTTTGGCACTGGTCCCTGGGTTAGGGTTGGCTTTGTTCCCCTCAGCCCCAGCGGAATTTCCTTTGCTGGCTGGTGGAAGTGGTGGCTTCCCTGCTGACGGCTTCAGATTGCTGTTCTTACGTAAGAGTGTTTGTTGCTTGTTAACAGCTGCAGATGGTCCTTTCTTCTGTGGAGCCACTTTGATGTTCTTTCTGGCCGGAGACGGCTCGCGGGAAGGCGCAGGCGATTTGCGCCCCCTTGCTGCTGACGGTCGTGGGATGCGCGAGGGTGAGGGGTGAGCATCCTTTTCCCCCGCCACCTGGTGCTTCGCTACCGAGTCATCCCTTTGTCTCTTCACGCTTGTCTTTCTTCCGTTCTTAGGGGAGGAAGGTTTGCTTGTTGGGAGCGAATTGTTCTTGACATTTGACACAGAAGCTCTTCGCTGCTGGTTTACAGATCGCTTTCTGGAAGGGGATGGCTCACGTGACACAGGTTGTGACCGCGGTATTCGGGATTTTCCTGGGAGAGGAAGTTTTTGGTTTTCGCCGGGCGACAGGACTCGGATAGATCTCGTGGCCCCGGGTAACTGAGACTCTGGACTGGTGAGAATTACAAATGATGCTTTTTTCTGGCGACGTACGGGTGAGATGAATTTGTAAGGTGTGGGTGCAGGTGGGGGACTTGGTACTGGGGGAGGTACTGGCGGCAGAACTGTGAAGGAGTCCGGCGTCAGAAGTCCAGTGGGTGTCCCATCTTGTAGACGACGTCGAGGCCGATCGTAGTCAAAGTATTCGTAGTCAAAGTCGTCCGCGGAGAGATGCTGGTGGGACCGGACCAGGGCCCCCGGCGGCTGCATCGCTGTTCAACGCATGTTGTCTGGCGTAGTACAAGACGACGAGTGAGCGGGCAGGTGCTGCTGATGTGTGGCCAGCAGCCTAGAACTGGGGAAAAGCACGTCACAGGTTGCTGGCGCTCTAATTATGGTTATAGCCATTGTTCCAACATGTGCAACCAACTGCAAACTGCATGGTCTCGGCGGGGGGGGGGGGGGTATCCGTGACAGACCAGGCCTGAGTATCAGCGAAACTTCGAGATCTTTTGTATGACAGACAAGGCAAATGACTTTATGTGTGTGTCTGTATGTGTGCCAGTACTACTTTAACCTTATAAAGCCTAGCGGTAACTTTACGTACCACCGGGTTTAACATTAAAAAATTCTACGTGGTGCCCACATTGCGTTTATGTGTTTTGTACGGATCTCAGAACAAACAGCAACTTTTGCCCTATAAAACATTAAGAGACTGGTTTTTATAACCGAAGTGGAGAGTGTTTACAGCGCGGTACGCACTGAGTCCTTATATAAAACAGATACGTTCCGTCTTTAAAGGGTTAAACATGGCTGCATTTAGGAGTTTCATGGTTTCTTGCCTGAAATTTTAAAGCTACATAAGATAAGGCACTTTTGTGAAAAAATCTAGTTACAGAAAAATAGTAGGCCGGGATAGCGCAGTCGGTATGGTGACTTGCTATGGCCTGGATGTTCCAGGGATCAAATCTTGGAGGGGGTCAGATTTTCAACATCCGTCCAGACTGGTCCTATAGCCCATCCAGCTTCCTACAAAATGGGTACCGGGTCTCTTTCCGGGGGGGGGGGGTGGGTGGGAGCGGACGGGGCGTGGCTTTGGCCACTTACCCCCATCTACCGCTGAGGTTAAAGAAAGAGTAGAGCTATACATCTTCTCCCCCTCTGTGCCTCCATGGCATGTTACAGGGTGAAATTTAAGTTTTATATTTTTAGTTACACAAAAATATTTCAATGATAAAAGGAAATACAGTTACACGGTCCGTGGCATTTAACCTCTTCCTTCCCCAAACTGAAATGTGTTCGTATTATTGATGTAGGCCAGTCTGTTCACCTCCCCAATAATCACACTGACCCACTCGTGGTTTGTGTTGTGAAAAAATGCGTCTTGCACCCGTTAGGATGCAGTACGTGAACACGAACTTAACAAAGTTTAGAAACTAAATTAAGGCTAATAACTTAACCTAAATTTGTTTATTCGATTTTCATCCATTTCTGGTATTATGTAACTTAAATTAATTTAAATAAACGCCTTTCCTTTATCCGCGACGTATTTAAAAAATGCCGTAGAAATCTGTAACGGACTCAAATCTGCAACTTATAAACCCATCTAGTGAAAACGTGTCAGGAAACTCTTAATTTGTGTTCCGGGATGTATTTCCGACGCTGTCGGTGTCTCTGCTTGTGACGCCATCCTCTGTGAACCGGTTTCTGGTAATTCAGTATGGCGGTCTGGTGTCTTCCTATGGTTCCTAAAGGCAGTAGCTATCTCTTCCCGTGTTACTCTCTACCTGGTGGCATTCCATTGCTTTCATATGTTCAAACGGAAGTGGCAATCAGAGAAAAACCACTAAATTCAGTAAAAAGGAACATCTTGTTTGGCCACTCCGTAATATCTGCCCATATTTTCATTGGTTCATCTTTCCTATAACACGAGACACTATGGTTTAGCCTCTTTACATTTTAACCCATACAGTATTTTGGTCAAAAACTTTAAAGCGAGGGGGAGCTTAGGCGTAGGTGGGTCGTTATTATTAAAATACTGGAGATAAATTGTGAGACATGTTCCGTAAGAGTAACTTTTTGAATACTCAGTTGAAGGGGGGGGAGGGGGCAAACAAAAAATCGGGATGAAAGTGGGGGAAAGTCGTGTATGTATATTAACCCTTTAAACGCGAAGCCCATCTGTTTTGTATAAGGACTCAGTGCGTACCGCGCTGTAAACGCTCTCCACTTCGGTTATAAAAACCAATCTCTTAATGTTTTATATGGCAAAACTTGCTGTTTGTTCTGAGATCCGTACAAAACACATAAACGTAATGTGGGCACCACGTTGGATTTTTTTCATGTTAAACCTGATCGTATGTAAAGTTACTGCTAGGCTTTAAAAGGTTAAAGACGAAGCGTATCTGTTTTATATAAGGACTCAGTGCGTACCGCGCTGTAAACACTCTCCACTTCGGTTATAAAAACCAGTCTCTTAGTGTTTTATAAGGCAAAAGTTGCTGTTTGTTCTGAGATCCATACAAAACACATAAACGCAATGTGGGCACCACGTAGAATTTTTTAATGTTAAACCTGGTGGTACGTAAAGTTACCGCTAGGCTTTAAAAGGTTAAGGACTGGTTGAGTCCAGTCTTCCGCCTCTTTGTAATTCGACTACGTACATTAGTTTTCCTAATAGCCCTAGTCTGTTCCCCCCCCCCGCCCCCCCCCCCCCCCCCAATCTTATTAGCAAAGTTACACTTGTATTTATTTACTTTGACGGGCCAGACGCTTAGTGAATGTAGGGGCTTGAATATTTCTATCATTGTGTAGCTCAGTAGGTATAGTAACTAGACAAGGAACTGAACAACAAAGGAATGTGAGTTTGAGTTCCAGCACGCCAAGAAACTTTTCTTTTCTTCGCAGAGTCCAGATCGGATCTGGGGCACACCCAGCTTCCTATTCAGTCGGTATCGGGGTTCTTTCCTGGGGGGTAAAGCGGCCGGGACGTGAAGCTGACCACTCTCCTCCGTGAAGGGCCAAGGTCTAAAATGCGTTCAACCATACCTCCATCCCTTCATACGCCTTTACAAATGACACGCAGGTACGCCTACGTCTTTATATTACTTAGGAGTAAGTGCGCCCGTCTCATGCGGCCACTTCTCTGACGGCATTGTCACGCATGTAACCTAATCGTCTTTCTGCAGGCTGATGAGCTACACTGAGCATCTAGTATGCAGATTGTAAGGAACGAGGAGAAGCAGTATAAAATCGAAGAATTTCCCGGTATTGAAGGTTCACATTGTGATATTTGGGGCTATGACAGCGGTGGCGCAGTGGGTTGAGGCACTGCGCTACAAACCGGCAGGTCGCGGGTTCGATTCCCGGTGGTGTCAGTGGATTTTTTCATTGGCATAATCCTGTCGGCCGCACTATGGCCCTGGGGTCGACTCAGCCTCTAACAGAAATGAGTACCAGGAATATTTCCTGGGGGGTAAACGCGGCCGGTGCGTAGGGCTGACAACCTTACCACCTTCATGTGCCGATTGTCTAGAAATCTGGGAGCCTCGACCTCCTGGAACCCTAAGGGCCTGTCCAGGCCTGTAATGGGACTGCTTTACCTTTTTTTTATGACAGCGTGTAGTCTGGTAGGTGGGTATAGAAAATCCGGAGAGATATAGGCCTGCTCCCTCTGTACTTTACATCTTGTATCCTGCTGTGCTGATTTATGCAGCCTTGTAGTAACTTATCCTTGAGATCACGGATGAGTCACTATCAATATACCTATTGACTGTCTATCAGTCTATTAATAACAAATCAGCTGTGCTCTAAAGGCATGTTATTACACGAATTAATACTACTGGCTCTGTGTTTAGGGTAACAGTTCTACTCTGAAGATGGAAGGAGTTTGCACTTTCGAAACGCAGTTAGCCACCTACTAGACTATAACCGTTTGCCATTATCCAGAAGGTTACAATATTATATTACAAGAATTATTGTAAACTTTCACCAGATCTAAATTAATGAATTATATTGCAAGCTGAATTGTTGTGTGTTTTGTAGCTACATGCAGTCTGTTATGGTAGTGTGATATGTAGATATATGCAGTCTGTTATGGTAATGTGTTGTGTAGATATATGCAGTCTGTTATGGTAGTGTGTTGTGTAGATACATGCATTATGTTATGGTAGTGTGTTGTGTAGATACATGCAGTCTGTTATGGTAGTGTGTTGTGTAGATACATGCATTGTGTTATGCTAGTGTGTTGTGTAGATACATGCATTGTGTCATGCTAGTGTGTCGTGTAGATACATGCATCCACCCTCATCTAGCGCCGAGTTTAACGAAATAGTAGCGGTACACCTCTACTCCCCCTATGGGCCTTCATGGCCTGTTCTGAGGTGAACGTTTACCTGATTTTGAACTGCCATTTGTTACCAGCACAGAAATGAAACGTATGTTACCATTTGCATTACGTTATAAAGCATCACACACATGCAACATAATGTGTACTGGGTGTAGCACTTGCACTGCTGTACCTACACCAGCAAGTATTGTCAGTTCCTGGCTCTCACAGTAGCAGCTGCACTTTCAATTCCAGCACGCAGTCAAGTTGACACTCACACACACTCACACTCACACACATCAGAACAGCTCCGAAGCAAGTGCAACATCTCGCTACCAGAATAGACCGGAAGAGCCTCTCAAAAGAGGGCTAAATTTGAAACAATCCACTTGCGGCAAAGATGAGGTAGACACTTCATTCGATACCCTCTTCTTCTTTATTTACGTGGACCGGCACGTGTTGACAACACACAGTAATACAGTATTACTTCCGACATTGTGCCTCTCACTTTGCACGTGTTCATTGTGTATGATTTCGGATTGTGTCCCTCGTTTCTCATTTCTGTATTGTGTCATATAATATTTATTTATCTCTCACAGTATCTTAAATTTACTAATAACCATTTGTGATGAAACCAACACATTCTTTTCGTTGTACACTTCGAGCGATTTATATTTACATTCAGCGTAATGGGGAAATACACTGAATCACAGCGGGAAAGCATGCACTGTTACTTAGCAAGCACACTGTTATTTTTACAGGAACTCACACAACAAAGACTTTGAATAAAGTTCCTCTTTGTGTTTCTTTTTTAAACTCTTAAGCACGGCACTTGTATATTTTTTTAAAATTTTAACTTCTTTGTCCAGTCCAATAAACCACATGTCCGTTACAAAAGTAATTGGGGTAATGGTGTTATTTGCTGTTTTAGGAGGCAAAAACGCATTTATATAAAAGTCAAGTGCAAGATTGTATATTATTAAAAGTTAAATCAGACGATGTAAATTGTTAATAATGGTAGTTGAAGGAGTCACGGTATATTTATTTGTTTGTCACAGAAGTTCTGGTTCACCAGGTGCAGTATTAACTGTCACAATCTTCATAGAACTTATGCCAGAGTTACAATTTTAGAAGCTGAAACACTTTGAGTGGAGACACACTCCTCACCAAGCCCGCAGTTCCAACAGCACTGTTCACATCCTCCTACTTGTTGTGCGGCAACCGATACACTCCTGAATCGATCCAAAGAAAGCGGCGCCTTATTCTTGTACAGCGGGACACGAGTTACGGATCCTTCTCGCAGCAAGGCCCTTTCATTTTGCGCGTTCTTTTACAGCCTTTATTTTTCAGCTGTTGATCCTAAGATGAGGCAAGGATCGCCAAGCTGTATTCTGTAGGCGTGATTCTGGTGTAGGGGTTAACACGTTTCTCTCTTATCCTGGACATCCCTTGTTTCAATACCGGCCCCCATATGCCGTGTGAATTAAAATATTTATGGGTTTTCATAGGTTCCCCAAGAACGTGGTGATTTACGTACTAGACTAACACTTTAAACAGTAATATTAACCTGAACTGTATTTAAAGATCTAGTTCATACCGCGCAGTAAACACACTCCGTCTCGGTTATAAAAACCAGTCAGTTAATGCTGTATAGGGAAATAATCGCTGTTTGTTCTGAGATCCACACAAAACACATAAATACACTGTGTGGGCAGAACGTAGAATTTGTGAATGTTAAACCTGGCGGTATATAAAGTGCGTACCGCGCAGTAAACACACTCCGTCTCGGTTATAAAAACCAGTCAGTTAATGCTGTATAGGGAAATAATCGCTGTTTGTTCTGAGATCCACACAAAACACATAAATACACTGTGTGGGCAGAACGCAGAATTTGTGAATGTTAAACCTGGTGGTACGTAAAGTAACCGCGGTGCTTTAAATGGTTAAATTACACCACCACATATTTCGGCCAACAATGGTTGCCGAAACATGTAGGAGTCTATTGCGTAAATAAACTAATTTCAATATACTTGTGTACATTTGTTTTACTATTATTGTATATATTCTTATTTCATATTCGAGAAATTATTCCTTAGAATCGCAGACATATTAAGTATCTTCCTCTTTTCGTTGTTTTCTTCAGTCAATTCAAGTACAAAGCTGACCTAGAAGCTATGTAATTACTCTTCCATCTCCAGACTGTCCTCTCCACCGTACATAGCATTATTTTGTGAAAAGGTGCGTGCAGGAATTGGTGGGGATACCTGGGTGAAAAAAACCGCTTGGAAGACATAAGTGTAGATGGGATAATAATATTAAAATGAGTCTTCAATAAATTGGATGGGATGGACTATATTGATCTGGCTCAGGATAGTGGCAAGTGATAGGCTCTTGTAAACACGGTAATGAACTTACGGGTTGCATAAAATGCGAGGAATTTCTTGACTGGCTGAAGAAGTATTGGCTTTTTAAGAAGAACTCTCCTGCACGGCACTGAATTTGACGCTACATGACGTGAGGCTCGAGGGTTAAGAATGAATGAAGCTCTTACTTCTGCTCCCTCTGTATGACTTCATTTCTTGGACGGAGACAACTCTGCGAGATTTCAGGCTTCCGCCGAGATATAAAAGAAATCTTCGCTCTTCTGGGGTGTTACGCGGCGTAGATTGGTAGTTACCGATCTTTCGGGACAACCTCTTGTTCCCATCTTCAAGGGTACAGTCTTTTTTGACTGCTTGACCATTGGACATGAGACCGACAGGTTACGCCGGAACGTCAGTAAATAGTTACGAATCTACGCCGCGCAAACTTCACATAAGAGCAAAGCTCTTAGGGACAAATTTACCTTCTGCCTGTTATGGCTACTGCAGTTAGTGTACAACGTTACTAAATAATCTGTACCTGCCCTGTCAGTTGTATTCTAATGATGACGCCAGCTGCTTTTTAATTTGCAGGCCCCCAAGCTTAACACCCTTCCATGATTCATTTTCGTGATCCGTAGTAGACTATGTTTAGACATGCCACTGCACGCTGCTCCTGGAAATGTTGCCTCCTGACAGGGTTCGTACACTGAACATTCAAATTAACACGTTAAAGACTAACATTATTTAACTTATATATATATATTATCTCTTTAAAGACGAAGCGTATCTATTTTATATATAAGGAGCTAGTTCGTACCGCGCAGTAAACACTTTCCATCTCGGTTATAAAACCCGATCAGTTAATGCTGTATAAGAAAGTAATCGCTATTTGTTCTGAGATCGATACAGTCCGTACCGCGCAGTAAACACATTCTGTCTCAGTTATAAAAACCAGTCAGTTAATGCTGTATAGGGAAATAATCGCTGTTTGTTCGGAGATCCACACAAAACACACAAATACACCGTGTGGGCAGAACGTAGGATTTGTGAATGTTAAAGCTGGTGGTACGTAAATTTACCGCTAGGCTTTAAAAGGTTAATAGATAGTTCGTACCTCACAGACAATATTATGCCCACTAGAAAGACCAACAGGTTAATGCTGTTTGGTGAAATGATCGCAGTTTATTGTGTGAATGCTACTATACACTGTGTGACGGATGCGAATTTGTTCTCTGCTGAGTGTCAAAGACCATCACACGAGCAGATCAAGCGTTGATCCGTTCCTGCCCACTTCGCCATCGTGGCATAAATCGAAATATCTAATACAGGTGGTAGAAATTACACCCTTGCTGCTCCTCTGGCCTAGTTTCCATTGTGAATATTCATGTATAGACAAGAGCTCTGTAGTGCATGTTGCATGTGATCTGTCAGAAGGGGCCATCATGTTAGAGAAACGCGGAACTGGCTAGGTTTGCTTCTAACACAAAGGAATTATTGCAGAATTGGAAGCTCTTTAGGGTAATCTAACGGATTTTGTGGAATCCCTGATTTCTTGTTACAACTATCTGAATCTATATGTGTTTTACTTTTAAAATAATGTTTCCATAATGGACTGATGTGAAGATAAAGTTAAACGTAAATGCAGAAGAGAATGTCGTGGTCAATTTAGAATGTCGTGCCAAGAAAAAAGCAAGTTATATCACGAAACTGGGTAGGGCCAACCCACTTCATCTGCATGCAAACTTTGTGGTTTGGATTATGTTTTTGCTGCTGAAATTAATTCTTAGCAAACTACCAAGATGCGTCCCGGGTTTTGACATTTGCTAACTTAATTTCTACAGAGCAGTTACTTACAAAGGAGCACGCGGTGGCGCAGTTCGTTCAGGCACTGCGCTACAAGTCGGAGGGTCGCGGGTTCGATTCCCAATCATGTCATTGGAATTTTTTATTGACTTAATCCTTCCGGCCGCACTATGGCCCTGGGGTCGACTCAGCCTCTAACAGAAATGAGTACCAGGAATATTTCCTGGGGGGTAAAGGCGGCCGGTGCATACGGCTGACCTTTTGCCGATTGTCTAGAAATCTGGGAGCCTCAACCTTCTGGAACCCTCGGGGCCTGTCCGGGCCTGTAATGGGACTGCTTTACCTTAACCTAATGACTTACGAAGGAACATACGTGTGTGCTTGTCTGTCTGTCCGTTTTCTTAGGCCACTTCTTTAGAAGGAGATGTGATAGCGCAGTCGCTAGAGTGATTAGGATACGATCTGACAATCCGAGGGATCGTGTTTCGATTCTCAGCAGGGACAAGAGATTCTTCTATTCTCAAAAGTCCAGGCCGTCCCTGGGGCCCACCCAGCCTTCTATTCAATGATCACCTGGCACGCTTTCCTCGCGCCTAAAGTGGCCGGATTGCAAAGCTGATCTCTCACCTCCACCTGGTGCCGAAGTTAAGAACGACTGGAGTTATACCTCCACTTCTCTGTGTGTTTTTTTTTTCATGGCTTAGACAGGGGCAACTTTACTTTACCTCTCATTAGGGGAAGGAGAAATGAACATAGATTTATAGAGTAAAATTTCGGTTACCCATCAGGGGTCGGGACCGAAATAATGTCAGACACAAGAATAGACGAAAAATAGAATAGGTGCTTAAAAAGTACACACTGTGTTTATACTCAACAATTTTATATAACAACATCAATTGTAATATATCAACACTCTTTGTAATATATATTTTAGCATATATCTTTTTTAGCGTGTAACGATAACTACCGTAACAGATGTAAAAATAATCTACCATTCACCGAATTGTCATAAGCTACTTGTCTGGAAAAATGTGCTCCCTGATGATGGGTGAAGGTTTGCAGCCGAAACATGTTGGATACAGAAAAATAATTGTGAGAAAAATAAAAATAGTTTGTGATTAATAAATCTATACAAAATAATAAACAACCGCACGGAAGGCTTACAATATTAAATATAAATGTACAATATTAAATTACACCCTGTGTAATAAAAATAAAATTTTTATTACATTATGTACTACACTGTAGGTACTTACACGTAAACATTACAGAATACGTCAAGATTCGAAAAAATAATGTTATCTTAATTACACGCTACACACTGTGTGATAAGGAACGCATGCGCTTTTCTTCCCACACACAGTGGCTCGCCACCGTGACAGTTAATAGGAACTAATGGATAATTGGGTGACGGATAATCGGAGTTTTGCTACGCACGGTTTGTTGAAAGTAGGCCGTTACAATTTACAGCGCTGGGGTTTTTTAAACTAAGATGGCGGAACAGCGAATGACGTGAAAACGATGAGGTTACATCGTACTTGACTGATGGAATAATAGCCTACGTGTTTAGACGTAAGGGTATACCGTATACAGCTTATACTGAACGAGAGTGCTGCAGAGATCTGTGTGAGGGAGAGGAATTTATTCTGATATTCACTCGACCGCGACTTTCTTTGTCCATTTATAAAAACATTAAAAAAAACCTGAGATTTAGATTTTGTTGGGATTAGCAAGGCGCCTTTTGTTAATCTCTGCCTCTGTAACTTAGCTTTTTTACACATTCATAGACATTTTTGCAATTCAAAAGCCCTAACAGTGCAAAATGCACTTAAAGGGAGCATATCTTCAGTCAGTTTCCAGACTTTAATTAAAAAGTTCCCCTCATAACCTGCTGCTGTTCTACGCGGTCGATGCCCATTTAGTGGCGGCCCTACAGGTGACCCCAAACTGTCTTAAGCCCCACTCCACACATCTAACGGCGACAGATTGCCACTTTTCACGATACTCGGCAAGAAATCGCGTTCGTTCTATTTTCTTGTTTGGGGCGGGGTTTCTTCAAGATGGCAACCGGAAGTAGCGTGTAGTAGTTCGCGTGACGAAGACGACTACAGCGCTCCTCACGGTGGAAACCTATGCAGTCATCAGTTTCTTTACCAAATCATTCATCCCAATAATCAAACCTCTGCGAAATTGTAGGTTTCCGCCGCTGTGTAAATTAGGTCTTCTTTGCTCTTCTGTGTTGTTACGCAGCGTATGTTAGTAGTTCTTTAACGACGTTTCGGGAGGGTGCAGCGCCCCGCCCAAATCTAAATTTTAGAAAACAGATTTCGTAGACATGATATGAAATGTGTGATTTAACCTTCAGCTGAAATCAGCCACAGAAATCGGCTGATGACTAGCACATTAGAATACTGAAAAATGAAATAAAGGACTTAGGATATCTTACATGAATTTGAAAAAAAAAACAAGAAGATTAGTCTTAATTTGGGTCATCCCGGTGTGTCATTCTAAATACAGTGATAATAAACACAGACACACCACAGTATATATATATTTTCACACTATGTCATTTATGCTAAGGTTGTGCCAGGATATTGGCACAACCTTAGAATAAATGACATAGTGTGCAATATATATATATATATATGTATATACTGTGGGAGATGGCTATTGGAAAACTAAAAAGCCACAAATCACCAGGTATTGATCAGATTCCAGCAGAATTGATTAAAGCAGGGGGTAGGATTATTCGGTCTGAAATCCATAAACTTATTATTTCTATTTGGAATAAGGAGGAATTGCCTGAGGAATGGAAGGAGTCGATCATTGTGCCTATTTATAAGAAGGGTGATAAGACAGATTGCGATAACTATCGAGGCATATCACTTTTGTCGACTACGTACAAAATTCTATCCAACATCCTTTTGTCAAGGTTAACTCCATATGCAGAGGAAATTATTGGGGATCATCAGTGTGGATTTCGACGTAACAGGTCAACCACTGATCATATATTCAGCATTCGTCAAATACTTGAGAAAAAATGGGAATACAATGAGGCAGTGCATCAGCTATTTATAGACTTCAAGAAAGCCTATGATTCAGTTAGGAGGGAGGTCTTGTATAATATTCTCATTGAGTTCGGTATCCCCATGAAACTAGTAAGGTTAATAAAAATGTGCCTAAGTGAAACATATAGCAGAGTTCGGGTAGGCAAACATCTGTCTGACACGTTTCCTATTAAGAATGGCTTGAAACAAGGAGATGCTCTGTCGCCATTGCTTTTCAACTTTGCTTTAGAATATGCCATTAGGAGGGTTCAGGCAAACCAGGAGGGCTTGAAATTGAATGGTACACATCAGCTTCTGGTTTATGCTGATGATGTTAATATATTGGGCGGAAGCGTACATAGCATAAAGAAAAATGCAGAAGATTTAATTATTGCTAGTAAGGAGATTGGTCTAGAAGTAAATGCTGAGAAAACTAAGTACATGGTCATGTCTCGAAATCAGAATGCACGACACAATCACAACATAAATATAGATAATAAATCCTTTGAAAGGGTGGAAGAATTCAAATATTTGGGAGCAACCCTAACGAATCGAAACTCCATTCATGAAGAAATTAAGAGCAGATTGAAGTCGGGGAATGCTTGCTATCGTTCGGTGCAGAATCTTTTGTCTTCCAGGTTGCTATCCAAAAACACAAAGATTAGGGTATGCAGAACTATAATTTTACCTGTTGTTCTGTATGGATGCGAAACTTGGTCTCTCACACTGAGGGAGGAACAAAGACTGAGGGTGTTCGAGAATAGGGTGCTGAGGAGGATATTTGGGCCTAAGAGGGACGAGGCGACAGGGGAGTGGAGAAGACTACATAACGAGGAACTTAATGACCTGTACTCATCACCAAATATTATTCGGGTAATCAAATCGAGAAGACTGAGATGGGCGGGGCATGTGGCACGTATGGGGGAGGAGAGAGGTGCATACTGGATTTTGGTGGGGAGACCCGAGGGAAGGCGACCACTTGGGAGACCCAGGCGTAGATGGGAGGATAATATTAAGATGGATATTCGGGAAGTGGGATGGGAGGACATGAACTGGATTGATCTGGCTCAGGATAGGGACAGGTGGCGGGCTCTTGTGAATGCGGTAATGAACCTTCGGGTTCCATAAAATGCGGGGAATTTCTTGACTAGCTGAGAAACTGTTAGCTTCTCAAGAAGGCCTCTGCTCCATGGAGTTAGTTAGTTAGTATATACTGTGGTGTGTCTGACTGTGTTATCACTGTATATAAGAAGATTAGACATCGTGAATTTTGTGATTTTAATTAGGTGAGTGAATAATGAAACATGTAGTTATATTTGTATGCATATAAATGTAGTAGCAAAGAGTGTTATGTTACGCTTTATACTTACAGCATGATTTTTACAACATAATTTTTAAAATCAAACATAAATTATATATAGCCTCAGTGTCACCCACCCCCCACCCTAGCGAAAAATTCTGGGTGTGCACCTGACTTACATGTAAGTTATAAAACAAGGCTAGTATTAAAATTGATCTTAAATAAATAGTGTTGGATCGTGTAGACTGATTCATTTGGCTCTGGATATGGACTAGCAGCGGGATATAGCCAGGCACTGCTGGTGACACAGTTATTGACATGAACACCGTGGAAATGTATTGACATGACAAATAGAAGGGTCAACTTGGTTCTACGATAACTGCGTAAAAATTACATTTATTATGGTGCCGTTACGGACTACATAACAGGGCTATTACGAACTGGTCATCCGGTAGTTTACTACACTGCACCAAATGCTTAAGTAGCTTCAGTGACATTGGCTGGGTAAAGGTAAAGGTAAAGTTTACCCTATAACTTGCCACGAAGGCAGAGAGGGGATGTACATGTATAGCTCTACTCTTTTTTAACCTCATCCTTAGATGGATGTGGGTGGTCAACGCCACACCCATGCCGTTTTACCCCTGGCAATGACCCGGTACGCATTATAAAAGAGGCTGGGTGGGCCCCAGGGCCGGTTTGGACGTATGCGGAAAATTTCGTCACCACCGGGTTTCGATCCCGGATGGTCCAGCCCGTAGCGAATCGCTATCTCGTTCCACAACATTGGTTAGAGCTTTTGTAAATCACGAACGGTCATGTGAGGAAATACTGCTCGATAATTTATTACTTTAGCTTGGAAGGACTGGGTAAAACCACGAACATTACCGGATGTCGTGGTGTAGGTCTAACTGATGACAGTCCTGTTAGATCCCTGACTTGAATGTCGTTGTGAAGTCTTTCGCAATTTTCAACAGTTTCTGTATTATGCCATATTCTGAATTAACAAGGCGCCTTTTAATAAAACAAAGAAGCATCAGTGACAGCCTCAGACAAGATGACCGCTCCCTGGCTGCGATTTACAGTTAGGTTATTGAATGAAATATTCGAGTCAGACCCATTATACCGTTACGCAAAGAGAAACCAATAGCGTACGTGCCACATGTCCATTATCTATAATCGATCATATAGCAAGTTGTTCCGTATATTTAGAACCTCCTAATGCGACAGGGTGCATTAAGAAAATTTGCTTGTGGGCGTTGCCCCATACATGATTAATGATGTTCCTGATTGATGAACTAGCCAGCAAATTCTTACCTTACGTAGTTACTTGTAATACTATATATTACTCCCTTCATTTGGGCCAGATATTGCTTATGGTTTCTGATAACGCTACATATAATTTCATATATGAGAAGCATGAAGTCTGTTAAAATCTCAACGTGAAATTGTTGAGGTTATCAACATGATACTTAAATTATACTATACTAAATTAGCTGTGATCCGGTTTCATACAGTACAGCCTTTAGCAGCACTTGGAAGTAACGACGACTTCACTGGCAATGCACGCTGTGAAGGCGACAGGCAATAGAAATGGAAATTCATGGCATGGTATTTTTAGGTTAGGAATCCCATTCGTCCCGGCTTTATGGGCTTTAAAGAGCTCTGTACCGGTGTCCTGCAAAATTCAGTTGGGGACGGGTTTTTCTAAGTAATGTAAGTCGGTCTACCTTTCTGACAATGCACACGAACAGTACGACTTTCCCATAATTGGACAAAATGTCTACGGGAATAGGACAGCCTTCAACCGGCCACTAACAGGAAGGAACAGGAAAGGGAGAGGAAGAAGATGTGTAGATTAGTGATCATAGAGTCTGGACTGAGACACTGCGATGGATAAGGTATGGATACATAACGAGAAATCAGTAAGAGAGCTGAGTGCCTGAGTAGTATTTCATTTTTTGTATCTGTATGTCATAATTGTTATCTAGTTGTAATAATAAATCACTCTGCCTTTTTTTTTAATGTGTGACGGGTTAGAACTTTTTGTCTTCTACCCCCCCCCCCCCCCCCACCCAAAGGTTATTAAGTGTCCTAGCTTTTGTTTTCTAAAAAATTGGATCCGTATGTTATGTGGAGAGGATAATTTTTAAAACTTCCTACTGCAAAGATGAATACAGCAATACAGACTCAGCATACTGCTTATTGCCACCATCTTCCTCTCTCATTCATAACTAACTGCCAACATACATAATTAATAGCAAATGTTGCTTTTATGCATATAAGATTATGTAAATACTGTGTGACCAAATCCCATGGCATTATGGCACTACTGTATGACCCACGAGTACAGGGCAGTGGTGGAGTCCTTATTGGCAGGCAGACACACCTTTACAAATGAGACTCGAAATGTCTAACCACTTCCTTTACTGTATCATACAAAATTACTTTCCTGGTTACAGTCCAGTCCTGTGAGTGCTAACAAACGTACATGCAGACTAAACAACACTCATTATCTTAACACTCATGACAACACAGTCTACAGGAAGCATCTATGTGAACAACAGTTGTAAAAATAGATCTATCTGGGTTGGACCTCTTGCTCTTTGCACTAAATTTAGACCTAAATCTGGCCCCTGTGCTTAGGCCAGCACATTCATTGCACCTAGTATTTATGTACACAATGCACAGTTGACACCATCTTCCATAATCAATCACAAATAACTGTAATAATTATCAATATACCAATTATAGTCAAGTACAGTTTGGGCTCAATAACTCATCCAATATTTACATAAACACATTTTCCTGATTGCTGAGTTTTGCTTTTCAGTCATGTGCAAACTAATATACCATTAAACTGTGTGACAGTTCCATGTAAATTCTCTTTAATTCTTTGAAATAAAATCAGAACACCTCCATAAACAGATTATGTTATAAGCAAAGACAGGACATAGCACATGTTGCGTCCTCCTCTCCTTCCCCAAGACCCAGTTTCTTTTGGGTGGTGGGTAGTTTCAAGTAGCCTTTCATGCAGACTGTAGCAGAATGCTAGAATAGCCCCTTTACTAATGTGGATTTTGGAATTAACTTCACAAATGCATTCAGACGATAAAAACAGAGTCACAAATGATGTGATCATTTAATTTTTCTGAAAGTGACAACAGTTTCTCACATGAATGAGGAACTGGTGACCAGGACTGAACTGCATTGTTGCTCACAGCAGTGCAACCATCTATGTGGCAGCAAGTTTACTGCCAAGTGCAACTTTCCACTTGTGTTTCATTTAACGGGACAGGCAACACATGTTCAATGTAACATTGTGGCACATTCGCCAAACCATTGTTGCCATGGAAAGGCAATAAGTATTACATATTCTGAGTGTGTGTCTGTAGCCTCAGTTATCCAGCATGCAAAGTGCATGTGCCATATTATATTGTCATCTGTAGCCTGTCTGGCTGTATCATATTTTTCCACATCATCTCATAAAGGGCATGATTTTTGGAAAAAGGTTATTTAACATAAAATGTGTTTTGATTTTCTCTACAAGTTTGTGTCAAACATTTCTCACTCTAACTCAGCCAGGTATTATCGTAAATGTACGTAAGTTTTCGTGTAAAGTACCCACTATTCTTGTCAGATCTTGATCAAGTTTGAATTTTCTCAACAGATTTTCAAAAAATACCCAAATATCAAAGTTTCATGAAAATCTGTCCAGTGGGAGCCAAGTTGTTCCATGTGCACAGGCAGACAAACAGACGGACGGACAGACAGACATACTGAATGTAATAGTTGCCTTTCACAATTTGGCTAACACCTAAAAACTCATGCTGCTCTGTCATACAATACTGACTTAACAAACTTTGTTTTCAAATAATTCCCACCCTATAAGTTTTAACTGAGTCTTCATAACATACAGGAGTCATTTAGAAGGATTTATTGCAGCTGACAATGTTAAGAAACACTTGACATTATATGCCACAATAGTCGGCAGACTACAGCAAAGCCTGCCAAAACAGCTGCTTCAATAAAGACCACAAGAAAAAGAGCTTGTATTTTGACAATATTTCAGCTTAGTTATAAGATTTTTCTTCATAACACATATCTCTTTGACATAAAAGGTAGCATTTAAAGGTACAGTTGTTCCTATGCTCAGTTATGCACCATGCTGTGAAGACATACAGGGGACTGGCCAGACTGATCCATTAGTTAACCTTGGCACTACATGGACAGGAGTGGTTAGCTGCATGATCTGACCAATTTACCAATGTTAAAAGAGCCTCAAGGAGCCACTCAACAGGAGGCTGGGTGGGCCCCAGAACTGATCTACACAAGAATATGTTTTTATAAAGTAACTCCTACTGAAGTTTGAAAAGATGGGTGCCATTTAATTACACAAAACTGCCACTTCACTTTACTAAGTTCCACTGAATTCTTCTCAGTTCCATAGGTTAGACAATATGTAATGTCAGAATTATAATGAATTAGAAAGGGTGGGGAAAGAAGTGGTTATGGACCATAAGAAGGTAACATTACAGCACTTGCCTGAAGGAGGTGTGATGAAATAAGCTTATAGCCTAACTGTAAATAAATGAAAGAATGGTGCTGTAAATTACTTAATATTCACCCCACAAACTATTACCTCTCAACACAGAGTGCAAAAATGTCCCCAAATGTTAAATACTCAACACAGCTTTAATATCAACATGAAGTTTCATTTATTATAGGTGGCAGCATCCTAGACCTAAAACATTCCAGACTTTCTGGATTTTCAAGATTATGGTCTTCTGGAAGTGATGCCATCATTTCCTGTGAAATTCTGGTGTCTGTCTACCAAACTACAAGGCAATAAATGCAAGGAGACCATAATCTTGATACTAGCTACTCTGAGAAATTGAAATCTCACATCCTAGAAGCCCAAGTACACTGATTTCTCAATAAATCAACAATACATGTTTTAATGACATCTGAAACAAAGAAACCAAGTGGTTAATGGAATCTTCAAGACCTGGTTAATGTGGGTAACCACTCCAACATTTGCATATGATTACAGAGAACTACATATAATGTGTGATCCCAGTGTCACATGGTCTGAGTTCACACGTGGGCAGATATCACATATTAACACATATCCAAAGACATGATTATATCTACTAGTATACAAGTCCACTGCGTATTTCCTGGGATAGGCATTTTTATAAACAATAACCAGGAACCTTCTGGAGTACTGTTTAAAACTCTTCAATGTCAATGTATAAAAAACTGTAAAAATCTGTGGGCTGTGGTTTTAATTCCACCATTCAGTTTGCCACTTCAGTTGGCAGTGAAACTGGAATCCTTTCTGCTCGAACTACATTGTAATTGACACAATACTGATCTGGAACTGTTCATAGATAATCCAAAATTTGTATTACAGAGATTCTCCTCATTGAAATTCATACTCCAAACATGTTGTGCACAACCTTTGATACCTGTGTATCAGCCTTTATCAAGATGCCAAAGCCTGTTACAGAGTATGATATGACACACCAATAAATAGTTACTGATCTGAAGAGGCTAGAGTTTTCTATGTTTCTTGGCACCTGGGGTGAGAAATCACAACTTCTGTCTGTAACTGAAATTATGAGCTTTAAAAAAGTCAAAAACGTTGACTGAATTTCCTTTTATTTGGCTCAATATCTTAATATCTGTTGAGTGCAGAGAATTAAAATTTTTAATTTAAAATATTTATTTTGCAATCCCTTGGATGCCGCTTCCTGGGGCAGCTGTACCATCCCCCACCCAGGTACGACCCTGGTTCAGAGATATCTTTTGCCATAGTGTGACATTTCTGTGAACACAGTCTCTATTACCACTGACTAAAAATTACATATCCCACTCTTCACATATATATATCTCTCAGCAGCAAACTTATATATGTATATATTTCTATCTGCCACTAAGGTTTGGCTTTGCAGCATGGGTTACAAAGTCTGAAGATGAGTTGTGGCATGTAGTTTGGCAGATAGATACTGATGTCTCAGAGGAATATGCTGCCTCCATCTTTGAGACAGAAGATGAATATGTAGAAAAAACAAAGGTACCTATCTAACAAAACTACAAGGCATCACATCTCAAAAGACAGTATGGAGACTTCACAATCACCACTGCACGAACATGTTGTACCATACAGAAAATCTGTTGATGCCTGATGATAATTAATTACTTGTAATTTTCAGATATGTATGTCAGATTAACAACAAACAGAAATGCATCCCATATAACCACATGGAATTTATTCCCTCCACAAAATTGAAAATCAAATAATTAACAATGTTTTTTAACTAAGGAACTACCACATATAAAAATATACAGGAGTGTATTAAAGATGTCCCACTTTCCAGCCAAAAACAAAACAACAGTCACAGTACCATTTCTAACAAAACTCAGTCTAAAACTAAGTGCCAATATGGCATACAATCACATACATCCCACTATGAACACCTCATAAAAACATATATATATATATATATATATCTGTACACATTTTTATCTTCAGTTCATTGAATCCTTACATTCTTTGCATTTATGTTCTTAAAACATGGCACATCCTATGCACAAGTGAGTTCCATCCGTCTTATTTTATATGGTCATTCTGGCACCTCCTTCTTTTCTGACTTAATAGAAATTATGACCTGTACACTTCAGTTATTGCATGTGCCCTTAATTGGGCACAGTAACTTCACCCAATTTTATGAACAGGTGTAACTACAATACAGAAAGACAAACGAATTGTTCATGTACAGTATGTCTCAAGACAGGCCCACTCAACCTGTAGCATTATGTTACCCTTGGAGATTTACTAAATGATGAACCATATTTCAAACCTTTCCTTGGCAGACAGAACACCGTAGCAGTTTTGAAAAGTTACGAGGTTTTATTAATAGCCATATATAACATTAGTAATTCATTTTGTAAAAATATGCTAAAGTCAACAACACCCTAGCCTAGGGAGTGAATTGCATTTTTATGAACTTCTCCTCTTATACCAGTGTGTTTTTGTTACACATGATGCATAGACAAATACCAAGGTACAATTATTAACATATTTATATGTACACTTATTCATTCTTCGTTCTGTGTATTGAATTTCACATTTCCCACATGCAGACTAAATTTTGCTGAAGCAGGCTGCACCACACAAAAGGTTGAGCAGGCCAGTCATAAAATGGTGGCCTCTGACAAAAAACAGTCTCTGCTCAGAAAAGTGGTAAAAAATATAAAACTTCATGGTTGCAGTTAAATTAAATAATAACTATTTGGTTCGAGGTTATCACAACAAAAATGGGAGGAATTATTCAGTAAATATCATACATAATTTAGTAAAGGCATGTTTTATTTATTTTTTGCCAGAAAAGCCCAGTATAAACTAAAACCAAGACAGGTTATTAAAACTTGCATTTTTGTAGACAAAACAGTTCTATGATGCAGGAAAGCTTACTGTGCATTATGGACAGAACTGTTCCTGCTGCAACAGCTTTCTGTTTTGTGAAATCCAAGAGTAAACAAGGTTTTAAAACTACACAGCACGCACTTAACAGGCACGTTCAGAAGAAGAGATTATGACATGCTAACATTCATGCTCTGCAAATTACTTATAAGAAAAGGATGCATCCCTGATATGAAAAAGACAAAGTGATGTTCTCTGATTCCAGAGTGTCTCATTTTAGAAAAAGGGTTGCTTGCTGCTCAACCACTGTATATGACTTGAACAAAAATTATGGTAATCAAAACTTCTCTCACATTAATCATTGCTGTTATAAAGGCAAAATAAAAGTTCTGCTTCTTACTACAAATTTAGACACAAGGCTTGATGTTTGAAATTATTCACATACTAAAAGAAAAAATAATCTATACATACATATGCTGTGTTTAACACATCCTTCAAAGTGAAGTTGAATACAGCACCACATTACATGACAAAATAAATCTGACATAAATGTATTCTACCTTCAATCAAGACCTTTGGTTTTTCACATGGAAGGATAGGCAGGCCAGTGTTTGATGTCGGTGCTGATTCTTCACTAATCCTGTAAGTTCACAAATGGACACAAGGCATGCTTTTGTTTAATTATCCTGAAGACTCAAGGAGTTGTGGGAAAAGGTGCTGAACACAAAATGTGCATCGCATTCTTCTCTACAACTTTTGTTCGTAAGTCGTTCACTGTGCTAAATATTTAGCAAGTTATGCTGGAGATGCACACAAAACTTCTAAAATCAATTTTTGTGTGTACTGATGAAATATTTAAACCTTAAAATTCTAACAACTGGACAAATATTGGCTAACACAAAGATGACTGTGTGTCCCCCCACAGTAACAGAGGAAGCATTAAACACTACATCAGTGGGAAAAGTTAAATTAGGATTAATGTACATCGACTGACATAAGTTTCTAACAAGCACTTAATCTCTGCCTTGTGCCCACTCACTGTTACAGGCATCCAGCAGCACCAGTTTCTCCACAGCTGAACTTCACAAAATAGGGACTTACAGGAGAACAGAGTGAAAATGGAAAAAAATGATTGTACAACTTCAGTAAGAAAAGGCATGGGAAGTAATGTAAAAGCAAGGGGCAAACTGAAGAAAGGGGTGTTACTCCATGCTGCTGCTTGCTCACCCTTCTCCTTCTCATCACACATGGTGCTACCAACTTCATCTCCAGTGACAATTAACTAGCTGGAGAAGGTATGGCTGCAGTACAGGCGGTACTGTCCACCTATCACATTTCTGAGCATAACAACATAAACTGCTCCGTTATGAGTAATTACTAAGCCACACAGACACACTTAAGTCACTGCCTCTGTGGAAATGATTTATTACCATCTACTGACAGTGAAAATGGAGGGGCAAAATTGTATTCAACTTCTGAGAAAAGGTTTAGGTGAAGTTTAGTTACTACGGTGCAACACAACAAAAACTGCCAAAAACTCTCTCTCCCACCTTGTACATTTCTGTACTTCAGTCTGCAGCATGCTCCATTTATTATCACAGCACAATTACTTTACAACAGAACTATAAAGCAGTATTTGGTAACACCACATACACTGCCTCAGTATTGAATAATTAATTTAATTCGGTATTTATGCTATAGGTGGCATGCAAGTGAAGCACTGAGGGCAAAGACACCAAGGGATAAAGGCACAAAAGAGGGTGTAAGACACACTTATTTCTTAACATTTTCAAAGAAAGAAAACCAGCAAGGCCTGTGGCACTCTAAAATGTAAGAGTTATACCAACCGAGGAAACAAATTAAGAAAATTATTTTTTTTACCATTTCATTTGTAAAGCTTCGTATCATCTGCCAGATATCAAGCAGTCAGGATTCACACACACTCACACACACACACGCATTTGCAATTTTTACTAATTAACAAAGTTTGGTCCAAAATACATCTAACTAACTAACTAACTAACTAACTAACTAACTAACTAACTAACTACATGGAGCACAGTTCTTCTTGAAAATGTAATATGTTTGAGCTCTCAACTAGTCAAGAAACTCCCTGCATTTTATGGAACCTACAGGTTCATTACCGTGTTCACAAGAGCCCATCCATTTATCTCTGACATTACATAACATTAAAAATTGATGGTAATTAAATAACACTTAACACTACAATAATTATGTATTCATAAACTATATGTATACATAATCTTTGGAATTGCAACTTAGGCCAACAACCCGCAACATAAATTACATTATAGAGATTCAACATAAGACCTGAACTGTGTGCTTCTGACGGTTTATACTCACTCTGGTCACTGAACTGTACTTATAAACAGTTTCACAGTGTGATGTCACGGAGACATTAATATATCAACAATGTCTTCACCAAGTTTCTTTACCCATAAATTCCACAGAACAGCCTAAATCAACAATAAAAACATACCATACATATTTAATTAAACATCAAAATTTAAATAGTCTGGGTGTGAACTCTAGCTGCATACAAGCACAGAAATTACAAATGTGGCGAAGTCATTCGCACAGATACTGTACGCTGCAAGTACCTGTTCATTTCATCCTGTCTGTATTGGTGTCTGTCAGGACAATTTATTAAAGACATATATTTTAATGTTATAATAATTTAAGACAAGCAGATTTTTTAAATTTAATTACTTAAAATTTCCTAACTGAAGAACTTTATTCAAATGCTATCAATATTCTCAACCTGAAATGCAGTTGTATACTAATGGCCCAATCTGGTATTTGCACATCTGGAAAGCTCTCTGTGGCCTAAGCCTCTTCACAGTCCAGTATCTGTTGGGATGTGTATCCATGAAGTTGATTTGCCATCTACCCTGTGCTGGGCTTCATCTGTGCTAGAGCCAGAGGGAGAACGTGACCGGGGAATATGGACAAGCACTGTTGATGAAATATCCCCACCTCCACTGCTGTTATGGCGACTAGTGTACAGCACTGGTGCATAAGATGTGGCATTGTCAAGCAATATATTACTGCTCCCTGCCTGCAGTCGTAGTGAGCAATGGCGTGGCCCTGCTATGCTCTCTGTATTCTTTGGCTTGTTACTGACAGTTCTGCTCAACACTCCTACTGTCGGCTTATCTGAGGAATGCTTACTCCATGTTACATCTGAAACATTCTTATTCTCTATATTCGCTACATCACTCAAATAAGTTCTTCCTTCTTGATTCTTGATCCTCATAGCATATGTTTCATTCCCTCGTACATGGAACTTGGTGATTCTGTTTAACTGACCTGTACCATTACCATGCAGCAGTTCTTTACTGCCTCTGTTACTGGCAACATCAGAGCCATCTGCAGAGGGCAACTGATGGCACTCGGTGTTTGCACTCTCGGATTCATTCTTTGAAATGTCACCATTAGATCTGGAAATTTCAACACTTCTAACAAAACTTTTACCATTTTTGGACACTACAGTAGTTCCCCTGCTAATACCACCCTTTAAGGAAGTACCGCCATTCTGTTTGCAACTTTCAGAATTCTTATTTGAGCCTTTGTTATTTTTGTTACGACACCCTTCACTCTTTCCGGAAGACAAAGGCATTTTGCAACCACCGTCTTTATTGCTATTGTTTTCATCAACAGTTTCTTCTTTCAAAACTTTGGCAGCATCTTCTGAAACATTATCACAGGTGGTATGACCATTTGAGGTTGTTCCCAATGGAAATAAACTGTCACTTTTCTGGTTACATCCACTTCTAATATTCCTACTAGTAAAGTCTCTGTTCCTTGTCGCAACTACATCAACATATCGAACAAGACCCTGACTAGCCCTGGTTGAAGTCTCTATAACACCACTATCACACCTGCAAAATATACAGAACATAAAAGTAGATTCTTAGACTCATTCAACATCACAATAAAACAGGAATGTACACACTGCCAGGGGCAACCTGACTGCTGCCACACTGTCCATATACAACTGACACAATTGGAAGGTAGTTCTGTAACATGCAATGAAATAAGGCAATATTATTATGAAAGACGAATTGAAGGCATGTAGAAGGAAAGATGTTATGGCATAATCTGCAACATTATACCTACATTTGCACAGACAGTGTAAGGAAAATTAAGAAAACACTTATAAATCAGTACCATAACAATGAATAACAAGTCTTGACACATCATGAACACAAATGTCAAAGCAGCTACATGCGGAATGCTGTCAAGCAGCAGACACCATTCAACTCCTAGTCCAATTTAAATTAGAATCTGACTCAAAAACTGTAAACACCAGAAAAATTGTTGACATTTTCACAATCACCTAAAAAATATAATTACCTAAAACATATATATAATAAAAACTCTGTGAATATTTTTGAACAGTGCAATTAAAGGATTATTACTACAAACCTTACACTGGCTGCACAACGTACGCACAGAATGCCCTGGTCCATTACTAGTGTTGCTTGTGTGGAACAGTGAACGACAGCTTGTCGTGGACAGGTACAACTGTCACAGTGCTTCACATTAAGACGTTCACGTTCTCTTTCCTCCAGAACTTTGGCCATAATAGCAGCTGATACTATGTCGACAGGCGGTTTTGAGCTGGAAGACTTTTCATCATATTCGTCATCTTTATCTGAAATTACATCAAGAGAAACATCACTAACAGAGAAAGATCAACATTGAATACATCCTGTGTGTTGGAGGTCTTCATTCAGGTCCTCATACATGCAACTGTTGTGCCCTGTATCTCATTATATGCAAGCCTTTTCTTTTTATATAAAGGTCTTTGTCATTCCTTTCTGCTGTTTTGCTGCATATTCGTTGCTGCTTTCCTTATTAGTGTATACGAAAGAATAACGGCTAACGAGTTGTCTGTATATAGTGTATAATATCAACTTCTAGGGTTCAGCTGCACGGTGTGTTTTCCTTCCACTGTCACACACGTTGTGGTCACCATCTTCAGGATGAGTAAGGGATAAGCAGGAAGCAGTCCAACAAGTATGCCTCACAATATAAGGATGGAGGTGTGAAGCATAGTGCCATAAAACAGGCCAACCATAACAACTCAATAAGGTAACTATGGACAATGAATTATCACTTTCCTCTGGTCCATTCAGCCACTTCTGCACATAAAATGCATTGCTGGATTATGACATGGGAACACCATTAACTAGAACAGGGATTTTCCTTATGCTAATTTCTCCTCTTGGCTGGAGGTCATGATGTGGTCATGCTAAGCACCTCTGCTACAAATGATATTATACGGCTTGCCTGATATATGTCTCACAATGGGAGCACTGGTGGGGATGCACAGCATCGTGCTATCCAATAGAAAGAGATTATGGCCTGATATATAGGCCAGGTGTCACATAAATCGATGTTGTTATAACCAGGTTTGATTGTATATAATTGTAAATAACCCATATAAAGGTGATAAAAAATATAATGACTGGAGATACAGAAATATGAAACAGGAGATGAGAGGCAACTCCAGGAGTTAAGTGGGACAGGTTAAAAAGAATAATTACTCTACTCACCTGCTGGAACTTTACTAATGGAATATACCATTGCAGTAGGTGGAAATGTTGGAATGGGTACTTTAATAATTTTTGGTTCAGGTTTGTTAACAGTTGTGTTTCCACCATTCCCATCAGATTGTCTTCGCTTACTGCTCACGTATGTTCGCACTTTTTGTTGCAAATCTGCCGGTAACTGCAATACATACAGCTCATTAATTCTTTCCCCCAAATTAAAATTACACCAACATTTTGGCAGAGTTCTACTTTATTTTCTCTAAAAATATGAATAAACATTTATTTTCAGTTGAAAAAATACATAAACAGGAATCAACATGTAATTCAACATATTGCCAAAAGATGTGGAAAGAACATCTTTTAATGGCTGTGCTTGCAATCCCCTAACACGTAATAATATATGAAAAAATCTACCACAGACATTCTGTCCAATAATCTAAAACAGAAATTCAAAATTTGATAAAGAAGGTGTAAAGATCGGCTTTTAGATACATTGCATGCAGGATAACACACACAAAGTCTGAAGTTTGCAGAGGATTGGCCCAGATCACTGGGATCTTTCCTGTTATAACCCTACCAGCTAGTCTCCCTCTTGCTAGTTCCCCTCCCTCTGTATGATAGGGGCTTAGGTTAGCCGTCTGTCTTCTGTGTCTCCCTCACTCCTTAGGGGATGAGCCCAGGGTAGAAGATAAAGAGAAACTAGCATAATGTCTAACTCAGGCCCCTCTCATATGGAGGGAGGGAAATAAGAGATTCACTTGTGGGATTATAAGGGCAAAGGTCCGATCACTGTCTTCTGGGATATGACACCATGCGGTCTCATAATTATTTATTCACATTTCATAGGAACATATTTCCTCCACCTTCAGGGTGCTACATTGATAAACAGCTACTATAAAACACAGCACCACATTCCAGAAGACAGTAATCACCAGGACATCATAAGGCACATCACTAATATTTTCACTTCAGTGTCTCTTGTCTTTCAAGTAGCATGGAGGTGCTAAGAAATCCAAACAACATTTTAATCAGAAACCCTGAAGGAAATAGAATGCTTGGGAGGCACAGATGGAAGGATAATATTAACCCTTTAAAGACAAAGCGTATCTGTTTTATATAAGGACCCAGTGCGTACCGCGCTGTAAACACTCTCCACTTCGGTTATAAAAACCATTCTCTTAATGTTTTATAAGGCAAAAGTTGCTGTTTGTTCTGAGATCTGTACAAAACACATAAACACAATGTGGGCACAATGTAGAAATTTTTAATGCTAAACCTGGTCGTATGTAAAGTTACCGCTAGGCTTTAAAAGGTTAAAAGAGATCTCGTAAGAATCAGGGCAAGGACTAGATTCATCTTGTACTTGCGAACACCGCAATGCAACTTCAGGTTCCATAGCAGACAACAAATACTTTTTTGTGCATGAGCAACTACAACTTCTCACAAGGGCTCTAGTTCATGACATAACCATGTAGCATACACCTGCCTGAGTGTTGTAACTGAAAAGTAATTTCAGAGAAATGGCATGCATAGGACACTATAAAAAGTCACATCCAACATGAAGCCATCATATCCATATCAACTAGATATATTTAAAAAAAAGTATTGGTGCACACAGTAAGGGTACAAATTTCAGCCACTGAAAGCTAATACAAAGGACAGTGTGTTTAACTGAACAAAACATTAATATTTACCATATCAAATTTATGAGACACAAAGTTAGCAGGCTTGCATTGTAAAAGCTGTATAGCAAGATTCACATCATTTCGATACCGTTCCTGTAAAGCAAACAGAACAGATATCAGTCCCGTTCCATGAGTGTAACATTAGTGTGTATTCAACTGCAAAGCCACGTACATTCTCATCTTGAAGACGATGAATCTTTCCCCTGGCCTCAACAAGTTTCTGTGTCAAGCTTGCCACATCTCGTGTAAGCGAATTCTTCTCAGTTTCGCACTTATCCACAATTTTCAAGAGCTTATCCTCCAGATTCTGATTCACTTTTTGTACACGTTTGTGAGACTCATATAGCCTGAAAGAAAGTATGTTACCTATATATTCCAAAACCCACATTGTACAACCGGGCTGTGGAGTTGGAGTCAGAGCCATGGAATTGGAAGGAATTTTGGTGGAGTTGCAGTCAGTAAAAATGTACCTACTCCAACTCCGACCTCCATACAAAATCTTAAATAGATACTCGCTACAGTAACCATCAGACTTATACTTAAATATAGGTTATACGTCTAAACAGTAGCCTGATGATTCACGTGGTGGCGATGAAATGTCTTATGATACCGTACGCCATTTTAGTAGGTTTACCGTTATTAATACACATTGAGCTTTTATGAAGGAGTCAGAGTTGGAGATTTAAAAATTGAGGAGTTGGAGGTTTTGTGTTCTGACTCCACAGCCCTGCTGCACAGGCAAAGTTGGGTAAAGGTAAAACTGTCCCTGGGCTTAATTAAGCACATTCTAAGATGACATACGGATGCGGAAGTGGAGTTTCATACACTCTTAACCTCTGCACTAGATGGAGGTCAGTGATCGGCTTCACAGAGACCAATTTATCCCTACGTAACAGTCCGCAGTGTCCACCAGATGGAAGGCTGGGTGGATTCCAGATTATGTCTACATGCTGTGAAGAGGGAAACAATCTCAATCCCTGCTTGGAGTTGAACCCAGATCCATAGGCTGTCCAGCCGATAGCACAGTCACTACAGTGAGCTATCCTGATTCCCACACAAGCACAGTATATGCAGAAATGTGTAAAATGCAAGGTAATGTGAACATACTTTATTAGGGTTCATAATATGTACATACTGAACTAAATGAGACAAAACTGTTTACTAAGCTTTAAATACCTTGAATATTTTTCTTGCCAGGTTAATAATTCTTCAGTGAGTGCTGCAAATTCTCCATTTGGGAACTTTTCTGCTTCAGTAAGAAAATTTGTTTCCATGTTCACAATATGATGTTCACGTTCCAAAAGACGCTGCTTCAAATTTTCAATCTCAACATGAAGATGCAGATTTGTTTGATCTGAACAATTCTTGCAACTCCAGCCACATTCCTATTACAAGACAAATTGGAAAAAGATATGCACTGGCAAGTTTACAAATGCCTTCTCTTGGTGATTTGTAATGTTCTTCAATATTGGTATTTGTTTCACTTTCACATAGTACTTTCACACATGGATCTGGCTACATATTCACAATTCAAACTCTACTGTTTTCTGACATGTTATGGTGAAAGATTTTTCACCAACTATGTGTGACATGTTCCTGAAACATATTGCAACTGGCTAAACCACAGCTGGCAGGTGAAAGACATTATGAGAAATCACAGGTTAGGAAACAACCACAGCCACGTCTAACATTCATTACAGACTGCTCCTTAACTACATGCACAAAATACATAAAAACTGAGGGGAAAAAGTAAACGTAGTCACACCAGGACTGTGAGGCAAAATTATCACATCAATTAAATAAATCTGTATTTATTTGGGGTGGTGACATCACTCATTAATGATACACATTTTGGGAGAAAGCAATTTCCCTAGCAAACTATAACAAAAACATCAAATGTTGAAAGTATGGCAACACAAAATGTAAGATTGAGAAATACTGTCAATAATGGTTATATCATGATATGTTCTACACCCTTCGCTTAGTCCAATGATCAGTGGCATGAAACAAATTCCATCATATTCTAAAAAATGTAAAAATATCAAGGAACAAAATGAGTCAGTTAACAAATGAAATAAATGAAACGGAGAAATACTTGCCTTGCACGTAACAGTTTGTTGTGCCATCGTCTAAACTATGTACACTCTGGTACCACAACTGACTGCGTGTGTTGCTACCATAGCCTTGAAAACTGTAATTTTTTGCACTTCTACTGCAAAACAGTAAACATGTATTACTAGCAAAATCTCTGGTAGGGTAACCAAAATTAAAATCCTCAGTGTACACTAAACCGTGGCTAATTATCCACAATTGTTAATATAATGAACACAGTACCAACAATAGATGAAATCACACATTACATCAAACGAGCAACGTATATCCTGCACCCTGGTAAATTTAAGATGTGACATGTCCACCACATTCACACCTACCATTACGCAAAGGTTACTTTTCATAAAAACTTACAACCTTAATGAAATACATAACTGCGTTTGGTACAATAACATACTGCACCTATCAACGTGTCAAGAACACTTACATTACCATCACATTTTGTTTACAACAAGGCCATCTATGGCGTTAACTGGTAGTAATTCTTCCAGGTAACCAGCGTCACGGATAAACCCACAATTATCCACTGATTACCCACATGTACCAGAAACAAGTTCGCCAATATGTGTACGTAATTCACGAGGAAGAAGTTTTACTGGACAAAGTGCATTTGCTCAGAGGGGAGCCACATAAATATAGAACGAAAATAATTTCATTCTCTAATTATTACTTGCAAGTGTTTTAGACCACGGCTTCGGAGTCACTTGCATTTCCTCCTCCAGTTTACTGAAACACGGTGGTCACTACGACATACTACTCCATGGACTGCACCCAAGTTGAAAACAAAACTACAGAGGGCATATGAGTCGTTAATGGTTTCCGCCATTTTGGTGAAAAGTTGTGAGGTGGTTCGTTGTGAGAGTCGTGATTATTCATGAAGCCCTTAAGTCTGGAAAGTAAATTATAGTGCACCATTTATATTCAGGTACTGTGGAAATCAGTTTACATTCTATTCTTCCTATCAGTCCTGATTGTGTGACTGCTTACAGTTCGGAGTAATCGATCCGTTCGCATACCTAACAGGCTCCTGTACTAGTACTGCCAATTGCAATAGCAGACGGAAGTTAATACGGCTGGTGAGGAAATAGAATAGGTCTATTTCGTGCCGTACATTATTGATTCAACTAAATCAAGGATGTAGAACATCGCGATACAAATACCAAGATAGATAACAATCATCGATTTACAGTGTTACATGCTTTCAGTACAAAATAAGAGCATGTTAAATAACTGCATTGTCACAGCAAAAGGATTTTTTCCCCTCGTGTAGAAGAGTAAAAAGAATAGTAATTCAATACAAGTCTTCATTGATAAGACTGCTCTTTTTTTTATAACAGCTACATTCTTTTTCTTATAATAAATCCAGCTTCCTGTGTTTGTGAAAATGTATAGATGAAAATATTCCAAAGAAGGTATAGTTTTTTGCAAAAGGGTATTGAGGTCTCGAAACTCACAATCGTGTTTCACAAAAATATTGTCCTCAGAATAGCTGTAAAAGTATATGATTTTTACTGTATTGTGTTATATTGTACAGGGTGAGTGAATAGTCTCTTTGAACCTTTCAGAAGGAGGATATAGGTTAGAGTGGAAATTGCAGTGAATGATGCACAGTGCACAGTACTTGTGGTTAGAATGAGTGTTGGAAGTGTCTGCGGGACTGTGACAATACTCATGTATGCCACCTGCTGTAAGTTAGGTATGAAACTTCACTACTTCCAACACGCTGCCACACTCTCCTTGCACAGGTGCACAGGGATTTTTGCTGACCCTGTATATGTTAACTGAGGTTGCAGTTCACTGTTGTCATGTGAATGTTATTAATTTTTACCAGCTTAAAATTTTTTTACTTCCTGTACTGCTACACTAGGTTGTGGATGCATTTGTATCAGTTATGCTAGATGTGGTGGCAGCTTGCTAACTGGTACAAGAGTTACTGTCTTCACATGATATTCGTGTGGAGAAGTAATGGAACTTCACACTCCCTTTACTGTCTCATAGGTTTTCACATCTGTACATGTAGCTTTTTTTGAAATGTTTCTTTTAGGGGCAATAATCATGGGACATGTGCTTGTCCTGATCCCTCATGTTATTCTTCAGATGATTTGTATTTGGCTTTGTACCCATTGTGAAGTAAACATTCTATGAACATCCCTTACAGCAGAAGATATTCAAACCTTTCTCAGTTTCCAGTATATGACAAGAGACTGGATGTTAATTATAAATGAGAAAAGTTAATAAAAAGGTGAAGTCTTATTGCATAAGGTTCAGTTATATATGTTGCAGTTATAAAGTTGGTAGCATGTGTGTGGGTTAAAGCATTAACTTAAGGTAATGTATCCCTGAGTATGAAATTTCACACACAGGTATAAGTACCTCTCGGAGTGTGTCGTACCTGCAATAGAGATTACATCATATGCAACGTGCGTTTGTTACAAATTTCACATAAAGTTCCCTCCTGCATGGAGTCACCCCATAAAATTTCAATGTTTCTTTACCCACCTATCTGACAGTAACATGTTCAGACCCTTGGGTGGTAACATCTGATGTAGCTTTCCAACTTGTAAGTGCTGCCTATCAAAGGTAGCAGATGTGGCACAGTATTTATATTTTAGTATTTGTTGTTGTAGTCAGTGTCACTGTCAGTAGGTTCGTGGCACAGTACCTTTCTAGAGAACAGTTTAGGCTACATATTAATGAATTCACCACACCTTCGCTATTTCAATTTAGTTACGAACAGTTACTTCAGGAAAATGACCGTGCAGCAGCTATATAGTGAATGTCTAATTTTACCTGTTGAATAAACTTGTATGTATTCAAATTAGCAGATTTAAGAAACTTTTAAACAGAATTACAGTGTAACTCCAATTATCTGGAATAAATGGGACTGCGAGCGGTCTGGATATGCAGAATATTTGGATAATTGTATTTTTCTTTGAAAATAGGCTGCATTGGCAGTTTAAAGTGGCAAACAATTTCTACACATGGCTATGTTTAGGCTACTTATTTATTTACATACAAATAAAACATTAATACATAATTCTTTATATGTATTTGACAGTTGGGAATACCTTGTCTAATTTGGAAATTATTGTTTACAGTGTATCTGTATCTAAACCTTTCGACCACACCTAATTTGAAATTCTAGACAGCCATAACACTTCACTGTACTGTACTCAGTCTGATAACTGGTAATTTCAAGGCAGATTAGTTTTTTAGAATTCTCAACAAAGTTACCTGAAGGGCCAAGTCGATCTGGATGATTGGCAATCTGGATAACAAGCGTCCGGAAAATTGGAGTTATGTTGTATGTGCTGCTTTATTTTTCAGATGTCAATTGATCCTAGTGAAATCGTACAGCCCGGCTCCACTGTATACGAACCTAGTCCGGGGAGTATCCCCACCACATACATCCCAACTACATCAACTGGAGGGTCAGTGTTATGTTTATTCACTTAATGAGTGTCATGCACAGACATGAATATGAGATGAGATGCAAAAAAGTGGTTCTAACAGTAATGTTTGTGAGCCATATTTGAGAGGTGACTGGTTTGAATCCCAGCCAGGGCATTGGTTATCTGGATTAAGTCTGTGATTGTGTGTACCCCATCCATGCAAATCCATCCAAGCTACAGGCTGGATGGTCTGGGGTCTGGATCCCAGCAGGGACTAGAGATTTTCACTTCTCTGAAACGTCCAGACTGGCTCAGGGGCCATTCAGCTTCCTGTTTGATGGGTACTGGGGTTCCTTCCTGGGGATAGAGTGGCCAGGGCATGACATTGATCACTCACAGCCGGGGCATGGTGCTGACCACACCACGCTTTTCTAGTGCTGAGGTTGTGGTTGGGTGGAGCAATACCTCTTCCTCCCCTCTGTGCCTGCACAGGCATGTCAGGGCGCAACCTTACATAAAAATTTTTAAATATTCTTCTTTGAAAAATAGGCCAACAAGCTATATATTCTTCAGTCAGCTTTTCTGACATAATGATTTATAATTTTAAAGTATTCATGCTTAAAAAAGGTTTCAGAAAAAGGCGATGATCCACCACAGATTGAAAATAAATAGTAATTGAAAAAGGTTAGGAAAGAAAGGCTTTGAGTGTTAAGTAGTTGTAGAACTCAAATGCTATACTGGTGTATTGATGAGTTAATCATAGTCTTCATGGTTTTCTGTCAGATACAACACATTTGTTAACTGTTGTTATTTTTGTTAACACAGCAGGTTTTGAAAAATTTTCTCCACTATTGAATGTTCCAATATTCTCTACCATGAGACCCTTGACAGTGAACAAAATGTTTGAAATGTGTTCAGCTAATAGGAACAGCCAACTGCTAACAAGTGTCTTGTATTTGACTGACCAATCAGTCAGTCTGGAATTTAAGTTTCACAGCCTGTGACTATATTATCAGCAAATAAGCTTGGTTTGTAACAGTATTGTATGCAGAAATGTGCTTTTTGGTCAAAGTACTGATATGTAGTATTTTTTTAGTGTTGGTTTCATGGTGATGTCGTACCCGGGGCGACCGCCTATGGTTCCCGGGATTCCTACAATGCCTCCTACAATGGCCATGCCATACATGCAGCTTGGAGGTGAGTTGTTTAAAAAGACTTCATGATGATTTCAGTGATTCCTTTGGAATTCATCCATAGGCATGTCTCTAGAAGTTCCCCGTCACTGGTTCAATTTCTTGACTAAGATATATGCAATTTATTTATGGTTATGTGCATGTGGTTCCACACAGTACAAAATCTGTGGGATTAGTTTATGGTTATGCACCCATGGTTCCACACTATACAAAATTCTTTGTTTTTTGCAGCCCCACCTCCATTAATGCAGGCTGTGATGCCTATGCCACCACCACCACATGTAAGTAATATTTATTCGCATTAAGTAAAATGTAATCACTTCACAGACGAGATTGAATATTTGTGACATTTTGCATGAGCATCTTACTACTGGATACGTGCTTCATCTTAGTACGTATAGCTGTCCATTGTCAAGAGTATAGATATGACAGCCATATAAGTTGAGAAGAGAACTTGTGTTTTTTGACATGGGAACTTGGAAATTTGTATTCTGATTCATTTTTCATACTGTGCAATTTGAATCTCTACAAATTCTCGGTAAAAATGTACATTGCAGTTGGGGATACCTGGTCCTCCAATGCCTCCTATGCCTGGGCCACCAATGCGCCCATTTAGGCCACATCATCCCCACCACCCACCACATGCCACTACTGGATTGCGTCCCAACTCATACAGTAAGAGACAGCACGAACCATCAGGTCCGCCTGTCACAGTTTTTGTAGGGAATATTACTGAGCGAGCCCCAGACGCAATGATACGACATATCCTGGCTGCGTGCGGCCATGTTGTCTCATGGAAGCGAGTGCAAGGTAACTACATCTAATCAAATATTTTGTGATGAGAGCATGAACATCTTTACCTCACAGAACACAGCTCACCTTTCAGGATTTTCAGTAATAATACATGTTTGAAATAGTTTCAACAATTGAATCATTAGCCTTTCTTCTGTTGTCTTTTTTTTTTACCGAAGTAGTTCTCTATCAACAAAATATAATAAAGCCCTCCATATAATTAGTTTGTGGAACTTAAATATTTTAATTCCTACATGCAGTTTCTTCATATGTGACAAGTGTAACTAACTCAATAGTTCATGACCTTTTCAAGCAGTTTGTAGTTACTTGACCATTTAAGATGTTCTTGGCTTTTATTAAATCCACAGGTTTATCCCACTTGGACACTGGAGCCTGCCATTGGACCTTATCCTGAGCCATTTCATACCTTTACAGCCTGTTTTCATAAGATCCATTTTAAATTGTCCTCCCATCTGCACCTGTGTCTTAATTTTTCCATCCCCTATGGGTTTTCAACTAAAATTGATCAATTTCTTGTTCCAAGCCCTTTCCAGCTTCCTAGATTTAAATGCCACAGAGAATGTTCGGTTAAGATTAGAGACCTCAAAGGCCCTCATTATGTTGTTTACTTCATTGTTTTGTTAGTGCACCTGTTTAAAATTAAAATGCATTAAAATCTGTGTTTCATGTGTCCATGTAGCAAGGCTGGTAGGGGTCTAATAGTTGTGTTTCAAATACTGTGTCATTTATTGCTGAGAAATTTGACTCTGTGTGTGATGTTTTGTAATATATAACGTCTTCTGACTCACAGCATTTGGATTTTGTGAGTATGGCAGTCCAGATTCTGGTCTACGGGCTATCCGGCTGTTGCACGACATGGAGTTGGGAGGAAAGAAATTGGTAGTGAAGGTTGATGCCAAGACGAAGACTGTGTTAGACGAATACAAAGGTACCTTGATCTCTGTAGTTGTAGGAGTTCATAAGTAGTGTATGACATTCCTCCAGGTTTTCAATACGAAACTTTTTGGAGGAAAAACACTTTTTCAAGTGATTATAGTAATACAAAGTTTGGCTTCAAATGGGAGTAGTAATACAAAGTTTACCTCAGTTAGTGTACGTTGGTTTGCAGATTAGCATGTAATTGCTGTCAGCGCAACTGTTTATTAACATTACTGTTAGGTCGTTAGTGTGTGTGGCCACACACTTTAAAGATCTAATAGCGATATTAATAAACTGTTGTGTCAACAGCAATCACATGCTACTTTGTAATGCTGTAAAGCACAGTGGGATGTCTAAGATGAAAATTTACTTCATTTTTCAGGTAATAGAGTTAACAAGATCTGTGGTTGGGCTTAGATTTCCATTGAAAGGTAAACGGTATATGCCCCTGTGCCTAATTATGAGGGTGTGAAGGTTTGTAGGTGACACTAAGGTGAAGTTCCGCATTTGCTAAAAGTTGATACAAGACTGAAGTGAGTAATTAGCTTCATGTTCAGGTTCTTCACCTGCTTAGAAATTCTTGGAACTAGATAACCACTTCTATTTGATACGGTTTATAATAACAACCCATGAGCCATCCTTAGTTTTGGAACACTGGGATTTTGGATTAATCATGTTGGTAAATTAGAACTTGGTGTAGCAAAAACAAAAACCAAAAAAAAAAGCTATTCAATTACAGACCTGGACAGGCCCTTAGGGTTCCAGGAGGTTGAGGCTCCCAGATTTCTAGACAGTCGGCACTTGAAGGTGGTAAGGTTGTCAGCTGTACGCATTGCCCGCGTTTACCCCCCCAGGAAATATTCCTGGTACTCCTTTCTGTCAGAGGCTGAGTCAACCCCAGGGCCATAATGCGACTGAAAGGATTATGTCAATGAAAAATTCCAATGACACCATCAGGAATCGAACCCATGACCTTCCAGTATAGCAGTGAAAAAAATTGCCGTGTATAGTCTTAATGGTGAGAATTCCCACATAGTAAATCACAGACATGATGGATTGAATCATCCTAGCATGATGTCACATCTGTATACTATTGAACGAACATGGAGACTGTAAGGATATGTAATTGGCAGTTGTGTTTATATGAGTGTGTTGCCGTCACTGATTGGTATATCCTTTATCAGTTTCAGAATTTTTAAGTGAGATGTTTGTACTGTGTAGAAGCTTGCTTTCGCACTTACCATGATAAGACTGCGTTTAAATACTGGCTCACTGACTCATGCAGCCAGTTCTGTTGCCTGATCATGTAGCATAATGAGAGGCATTAAAGCACAAATGGGAAAACAAAGAATGATATATCCCACAGCCGGCTCTACTTTCATGCAGGCCACTCATTACCTGTGTGTGGGGTGGTTGCACTTTGTCACCTCTGCTTTCGCTGCTAGACCTGCTGAAACTGCTGTGATTTGAGCATTGCAAAATGCTAAAATACGAACTGTAACTTGTATTGTTTGTAGCTGAGCGCCGACGGAAGCTTCGAGGAAGATCGCCTCTCCAGGATGAGACTCCAGATGAAAATGACTACATCGATGAAGCAATGAAGCACAGTGACACGCTTGCCATGGAGCGAATTACAGCGACAATGGAGGACTATGAATCTGATATGAATAACTATTCAGGCCCACTTGGAAAGGGGGATCGAAGCAGATCAGGTTAGACATAGGAAGCATTACATCATTGCGATTTTTGGTTCTCACTGTTTTGCCTAAAATTGTCATAATCCACATGCAGTGAATTTCTTGTTTAGTTTCCCTGATTGAAGGACATCTTAATTTCTTGTTCAGTTTCTGTGTTGTGTTTTTATTTGTTTGTAATTCATTTCTCTGCTTTTAGGGTTTTCCTGTGAGTGGTGAGTCGTTTTTAGTACTTGCATATCCTGTATGATGATGATCGTTTTCCAGTATGTAAAATATTTGCGAATTAACTTCTGAATTACAAAAAATATTTTTAATGCATTGTCCTTAATGGGTGTGTCTGTATTTTTGGAGATGTCCTGTACAGCAGCATGATTATTTTTGTGCATTTTCTGCTCGACATTTACAGATGTCACTTGGTAACAAGCATCCTGCTATTCAGTGACGGCAACAGTTGTACAGGTAGTTCTGTGTATCAACAGATAACAAGTGTATGTACCATGTGTAAAAATGTGAGAATCATAAGGGAAGAAATGCAGGGTTACACACTTGTGCATCCTGAACAAAGCTACATATTGCCACCTGTGCTAGTCTGGGATATTCATACTGTAGCATACAAGGGACTGAGTGAGGCCTTTACTGTGTTCTGTATTTTTAACTTGCTTTGTTATCGCACTCTGTTTTTATCATTGTTTGGGGTGTTTTCTTTTAACCTTTAATGAGCAAATGGGATGTTGTCCCATTAAGTGTGCAACCTTTTCGTCTGGACAGGAAAACACTGTCGTGTATTGGGCTTTTAAATTGAACAGTGTTGCAGTCACAGCAGAAAATTTGGCATTTAGAAGGCCATGTGCTAAAGATTAAGGGATAAATTACGTGATTTGTAGTATCATTTAAGGTAAAAAAAGAGGAAAAATGATAGTATTTGTTCTCTCTTTTTGTGTGTAGTAAAACTTGTTCGTAGTATCAATACGTGTTTTGTTTTACTTCTGCAGACAGTAAGGACCGTAAAATGTCCAAAACACAGGAGAAACTGCTCAAGCTTAGTCAGGGACAGGGTCCAGGCCATGATGCATCCCAAGATACTGGACTGGTAAGTTGGGAAAGTATTGATAGAAGTTTCCCTAGTTGTTGCAGTGTAATATGTACTGTTACATACTGTTTTTAAGTTTTTTTACTTAGTTTGTAGTGTAAGATCCTTTGTTTTGGTTAATTTTGAAATCAGTGTCCCTTGGTCTTATGTTAAATGGGTCCCTCATCTCCATCATGTCCACAGCAAAGCACATCCCTACGTGCTGGATGGAGTGGACGGCTTCCAGGTTTGGGAGCTACACTTATACCGAATAAGCACTTGTGGATGGCCAGCAAAGGGTAGTACTCCCACTAGGCTGGGTAGGGGGTTAACAAACCACTGTAAAGAAACCAGCATTGTAAGAAATGTTGCTTAGGACCTAGGACATGGACATAATATAAAAAAACTGCAGTTTTGCCTGTTCTTTTCTGTGATTGTGAAATGGTCTGTCGCATTAACCTTTAAATGACAAGGTTGCTATTTAAATTTGAGTGCACGGTTTATGAAAAACATGAGTATTATTTGAACAGTAAAGGATGAAATTATGAAGTAAATGGCATTTTGTGGAAGATAAAACAGAGATTATGCAACATGTCATAATACTGCAGTAAATGTCCTTGTTGCCTATGTATGTAAAATGAATTACCAGTGGTGCTTTTATGTGAATGCAGGTTGTTAAAGGGTTAAAGGAAGGACATTTTTAAGAACAGGGTACCAAGGAGAGTATTTTTATGTGAGTAGAAAGAAATAAAGTAAGGTGGGTGAAGACTTTTGGACTGGAATTGCCATAACATTTGGTACAGACAAATTTTTACATTGAAGTTAAGGGGTAAGAGATGCAGTAGTTTGCAGTGTAATGGTGTATTTATGAAAACTAATTTGTTGAATTATGCTGATGTTTTCACATGTGTTCTTGCTTTTGGTTGCATTACAACGTTCCTTAAAAAATGGGTGTGTTATTTTTGTGGTGATGTGATATCTTCAGCTCATTGCTATCTGCTGTTGCAGCTGCTGGATGATGTGGACATTGAAGAAGGAAAACGAGACCTAATTACACGAGAGATTGGGAAGTTCCGTGAGATTATGAAGGTAATGACCACATCTTTCACTCCATACAGGGTTGTAGATGATGTGGGACATTTACATATTGTAACATTGTTAATCAGTTGAAAATCATCCTTTGCGCTGTTCTGATAGCACACAGAGGTTTGATTCACAGCTGGAAATGTACCAACTTATTAATGTAACACAGTGTTCGGATGAATAATGTGTGGAAAGCGATGCTGACTGGGGTTAATGTGGGGAGGGTAATATTTTGCATTTTGTAGGGTGAATTGGAGTGTAAATGATATACCTATCTAAAACCAGAGCTGTTAGTTTCTTAATACTTCTGCTTGCTTCCACAAAATCATTCATCTCATTCCCTCCCCCCCATATCATCATGGAAGTTTAAAATAAGCATATATATTTAGCATAATGCTCATCTCCATCATCGAAAACAGAGTTCCTTGGTTGCATAAATTCAGCTAATTGGTCATCAGGATTTTTGAAGTAAACTGTGTGAAAGCTAGTGTATACAAATTATGCATCAGAACTGTGATCAGTGACAGTGTGCACAGATAGAGAGGGTGTACAAATCCGGTGTTAGTATAAGTGGCAAGTCTCTTTTTTGGTGATGAATGAAACTTTTATTGGTTCATCCTACAATCTACCTGCAGGTCTGATTTCTCTTGTATTAGTGTGATTTGTACAGGTGTCTTCCTGCTTCTAGAGGTAAATTATTTTAATAATTATACAGTGTCATATTTTTAAAAAACCTTGTGGTTTAGAGTAAAGATGAAGGTCTTTTTTAAGGTGTAGGTAGAACCAGGTTAGATATCCGTGAAAATTGATCACTACTGTTATTGCTGGCAGGCTTAGACTTAATGTGGGGATTATCTCTTCCTGTGGTTGAGAACGCATATTGAGCTGTGTAGGTTTTCTCTGCCAGTTATGTTACTGTATTACTGATTTGTTACAACAAATGCTCCGTTGTGTGCAGATAGCAGTAAGGTTTCTAAGACCGTTTGCGCCATTCGCATCGACATATTAGTAAGGCGGGCAAGGTACTCTGGCATGGAATGTGTGTGTTTTCTGAAGCAATATCTGCAGTTTTAAATCTCTATATGTGAGGTTTGCCACTACATATCTGTTTTTGACAGAGATAGTCACCTGCCACGATACTGCACTTACAGATGCATAAATTATTTCCCTTGTGTTCTGTTAAATATATACTGTATAAACACATTTTATATAGATATTATAGATCGTAACACGTATGTTGAACGTATTGCATTAATGTCCAACATTGTTCCATGTTTCATATTTGTTTTAAAAGTTCTGTGTTACTCAGTGTATTTCAAGCATAGGTTATATTAGCCTGGTAGGCAATCTTTGTTTTGTTCCATGGTAATATTTCTATTGTAAGGTGAACCAATGTCAAGTATGTTCCCATCATAGTATCAGATCAGGGTAGCAGCCCAGATAGCATGTTGAATGATGGACCTGTACATAGTTTTGAATGATGTAAGTTAGGATAGAACAGTGACGTGACATGACGTGTGGTACTTCCTCACTCAAACCTAGGCAGCTGCGGGGAAGTCTGTCACGGAGTTGTTACAGCAGGCAGGCTAATGTGTGCGCATCAAGCGTGTCTGTCGGTGGTGAGTATGATGATGCTGAAAATTGATGATGTGCGTGGCAGGTGTGTGCAGTTTGCCTGTACAGCGATCATTTGGAAACATTTGACTGTGTGGCGGTATACTATTCATGGCACAGTACAAGCACGCTGCAGCATGCCCCACGTTGAGCTAAAAATTACCTCCACTATTAGCCAGTCTTACTAACTGAACTGTAAACTATGGGGATAATTGCATGCTGATGAAGGTGGTCTCCCTGATCAGTTGCAGCTTGCAGAATGGATTTTTGAATTATTAAATTATGCATTCTGCGTTCATAGTAGCCAAAATTTTCTATCCTGTCATTTCTTGGTGAAGTATTTTTCCTGTGGGTGCTCTGGTCATTGGCATAGTAGTCCAGTTAATCAAGTGAACACTTTAGGTTGCTGTTTATAAAAGCAGACATTTCTGCTGGGCCACATATCACTTGCTGTTCTGCAAGAATTGCTGGACAGTTTCTTAAAAGTTGAATACATTTTGAAATTTTATATCCTCCTGTGTTGTTCTGTGGACCATCTAGCGTATAATTTGACGCCGTTTTTACTCGTTAATGCTCAATCTGTATGTATCTTATCAGTGGGTCAAAGTTTTGTAGTCGGCCCCATTTACAGTCCAGTAGACATACGTACATCCATGAGGTTTTAATTCATTCTTATGTGGGCAGAAACATTCTACTATGTTGACACCTATAAACCCACATCGTGATATGGAATAGTGGTACTTCTTCAGTGGTAGATCTTCAGACCTTGTAGCCATATTTGTATCTGAGCTTTTTCCAAGAGTGTTTGTATCTTAATGCAAATCAGGGCCAACATTTTTAATTTTTTGTGTGATCCTGTTTGCAGTTGCCAGTAATGGAACTGTTAATACTTATTGTCAGTCTGTCTCAGCAGTACTGTATGTTGATGACATTTCCATAAACTGCAGTTCCCAGAACATTGTCACAGTTGGACTCTGCATTTAAATATAAATAGCTTTTCTCATACTTGGCTCTGGATTTACAGTTAATTTCACTGCAGTCAAGTGACTTGCTACAGGCTGGACAATCCAGGGATCTAATCCTGGTAGGGGTGAGATTTTCCGCACCTGTCCAGACTCCCTCCTCGGGCACACGCAGCCTCCTATACAGTGCATATTGGGTCATTTCCAGAGGTAAAGCTACTGGGGCATGGCATTGACCACCCAACCCCATCTAGTGCCAAAATTAAGAAATAGTGGAGCTATGCCTCTTCTCCGTCCTCTGTGCCTTCATGCCAGATTATACCGTGAACTGTACCTTTACCTTCTCTGCGTTCAAGATAGATAGCTTATGCTTGCACGCCTGCAGGTTTTACAGCCTCATCCCAGTTTGCACCTTATTAATTATTGCTCTGTCATTTGGATTTACTCACAGTAAACTGGAAGGAACTCTTCGCACAGTAACTCTCCATGAATATGTGTGTTGAATCACCAGATGTTTTAAACTTGCAGGCAGGAACTTCAGACAGCTCGACTCGATTTACTAATACATGTTTGGGTTAACAGGGCAGACTTTATAGGTAATTCAGATACATGTAATTTGCTTAGCTCTTAAGGAAAACAGCATTCCAGCGTGGTACAGCTGACTGAATTGACGTCAAAGCACAATATTTCTTGATGTTAACAAGTAATATGACGCGTGGAATGTTATGCAGACTTATTTCAGGCTTGCCAGTGCATTTGCCAATGGCACAGGATTCCCAGAGATGCCGTGGTTGCCATTAAAGAGGATATTCCTCGCAAGTGAAATGTCTTTGCCCAAAACGGGGGCTGAGTAATGCCAGAAATATTTGGTATAATTGTTCCATCTCTTAAAACATGCATATGAATTACATGTAGTAGAAAATCAGTGTTACTAAAGTCACAGTTGAATTGGTAAGCATTGTGGTGTGACATTTAGGAATTTCTGATTTCAAAACTTGGTCTGAAGACCAGCAGGTATGTGTTTGCATGAAGGAAAATGCTGAGATAATACCTTGTAATAGGCACTTCCCTATGCTTCTGTCCAGTTTGTGTATTACATGGTCATCCTTGGGACTTTACTGTGCCTAGCCTATGCAGTTGAAAAGTATTGTCAAATGGATATGGAAAACCTAAAACCAGCCCCTGTAAGCATTTGTGAGACCAGGTTGTGGTAAACTGGCAGATCTCCATCACTTCATTTAAACATCAATGAGTTTTAAACTTCAGAATTTCAAAAATATGAAGCAGCTTTGTCTTCCCTTCTGCAAGCTTCAGTGGTCACCACCATCCATTCATCCTCCCGTCTTCCTTCCACCAGTAGATATATTTTGTTGTTATGTGAAGTGTGATTAGTTCGTTTTGTTCTGGTGAGTTGGAGCACAACAGGTAGGACAAGTAACAACAGTTACTGGTCACGTTTGTTTTTAAATCACTATTTATATTTAGCATACATTGAGTAATATTTCTTATCAGCAGAGTGGTAAGAAACGACAGATATAAAAAAGAATGTTAAAGAACGCTTTTCATCCCGAGCACCACAGTTTCACATTGGTGCCACTCATGGAGCCACCACATAGATGGGCTGTAAGTATCATAGCATAATGTTGCGTTTAGTTAGCACAAGTGTTAGATTTACATGTTTTTTCAAGTTTTTTACTGTTATGTATTGTGAAAATGTTCCTTGACGTCAGCCATCACTATCATCATTATTATTTCACATTATCTGTTTTCATAGTGCAGTTGCACTGTAATATGATTGTCATGGAGCAGTTTGTGTTGTGAGCAGCCCTCTCTTACAGCACTCATGTTCCCTCTTGTCCTCTGTTCGCCCAACTCTTCCTTTCACATCGTTGGGTCCATCCATCTATCATCTGATGCTCTGTAAGTAATGCCAGGAAGAATTGGTGCACTTCTTCAAATTAATGAACATGAGCAACCCATTTATGGTCCTAGTCATTGGTTGTATTATAAAACTATGATGCTGATTAGGAAGGAATGTCATTTAGAAGTTGGCACTGCTTTGGATCTGATGTTTTACCGTAATTTTATACAGACTGTACAGCCAGATTCATAATCTGGGTTAATATTCTTGGCTTAAGCTGGTGTACCATGTAGCAATATAAAGTATTATGTAGACAATAATCATAACTTTTAAAAGCTTACGTACTAAGGCAAAAGACACTTAATGCATTTTCAGGTGCGTTGGCAAAATTGTGAAAAGCAGTTATTAGCTTTGTCATGTCTGTCTGCCTGCTTGGAACAACTCAAATCTCAGTGGACGGATTTTCATGAAATTTGATATTTATCGATTTTTCAAAATCTGTCAAGAAAATTCAAGTTTGACTAAAATGTGACCTGAATAATGCATATTTTACATGAAGGCCTGTGTGAATTTATGAGGATATCTTGCTGAATTCTTCGTAGAATGGAAATGTTCCAGACAAAAGTTGTAGAGAAAATCAAAACACATCTTACAATCAAAAATTTAAAAAAAATTGTGGCTTTGGTGAAATAATGTGGAAAAATACGGGAGAGCCAGACAGGCCACACATGACAACATAATGCTGGGCAGAAAAGACGTGATTTGCATGCCGGGTAACTAAAACAAAAATACAGGCACACACTCACAATATGTAATACTTACTGCTTTTCCATGGCAACAATGGCTATGCAAACGCGCCTCATTGTTACATCATATGTACAGTGTCTGTCTTGTTGTATAAGACTGGAAGCTTCCAAGGTGACAAAGTTGTAAAATCTGGTCATCGTAAGAAGGTTTTGTCAATGTAATGTATTGTTTTCTGTATTCTCTGACATTTCAAAAGGTGCCGCATGTTATTTTTGTCTGTTCAGGATTATATGCCTTTTCATCACCATATTTGTAAGTGTGTGTTTCCATTTCTATATTGCTCTGAAAGAAATGATGTGACATACCTGTGACTTACATGCATTAAACAGTTAAGTTCATCGGTGGGATTGCTGTCTTTAGGGCTGAACGATGGCTTTATAGCCCACATGTCCTCATAACTGATACAATAATTATACTGTTGGAACTTTGTTTATCTGAAACAGAAAAGCAAATGTTAGTCAAGACATAGAATGCTTTAAAGTTCAATACTTACTATTCTGTTTTTGATCAGAAGAGATTTAATAATCTTTTACTTTAAAATAAAAAAGATTAACTGATTAGATCATGTGAGATTTTTATGCATTGCATGAGTCAATGTCACATTATGATGTGGAATTGGCAAGTTACAATGAACTCATTACCCTGTAGAGGATTGATCTGTGCTGGTATGTGACACCATGTATTTTGGTGTAGGCGTACCTTCATTGCAGAGGAGCGCCTGGTGCCTCCATCTTTATTGCAACCGATCCTGAATATGAGGGCAGGAGGTTCCTCCATAAGGGTGAAAACCTGACTGCTGAAGTCAGTGGTGTCACATTTCACATGACAGCCCTCTTTGTTGCCACTGCTATGAACACCTGAAATCTCACAATACAGGACTTGAATATACATGTATTTAACCTTCGGTGTGTAGCTGTTAAATGTCAAGTTTCTGCTGTGGCCAGAGCACTGTTTGATTTAAATGAATATCTCAAGACTGTTTTCTCTTTCGGACAAAAAGGATGTACACTTAATGGGACAACTGTGTCCTGTTTTTCCATTAAAGGGTAATGTTATAAGTGTCACAATACGTTTAAATTTAGAGATGTGAGAGTTGTGTTACTAATACTTCGGTGGAAATGACTCCGCCATTCTGTGTGCATACTATACAGCATGCATTGTAACTGTATAAGCTCCACAGTAGAAACTCTTTCTTCAGCATTGGGTCAAGGAACTGAAAGTTTTAGGGGACCACAAGCTTTGTTTTCATCTTCATTGAAATTCACCTTCTTCCGACCCATTTTGAAGCCCCAGATGAAACATAACTGCTGTTCAGTATTTTGGGTAATAGATTCATCAGCAACATTGAGAATGTGAGACAGAAGGCTATCATAGAATGCAAATAGACCTCGTTAGTACACAGGTGTTTAATTTTAGGTGCGATATTAATGCGAGCTGTAGATCAGTTTTATTCAGGCAGGACAAGCTTGATCTCCTATGTGGAACTGTTAGCCGCATTTAATAGGTAGCCTGTTTCTGTATGTAGAAATTTTAAAAAGTTAACTTTTAATTTTCTTTATAATTTTTTGACCCCAAAGAATATTCTACCTTCTGAAGAGAAAATTTGTTCCTGTAACAACCATAAACTGCAATTTTATGGGTGGTAACTAACCAAAGTGTCACTGCCTGCTTAGAGTGAAGAGAAATGCATACTGCTGGTAAGCTGTGAAGTTGGTGTATATCAGGTGTAATATCATGACTATACATAAGCATTTTATATTCTTTCCTCTATTCCTTTACATTCTTTTTCTTGCGCTCGCTCTTCTGCAGTACAGGAGGTACAACTTGCCCTTTGAATATGCTGTAATTAGTTAAACTTGGCGTATCATTGGGTTTGCTGTACTCTGCATGCCATAATGACATTAGTGAATTTCAGTAAATATATGAGATGAAGTTGAAGGGTTCCTGTGTGGTCTGATTTTTTTCAGAAGTAAAGTTGTGTGTGCTGAGAATTATAGTAAATGACATAGACACATATCCCTTATGCTTGTGCCTTAATTTGCTTATATGAAGTTTCTCTGCACCAAATTTGATATACAACATGCATGAACATTTTGTGATTTCAGAACAACTTCAAATGCCATGAGAAAAGGGTGGTACAGAATGACGTGTAATGTATGTGGATGAGGTTATTCCTGTATGGCATGTGTGTGAATGTGGCGAGGTTTGTAGTCATTGGGGGCCCCCCCCCCCCCCAACATCTCGTTACAGTAGGTGAATTAGAAAAGGCAAACATTTGCAGTGTGAACGGTAGCTAGTAATGAAAAAAGATTGTAGTGTGCCTTTTGGCATGTTTGTGATAAAAGAATAATTAAAGCCAGCAAATTCAAAGTCAAAAACCAAAGTTTGTTACTTCAAGTATTCTTCCCTTTTGTAACTAACTGGGTGTTTTGTATTAGAATGGAACAAAACGCCTCTGTAGTACTTTTTCCCTGGATAAGAACAAATGCCTCCTTCCCTTCACACTTTGCACATCTATAATTGCACAACTTTGCTCAGTAAAAATAGTTTCATGTGGGATGTTATGAGGCAACAGCATGTTAAAAGTACCAACATTTAATAAATGCATGTCGACAGATTTTTAGACATTGGCCATCGATATACTCAGGCTGAAGTGCATTCAGTCAATGTCGATAATGTGCATATTAATTACAAATGTAAAATTAATAAACATTTCTTTATTGATTTAAACTCCTCACACTTTTTTGAAAGGATGAGGGATGTCCAGAAAGTAATGCCCCTGTTTCTTTCTCAGTGAATATTATTCTTAAATCATGAAAAGTGCACGTTATGAAGAGTGCGGGTTTGACCCCATACCCTGTTTTTTCACAATGTCTCTGTTCACTCTGTGGCCTTGCGCCAACAAGGAACAAGTGTGTGTATGCCTTGCCTGCTGACATAACCAACGCCCTGAGCAAGGCAAATCATGAAGCTCTTCTTTCCCTGTTTTGGAAGGCATCACTCTTTTCATCCAATGACCAGTGGCGCTTCTGTCGACCGTAGCACTTCCATAAACATTGGTAAGATGTGTGGATGTTCTCACCCATTCTTTCTCAACAACAAGGAATTGTGTCACAGCACATTGTACTGCACATACTTGATCGATGCTATTGTGAGGTGCTGCTGCAGTGGTGCTGTGTCATAAATCTTTACAACTTCATACCTAAATGCCAGAAACTTCAGATTTGTTTAATCTAAAATCTCACATTCCTAGGTTTGTTACTGGCCAAGAAAAAGTGGGGCATTACTTTCTGGACAACCTATGCTGAAGCCTTGTTATGCTGATGCATATGGTGGCAGAAGGCACTGCAATATGTGCAGAAGCATCATCATCCTGTCAGTTTGGCAGTTTCTTCAGTTCATATGTTTATATTTGGTGAACATATCCAATATGAACGTAACACACACATTAAAAACCTGCTATATTTGCAATGGAAGGAGACTCTGGGGGCAAGGGCTTTGAACTTTAAATTATAGAAAACCTTAAATGGAAAAATAATTAGTTTTATATTACGGAAATTGAACTTTAACGGAAGAAATGTGGCACAGCAAATACAAAACTGTGATATACACAGCAGGTGGTGGAATTATAGAGCATTGTATAATTGAAAATCAAATGATCATCTTTTTTACTTTTGTTTTACGGTGTACCTCATTTTTTTTTTTTTTTTTTTTTTTTGTTATCATTTGTCGGTGACATGGGTTTGCAGCGATCTGTCTGTGTCGGGTAAGGACCCACTCTAATGCAAGGCATATAGGCAGAAATATTTATATATCAAACTATTCTGCTTGACATTGTATAGGAATGACAACTGTGTTCTTATAACTGTGTTTCTATGCATGTATTATAAGTAAGGTTTGTTGCGTTTTGGAGGAGATGGTTCAGAGCCAATGTATTTGGCAATAAATTGAGACATGATGAATTGTGGGGATACTCAAACTTCAGAAATTAGGATTTGTCATGATGTAGTGACATATGGGGTCTTATTTTCTTGATGCAAGACTAATGACACACAAAACTGTGAATGTGTGAGGCTTGTAAATTTCTTGCAGAAAAATACTGTAGGTCACTTTCTGTCAGATGTCTCTTAATGCGGGCATAAATTAAATGTATAATAATTTGTGTACTCTTGGCTTGTGCATTGAGGAAAATATAAGCTGAAAGTTCTACAACTGAAACATTTTTTGGGCAAGTATGTCAACTTGCATAATTAAGGAAATTAGCACGTAAAATTTGTAAATGTCCCAAGACATTTCATGCTGATTTGTGGCTTATTTTCTTTTTCAAATCATGAATGAACAGCAAGTTCCAGGATAAATTAACGAGTGTATTAAATTTAGTAAAAACGCTTGCCTTCATAATTGCAGTTACAATTTCCAGGGTTTGGAAGTAAAATCATTCTGCTTAGAGGTTTGTATGTAGCATATTTTAAAGTGTGTAAATCCCTCAGAAATGTACTTGTTCCATCCCTTATAAGTAGCATGAAATATGTTGAAGATGATAATCCCTTGTTGACAAAGATAAATGTTCTTGTTACATTCTTTTGCGGGTGGTCCTCATTCACTTTGTTCTGATTTGTTGTTGTTTGGTTTTCTCATGATTAAAAAGATATAGAAGTGTGTGTTCCTAGACCATAACACTGTGCTGTAAGATACGTATGGAGGGTGTTTCAGATAAGGACCAATTTTGTTTTTAGATGGGTGCCTGTCTACCATATTACACATCATCGCATCTCTGAAGACCATAATCTTAACATTCACTTTGATGAGAATCTCAAACCTCACATAACTTTCGTTTTATAGGTTATAGTTGTATTTAATTACTCTGTTTATTTCATTTTCTGTCAGCCAGCATGATGTTACACTGTTAGCATCTTCGGCCAAGTCTTTCACAGAGGCTTAGCTATGTCGATCCCTTCAGACTTCATGTTTACTTCCTCTCCTCAAATCTAAGATTGTGATAATTTTAATTAACACTGGGCCAGAATTAAATACTATGGTATTGCACATTGTGAGCTCCTTTGTTGAAGTTTGAAGTTCAGCTGTTCAGACATTTTACATTTTACTGTAACCAACAAAGTATTTATGTTCTTTGATTTTCATTTCTTTTATCTCATGTCACATTCCAGTAAACATCTAATTTGTGTTATTTTAAGGCTGTAAATTTTGTGCATTATTAAGAAGAATTGTATTCAATTTGTTTTGCCATATAATATACCATTAGTATACATGATTATTGTGTGCATTTAGTCAGTACAATAAATTGACTATAATTCATTTAATTCCTGTGTTGTTTGCTGCTACACAAATAACAGAATAGACGTAAAACCCAGTCTTAGTTTAGCTAATAAAGCAAGCCGTAGGACTCGTTCCAGCTTGCTTCTTCACGGTCTGCTTCTGTGATAAACTTCCCTTTCATTAGACATCCAAGTGATCATAATGTGTGCATTTCTGGATAATCCATCAAAGCTGCATTACAGCCACATTTTAATTGGCCTAACAGTACTAGGGGGACCATACAATTTACAAAACTCCTTACTGTGTTATATGCCATTCCATTCGTATCTCCTTCCCTGGTGTTACATATACACAGGCACAAATAAACAGCACATTTTAATTCATTTTATACCCATTAACAAACCTTAATTTTGAAATAAACTATTCACAAGCATGTCAGACAGATTTTGTCATTTTACAGCTTTATTCTTCCACTGTGTAAATTAATCACAGCAGCATTTATGAGTACCCGATTTAGACCAATCAGTCCAACGCTTCCATATTCTGTTGGAATTTCTTAATGTTATTTTGGAGTAAAACAAAAGTCACAGGCAGTAAAGTGTCTCACTCTTTTTAGAACCTGTGTGAGTGGAAACTGTAAAATAAAATTGTTTAAATTGATGTCAGTAATTATTCTGAATTAATTTAAAATAGTATTTTTGATTTTCCGTTTTGACAGACTCATTGTCTGTTCAACTGTATGTTTAACTGATGTAATCCATTACGCTCCTATTTTTCTGTGATGCTGTGGAGTTGAGACGGTTTTGATTAGTAGTTGACCGTTCTGCATTTCACGTGTGAAGATGTTTTATTTGTGATATTAGCCGTAACGGAGTAATACTATATCCAACTTCATGTAAGATTGATAAACTTCAGATTCCTCAGAAATTACTGTAGTCTACTTGCTCATGTTATAAGTAAGTGAAGCAAATTGCTTTTATTGGTGTGTTGTTTCTTCCTTACTCTAAATGTAAACCGTGTTAGTAAACATCTTTCTATTCTATTTAACTGTACCTGAGTTGGTGTGAAGATGTAGGACATTTAAAGGGTTTGCTTTCACTTTCAGCCTTATCATGACTTTGTTCTGGCAGTGTGATTTTCGGACAGTAATTTTGTTACCTTCTGGCAGTGTGTATTTCAGGGTGTAGATGGATCAGCTGTATAAATATGTAGCAGCTCAGAGAAGTAAAATTTTTATTTTACCAGAATGCAGAAGTACAAGTAAATGCATTTTTGTCCTTCAGTAAGTGTTGCCTCATAATCTGACTGTTGCATTACAATTCAATATCTGCATATATAATGTGCCGCACGATATCTGAATGTTTGGAACAATACACAGCAGACAAACCTTCTAAAAGCGTATGTTAGGTTTGGTAGTATGTTACATGTCATTGCCAGCTGTGTGCGTTAGGTTTGGTAGTATGTTACATGTCATTCTGAACCAGCCTTCATTCCCGGCATGGTTTCATATGAGATAATGTGCCTTCAAGAAGAACTTGGCAGCTGGATATCCATGCACCGTGTCCATGCTGTGTAATTGATATTCAGAGGACCTGTGCATGTAAGGACAAGGGGCATCTTGACTCACCGTGTAAATTGAACTTGGTGTTTCATTATGCCCTGCAGTGATTCCCTTCCTGTTTTGGTTGAGTTCATTTTTGAAAAGGGCATCGCTCCTTTTCTTACTTCTGTACCAGATTGTGCGTGTCAAGAAGAAAGTCACTGAAGATATATAAAGTGAACGTTGAAGTAGAATTGACACAAGATGGTGCTTTAGTTCCAACAAGTTTCAACATGACTCTCTTGTGGCAGGAAACATGTATGTAAAAGATGACAACTTGGTTTTTATTATGTATTATTTTCTTTTCATCTTAGAATGGCTCATAGCAGTTTGTTGCTGTTTCACTGCAGTTGATTGGTCTTCCTGGGCCATATAACTTCATGTGACTCTTAGATAGGGCCCATCCAACCCTCTTGGTGGCCTGCTGCAATGACAGCTAGTCACTGTGTGGGCAGGAAGCCACACCAGTGTGTGAATGTGTGTGCTGTTTCAGAGGACTTCGCTGCATAGTGCTTGATGGCAGAGTGAATGAGATTACATTATGAAAGACTGGCAAGGTTTCTTTGTTTGTTGATACTTCTTTGTATGATACCAAGCTGTTGCAAACACAGGCAGTGGCCATTGAACCTAAGAATTGAAAGTACTGGGTGGAGTAGACAAATGTGACCTGACAGACAGGAGTAGCATTCACTGTAACACTTCACAGTTTAAACAGAGTCTAGTATACAGTTGCAAATTCTCAGGATTTATAATTCCTTGTACAGAGTTTGGAGAGGCAAAACTTCGTTGGCCAATTTTAAAACCTCAAATTATCATTAGAAACATTTTTGTGGATGCCATTCTTTTGGGGTATGATGCCATGTCACTGCATAATTGGTTTGCAGCTTTTCAAAGGCACGATGCTTCAGAATGTCAGGAACTGTGTACCCTGTTACATGGCATCATATCCCAGAAAAATGAAATCCTCAGCAACACCACTGAAAACTGCAGACTTGCTGAGAAGTTCTTCTTGATTGAAGTTTTGTATTCATCCAATCTTATAATGTAGCCATTACTTAGAAGCTTTGCCAGTTGTTATTGGTTTGGGGTAATGGCAATAATGAGTGTTTGTTGATGGCAGTGGTGATCTATCTTGCAGAAGCAAGAGGAAGAGAAGGAGGTGGAGAGACGGCGCAGAGAGCTTGAGGAACGAGAGTCTCGCGAGAGAGCAGCTGCATCTGGTCGAGACAGAGATCGGGACAGGGGGCGGGATAGGGACCATAGAGCTCGCACTCGTACGCCACCCACATCCCATAGTCCCTCACCACATTCACGGTCAAGGTCACGCAGCAGAGAACTTAGTCGCAGCCCATCACCAGGAAGCAGTTCGTATTCAAATAAGATACGATCAAAGGGCAGAGACCGTGCTAGGCGGTCACATTCCAGGTAATAAAAACTTTGTGTAAGTTATGAACCAAAATGTAATTGTAACTGTTCTTAGTGTGTATAATCTTCTTTTTGAGCAATAAGTCTGGTTGGCATGTTGCAAAATATTGGTGAAATGTAAGAGAAATTTTGTTGCTTTCTTAATTTGCGGTTTTTGCAGCAGCATTTATGAAGATTCAGGTGTTGTCATTTGATGGTAATTGATGGAATGGTATTACAGGGATAGAGAAAGGGAGCGAGAGAGAGAAAGAGAACGAGAAAGGGAAAGGGAGCGAGAGCGTGAGAGAGAAGACCAGAAGAAAACAGAGCGTGAGATGATGAGGGAACGAGAAGAAGAGGAAGAAGCAAAAGAAAGGAAAAAACAGGACCGTAGAGCTCGCGTGAAGGAAGCAGCATACCAGGTACAAATATGTGCTGCTGCTTACAGTACCTGTTGATCTGAACGTTGTAATTATTAGTGCTACTGTCAGTGATATATTTCGACATACATAAGATGGAAGTAAATTGTGAACAGCATATGGTAGCATAATGAGCTTGTTACAGCTCTCATGCTGAAGATGCAGGCATGCTAGAATGTGGTGCTGTGTGACTGAGTGTGTAGTTCCAATGTTTTCAAGGAATGTAGCTTTTTTATATTCAGGGTTTAGCAGTTCAGGAAGTATCACATCCTGGAAGACTTGCATCTTCCACAGTTAACACATATTCTGCAAGTCCCAGTTACCTCCTGGATTGACTTCGTTCTGAATCCAGACCCAGAAATTTCCATTATTAAGAGACTCCAGTGTTCAGCATTATTTCCATGACATTTTTTAAGAAATATGCTGATGACTGGTCTGTCATGCATACCTCATGAAGTATGTCGTTACATTGCCTTTACAGTATATGGCTTATGAGGGGTGCATGAATCCCAGATAACCAGTTCACTTGGGCAGCTACTTTTTGTACAGTGGCACTTAATAGTTATGGGTTTTCAGTGTGAAACTTGCTTTATGTCATCCTTCTCCCTTCTGATGCCTAGAATTTTTAAGCATCTCATGGAGTTTTGGCACGCAGTGGCGCAGTTGGTTGAGGCACTGCACTACAAGCTGGCAGGTCACGGGTTCGATTCCCAGTGCTGTCACTGGAATATTTTGTAGACATAATCCTTCAGGCTGCACTGTGGCCCTGGCGTTGACTCGGCCTCTTAACAGAAATGAGTACCAGGAATACTTGCTTGGGGGTAAAGGCGGCCAGTGTGTAGGGTTGACAACCTTACCACCGTCATGTGCCAATTGTCTTGAAATCTGGGAACGTCAATGTCCTGGAACCCTTGAGGCCTGTCCAGTCCTGTAGTGGGATCACCCTACCTTTACCTCATGAATTATCAGAAAATTTTGCACCCCTGGCTTATACGATTTAAAAGCATTCTTTGATTAAAGTGTTTAACAAGTTATGTGTTTACAGGAACGGCTGCGAGACTGGGAAGCAAGGGAACGTCGCAAGGCAAAGGAACATGAGAAGGAGAAAGAACGCGAAAGGCTGAAAGAAGAGGATCGGGAGCGAGAAGCCAAGAGACTCAAAGAGTTCCTGGAGGATTATGATGATGAGCGTGATGATGCGAAGTATTACAAGTGAGTAAATTTTGTCTGTTTGTAACATGTGCTTCCTTACCAGTGGTCATCGACATCTTTTTGCTGCGACTCTGAATTGACCACCAGCAGGGCTACATGATTGTCAAGGTTCACCTTTCAGGTAATTTTCATTTTCTGGAAGATCGTGGATAATGTGTCCATGAACTTCCTGATCCTGCTCCTGTATGCAAAAGCCAGGCACTGCCTGGAATAGCCTTTGATCATTCATGATATCCTTATGGCCTCTCATTCAGTACTTATTGTACTTGGTTGTAGTCAGTCTCATATGTTCATAGCAAATTGAAATTTGTAAATATTGACCAGTTGGTTTATATAGGGGCAAGCTTTACTTTGTTAGAAATTTAACAAGAATACTTTTTTTTTTGTGTTTGTCAGAGGTCGTGAGCTGCAGAAAAGACTGGCAGAAAGAGAAAAAGAGATTGAACAAGATGGGCGTGATCGTCAGAGAGAAAAGGAAGAGTTGGAGGAGCTGAAGACCAAGATCTTTTCAGAAGAGCATGATGACCCAAGTGCAGAATTTGAACGAGTATGTGTTCTTTGTTAATCATTTTTTCTTTGTGTTCCCATTATGTAATGTTAGTATTGTGGATTCCAGTTTAAGTACAGTATACTTCTGATAATATGTGCTCAGGAAGGGGAAAGTATGAAAAATAAGGAACATAAATTGTCCAAGGCATTTTTTTGTTTCCCCACAAGCCTATGGTACTACAACCTGTAGGTTGGGCCTCCCATGATGTCTGCCTTCAAGCTGTTCTATTCTGCACGGTCAGCTTCCAGTTGCGACATAGGAGCAGCGCATTCTTGTACACGTTCCTCCCGTTTAAACCTGGGTTTCCCCACTGGTCGATTGACAGTGAACTTGGCTTACAGGGCTCTTTTGGGCTTACAGTCAACAGGAAGTCTTTGTACGTGTCCAGCCCAATGCAGGATACTAGATCAAGATCTTTATATTCTCTATAAAGTTCTTCAATATATCTGATCTCCTCCACATCCCATTCTCTCTCACTGGTTCGAATATTTTCCATAAGATTTTTCTTTCAAAAGAGTTGAGCCCCCCCAGTTCACAGCCATACATGAGGACCATGCAAATCAAAGTTATTGGCATGTTATACTGTAGTGAAATTTGCCATATCTAATGTGGTAGGCACAGTGGTTTTGAAGAAATGTGGTTATGTTGCCAGTAGGTAGCAATCAGTGTTGCATTGATTTGCAGAAGATGGTACGAGGTATTCATTAATGGATATCATTCTCTGTTAGATCACCTTCAGGGACAAGTATGATAATCATAAAGTAAAGCCTGTTTGGTGAAGGAAAATATGGCTTGGCAGTCTTGGGAGGTACTGTCAGATTAGGGCTTTGAGGAGGGGAAGGTGAAGAAAAGGCAGATAAACTGCAAACCAGATAATCAGTGTTGTAGGCCAATTGCATGAAATGCCTGTCATGCTCTTAACCCATGTAAAACTAGTTCTCATCTATATATATGTTTAACCTTTTAAAGGCTTGTGTTCGTGTGCAAACACAAGAGGGGAAAACACGCCTAGAAATCCATTCTATAGATTCAGGCAACAAGGCAATTTACTGCATGTTTGAGACATGCTGCATAATCTTTGTTCTGTTTTCCATAAAGTATTGTTTATTTCATCATTTTAGCTTTTTCTGTTCAAATAATACTTAAGTTTTTCGTAAAGCATGTGCTAAAATATAAATATTTACCCTGGTAGTATAAAGTTTAATAATAACTTGGGCTGTTCCAGCTGAAGTGTGCTCAGTGTCAGATGCATTCTGTTGTTATATGTGCTGCTCTTGCTCGACAGATGAAACAAGAACGAGAGGAGCAGTATAAGCCAAAGATCCTGATTGATGTGAAGCTGGAAAACAGCCGTCAGCGAGAACGTGAAAGGGAGAGGGAACGTGAACGAGAACGTGAACGACAGAATAAGGAAGAGGAAGAGGAGTTGGAACGTCAGGCAGCTGAACTGGAGCAGCAGGCAGCAGCTATGATTGCTTCTCCACCTCCTCCTGAACCGCCAGAGAGCGCACAAGAAAGTGATGATGACAGAGGTGCAGATCATTTCTCCAGTCCTGTGGGCACTCATGAACCCCCTCTTGGTGCAGAAGAGGAGAGCCAAGCTTCTGTTGTGTCAAGTGTTGGTGAAGAAAAGCCAGGTTGGTCTCATTGAGCTTGATTATTGGCATAATAGATTCCACACAGTATGGGGCATTTCTCCACATTTTAAAATGTTTTTTTTTTCTGCCCATTGTGTCTGGTGTGTGTCGTCGTGGCTGCCTCCGCTCTCCTCAGCATGTCGTATATACATTCATGACTTCTGTCTTTAGAACACTGTACGACTGCCCTCTGAACTGATAGGTAGCAAGCATTTTTGTTGATTACTAAATCATTTTTATGAATCCCCTACCTCTTGGTATATTTCGTCTTAAACGCTCAACTATAATTACATTCTGCATCATTGTCACCACCACCGCCGCCGCCGCCGTCATCATGACCATCATCGTTTTAAGATTTGATAGCTCTTGTTACAAGGGTAATTACCCAAGGTGTTGAACTTCACCATTTTCATTATTCTGTTGGATGATAACAGAAATGCTTGGACTGTAAGAGAACAGGTCTCTAAGATAACTAATCTCTGGATGCCTTGGTGTAATTTCATGTCCAGAAGCACCATATTTGTTTGTTCTGACAGTGTTTCAGGTATGATTGCAGATTAATTTTGGTACTGCATATTTTTAGTTTCTTACATAAGCTGTTTGCATGTATTTGGCTGTGTCAATAATAGAGTATGTTTTGGTCATAGTTATATTATTCTGTTATCAACATTGACACCACTGCCACATTGGAAATATGAGTTGGTTTTGTACGCTCATAAAAATACAAATATTAGCGAGAGGTGATATTACTTGAGAACTGCAACAACTGCATGTGCATGTGCTTACTAACAGTGCTGTTTAGAGCTTTGTTTCGAAGCATGTGGATGTTTCTTCTCGAACCACACTGTTGGTGCTTGTCACATTTCTTCAGGAAGTGTACGGCTGCTTTCAGTGGGACACATGTGAAATTTCTCAGTTTAGGGATATTGCACATAGTGGATGGGATTTTTATGTCTTCGGCTTGTGAACTTTTTGTTTCTCTATACTTGCTATGTAGTTTTCATATTTATTGTCTTCAGAGGACTGCTAATTTTAGAAATCTCGAACGTTAATGTGACTTGAAATACTTCTGGGATCTCAATTGTTGATGTGAGGATTACTGTTCTATTGATTTCACAGAAAATGAAAATTTTAAAATGAACTTTGAAATCAATAATCATATTCTCTGATCTCATTCTGTAATTGTTTGTGCATCTACATGCAGTGTTACTTATCTTCGTAGATCTGTAGTGTAAGGATTTGGAGTGTAGGTTCTCTTCAGATACTGTAAAAATATGTCGAATGTTTTGAAGCAGTGGTGAAAAGTTGGAATTCACCAGCGCACCAGCAGCCAAGCACACCAAATGCAGCTGCAGCAGCACCACCTCCACCACCTGGAAAGCAGAAGAAAAAATTGGATTTGAAAGAGGTTTTCAATACAGATGATGATGAGGACAGCAATCTTGGTTCTGGCAAGAAGAGGAAGCTTGTACCTCTAGGTATGAATGGCATAGCTTTGTCCCATATTATGTGAATCAGACACTGTCCGTCTCTGAATAAATGCAGTGAATGAAGTCTTTTCTGGCAGTCTGTTGCGTCATTCATGAATAGCTTTCAGTTTGCCACATATGTCCCTGATGGTGGAGACAGTGACACAGTGTGGGACAGAAATCGGTTCCATCTTGTCAGGGCTGACTGCCTGAGAAAACTACAAGTGTATACAGTTCATAATCTATACTTCTGTACTTGCTGAAATATGTGGTACTTAATATCTTCTTTTCTCTGTTCCTGAATTTTCTGTCAACTAGTTTTGATAAAAATGTGGAGTCGCCATAGTATAATGCTTGAAAACATAAAGTTGGTATTTTTGTATTTAGCATAGTAAGTAGGTTGTAGGTTGGATGACCAAGGAATTGGGCTTCAATACCTAGCATAGACAAGAGTTTTTCTTCACCAAAATGCCGTGACCAGCTCAGAGGACTACCCAACCACATATACAGCAGCTACAGGGAAGGTTTCATGTTTCTGCCATGGTGTAATTGAGGCCTTCATTCTTCTGGGATGTTACACAGGTTGTTGGTTATCGTCTTTTTGGGACAGCCAATTGGTCCAGCTTCAGGGATCAAGAAATCCAAGAAGAATTGTCCCTTGAAGATGGGACTGATTAGACTGTCTCGAAACATCAATGACCAACCATCAGTGTATGCTGTGTAACATCCCAGAAGAGTGAAGGCCTCAGGTAGTGGGGAGTTCCTGTTATAACAAGTATGTAACCAAATTGCTTTGAGTAATTTAGAATTTTAATATGAATCTTGTATTGTAGATTATGGAGAAGAGAAGAAGAAGAAGGACGAAAAGAAGGAAGAAGTGACAAAGTCTCAGGAGGAGAAGAGGAAACACATAAAAACTCTCATAGATAAAATTCCAACAGAGAAGACTGCTCTATTTGCCTTTCAGCTGGATTGGGCTGCTGTAGACAATGTAAGTATTGTTTTGCAGTTAGGTAGCTATTGATAGTGTGCTCTTCTTTACATTTGTTGCTTGCGGCATAGACCTGCTCTAGTTGAAGTGTAAAACTTTCACATACAGTGGAATTAATCATTTTTGATTCATTTTAACATACATCATTGCATTAGGTCCAAGTAGGTATGTATTAGTTTATTTTAAAATTTTATTCATCCAGACTTTCCTCTGCAATTTTAATTTTCCATATGCAGCAGAGCTGATGAGGCATTCCCCTGCATATCCACTTACTTCAACTACATACATCACCAGGTCCAAATTAAATGAATTGTGACTGAAATTCAGTCTTGCAAAAGACCAGTAAAGTTTAATGTTAAAAGCACACATGAGATTGTCCCAGTGCTGTCCACAGATGGTATCATAAAGGAAGAGGTACTAATTTTAATGCATTAGTGATTGGTTTGTTTGATGTACCATTACAGCAACTAATGGAGAGACGTATACGACCATGGATCAACAAAAAAATCATAGAATACATTGGTGAACCAGAGCCTACCTTAGTGGACTTCATCTGTTCAAAGGTTCTTGCAGGAAGTGCCCCGCAGGGTATATTGGACGATGTGCAGATGGTGAGTCACGGCTTGGGGGAATAAAACCATTCATTTGAAAAGGTTGAATTGTTTACAAGAATAGCGTATATAGAAGCCTGAATGTACTCTTATTTAAGTGGCTGGCCTGTTTTTTATCTGCAGCCACATTTTAAATTTTGTTAGGCTCACAATGCCATGTATGAGATGGTGTCAGTTTTTTAAATTGTGTGATGTTAGAGTGCAGAAATGTATGTATTTACAAAATTAAGAATCACAAAAATAGTGCTGTTAGATGTGGTGTCCAAATTTTTCTTATTCTTAACTGTAAGTTTAGAAGATTGAAAACTTCATTAGGAGACCTGATTTAGTGGGAACATTGTGACTCTCAGAGTCAGGTCTTGTCAGATGTGACAGGAACTGCTCATAAAATGACACGGCGTCACATCCCAGAAGACTTGAATCTTCAAACACCATTGTGAGAACCTCAAACTTCACACCATTGTGCTTGTTTTGCTTCTGCAAGGAAGATGATCCCCAGAGTCATTTTATACATGTGATATGGTGGTTTTAACAAAATTGCATGCCATGTCTCAGAGACGGTGTTAGATGACTGTGTTAAGAATGACTTGGGTATGTGGTATGTCTCTGTGGACAAAGTGACAGGTCACATCCTGGAGACAGTGTTAAATTACTTTATTAAAATAAACTGGGTACATGATATGGCTCTTGGGATGAGGGGTGAGGCCACATCTTGGAGACATTGTTAAATTACTCTGTTAAGATTAACTGGGAAACATGGTGCGAGTCTTTGGACAAACTGACATGCCACATCTTGTAGACAGTGATAAATGACTGTGTTAAGATTAGCTTCTGTTATAGTTCTGTGATACTGCAAAATGTCTTCACTTTTTAACATGAGCTTTCATTCTTTGATTGATATTACAGCTAAGTCCAAACAGAATCATGATAGAATGTGAAGTGATGTCTAAATTTCAGAGTGTGATGTTGCTTGGTAAACAGAAGTGTGTATGCACAAGGGTTCCGTACTACCAGAATTATGTTACTTTACTACATTCTGCTAGGTGTCTGTGCTTCTAGTAGCTGTATGATTGTATAATGTCAGTAGTACTTTGTGTTGCCTGTATGTCAGTGAGAAATGTGATTGCACAGTCCTTGTGTTTATTCATATTTTCCCTCTCTTATTATCCCAGTTGTGAGAATTTATAATGTGGCATTTTATGTTGTAGGTTCTGGATGAGGAGGCTGAGGTGTTTGTGGTCAAGATGTGGCGGTTACTTATCTACGAAATTGAAGCCAAGAAGCTAGGTTTAGTGAAGTGAAAATAGGTGGCCGTCATTTGCCGAACTTGTGATATGTCAGGTCCAGCCACTCATACATTTGGTATTTTAGGTGCAATAACTCTTGAACATACAATGTGCATCATTATAAATTTGTAGTGTGGCCTCTGTAGATCATAGAGGTGTTGTTTCTGTGTCTTTTGCAAAATGCCTCTGCAAGAGTGTTTGTTTGGGATGTACTGTACCGTGTGGCTCTGAGACAGTGAACTGAACTACATTCACCCATATCGGGGATTTTAGTCTGCTTGCCATGTCAGGAACGTACTACATGTGAATGATGATTGGTTGCCATATGCAGTTATCCCCATTTCAGGTTTGCTTGGGAATCGGTGGGTTTTAACACCAACTGGTGGGAACTCGTAAATGGGGAAATTTTGACACTAAGGTTAGCATTATAGAATTACTGAAATTCCACACTAAATGAGGGGAAGGACATTATCAAGGAACATTACATTGATGTTCTACCACATAAGTATATGGGATTTTATTTTTATAAATATTTCCGTGTTTCAACAGTGTGCTGTCAGTGAAAACAAAGAAGTCATGATTATTTTTATTGATTATGTCAGTTTTGGAAGGGGAATGTACTGAAGACCTGGCTCTTGTACTGGTTAAGTATTGCAGTGTGTATGTGACCTTACAAAATGACTGTTGCTTATACTTGTTTTGGTTAATTGCAGCATGGTGTTGCTTGCTGTGTTACAGTCTGTAAATACTGTACAGCAATAGAGTCCAGGTACTTTGTGAAACTTTTTCTCCCTCTTGAATGTGATTTATATGAGCACCTGAAAAACATTTCATTTGCATAGTCATCCGCCAAGAATCTTTTTTATGTTTTACAGACTGCATCAGTAAAAATAGATGTGCACATAGGCATACAGAAAGAAAACTTACGAAAATCAAGCATGGCACAATGAAGGTAATGAGGACCATCCATTTAGACAGTGTTTAATAATTCAAGCCTGTTCCTACCAGATAATGTTGACTGTGTGTCCCAGTTATACAGTGTTACCAATTGCTACTTCATTAAGTATTCTGAGACAGTAATTTATTAAACTGCCTATACTTGTGGTATAGTGTGTAGGGCATCCAGAAAGTAAGAACCAGTTGGGTATAAAAACATGTAAGGAATTTTTAAAAAATGCCTTTGTTTCTATATGTTGGTATTTACATTAAAGCACTTCTCCACATGGTTGCCATGTAAATTAAGGCACATATCATATAGTGTGAGCGGCTTTTTAAGTCTTCATCAGTAAGGGTCACCGGCAGGCCTTCCAGCCAGTTCTGCACAATGTCTTTTGTGTCTTGGGTGCTCTTCAAACTGGCTGGCCAAAAATTTGTTGAGGTGAAGAAATAAGTGGTAGTAACTTGGTGTAAGGTTGAGACTGTATGGAGCATGCTTGAAAATTTCCCAGTTGAACTGTTCCAGTAATCCGCACGTACAGCTGGCAGCATATGGTTGTGCATTGTCATGCCTTCTTTGAACAGTCTACAACATATTGTCACATTCTCGTCATTTATCACATCTCAACAATCAGCCTGTGAATTTCTGCCAGACAAGCAGTTTTAGTGTTTAAATATTATGTCACCAACTGCACTTCACTGGTAGCAGGATTTTTATGTTCATCCTTAATGGCTAGAGCAAATGGGGGGAGAAAATTATGACATGCTGCACAATGAATATGTTTCTCTTGACATGCAGAAGATGACCAACCTCCAAATGAAGTGCGCACATCATTTGCGCAGTTGGTTCTTACCTTCTGGACGCACGTCGTACAAGTCCTTGGGGTCCAAAAATTTATTTGAAAGTGTTAGTTGAACCAAATTGGCAGACATTTCACTGGTAATGTGGTTCTTGAAGATCAGTATGGCAAGTCATGTCACGTATTACATGGAATAGGGTCTCCCTTGGATGTTGCTTGGCTTGTCATATTCCATACATTGTATGGAATCTGAAGATTCATACCACTCGTCCTTATACTAGGCCAGATAATCCAATCAACATCCTTCTGTCCACTTTCCTCTAAGATGATTTTAATATTATCCCCCCATCTGTACCTGGATATACCCTTTTTCCATCAGAATGCTGTATGCATCACTGTTCTTTCCCATGCATGCCACATGCTGTCTCTCTCTCACCCTGTTTGATTTCATAAACCTGATAATGTGTGGGATTTACAAACCATGAACTTCCTCAGTATAGAGTGTTTTGTATCTTTCTGTTACTTCCTTCCAGGGCCAAATATTCTCAGGATGCTGAAACATTCTGTCTGTGTTTGTATTGTGTGAACAACCAAGTTTCATACCCATAAAAAAACTGTGGGGAAAGTTGTGGTTTTGTTTCTTTTAATCTGTACATTTTTAGATTGCAGCCAGGAAGACAAAAGGTTCTGAACTTAATGGTAGCAAGAATCTCCTGGATTTAATTTTCTTGTAATTTCTTTGTAAAGGCAATTTTGATTTGTAAGTAAGGCAGCATAGTACTAGAGGTTTCACGTCTTCTGGGATCTGATTCCATGTTGATCAGGAATACTTGCCAGTGTTGTGGAGGACCTTGCTGCCTGTGAAATGTTCATACTTTTTTACCAATTGACATGGCTTTACATCTCAGAAGACATACATCTCTGTCAGTACTGAAGTACCAAAACTCAGTTCCCAATAAACAGTAACTGGGGTTCTTTAAGTTTGGTGTGTGCTGTTATAAGTCTGTAATATCCCACAGAATTTTACATTGCCTACATTGGGTCCCGATTATCCATCAACTGGTACCTTAAAAGTGCAATAGATACAGAAGTGACAGACAAGGGGCAGTTGGCTCCCATGTTACAATGATTCCTTTACACGTTTGTCATAAAGTTTAGCACCATGCCAACCCTTGCGTAAATAAACACTAACAAAGGCTAGTATAAGAGCAGTGTTATTTAACTGGATGTCATGTCATGGGAAGAATATAGGCTGATGGTGTTTGAGACCCTGACAAAGACAGCTACAGGAAACTGGGTAAGGTGCATGTTACGAGCTTGTGGCCGGTGTTGCTTACACAGTGCTCCACAATAAGGAAATAGATTTGTAATTGAAAGCAGAAAAGAATTATGTTGATGGAGAAGTTATAAGTGTACTGTGCTGAGTGCAGTATGGAGCCAAAGCCCCTACTTGAAAATTGATCATGTGCAGGCAAGTATCGTAGAGATACACATATCGTATGGTGGTTGGCCAGCAAATTGGCAGTTGTTCTGCCCCAGTAGACTCTTACTGCAAAAATTGTGCAACCTGAAGAAGATAATGTTGTTGCATTCCTTACTCATGCTTCTATCAGCGTAGGATTAGCCATGATGCTTTGTAGGACTACCTTTAAAAGGTCTGTAAACGTAGGCAATCACATTTACTTTTGTGTGGATCTAGCCTTTGTGATTGCTGCCCAACCTCCCATCGGTGACCAAGCACGGGGCAGATATTCGAATAGAGTCAGGAATTGCGGGGTTACTGACGAACAATATCCCAACAGACTCACGCATTGCCAATTACCGACGTCACTTGGATTGGCCGCGGAATGAATCGCCACGAGCTTTCCGCCGATCGGTGGTACAGAGAATCCCGTCAGCGAGTGGTAACGTCAGTTGCAATCTGTGTTGCGACTTGCTCTTATCCGTGGTGGGAAGTGTGTAATTTTCATCTGTGATATGTACAGGTGATGGTGTGAAGTGGTATAGTCGTTTAAATAGCAATATTGCTGCCGTTTGTGGTAGAATGGTATTAATGCATCGTTGTGACCGATAAAAGATCTGAGCGTTTAGCTGTACTGTAATTAGTATCACGTAAATTTGATTGTTTTGTACAAATTCACATTTAAAATATCTTCGCATATGAAACTTCCAACATTCTTCAAAAACGTTCTACTAGGAATTCCTATTGGAATCACTATTTTGGATACTGTAGGATATGTAGCAAGAGTGGAAGGCATATCAATGCAACCCGCTCTTAATCCTGAAGCACCAGTGACAGATTATGTGCTTTTGAATAGGTGGTCTGTTAGAAAGAGTGAAATATCGCGAGGAGAAGTAGTATCGTTGGTCTCTCCCAAGGATCCTAGTCAGAAAATTATCAAAAGAGTTGTTGGAATAGAAGGTGATGTGATCACAACAATAGGATATAAACAACCACTAATTAAGGTGCCACAAGGACACTGTTGGGTTGAAGGTGATCATACAGGACATTCTATGGATTCAAATTCTTTTGGGCCAGTGTCTTTGGGTCTTGTCACTGCAAAGGCAACCTACATTGTCTGGCCCCCACATCGTTGGCAGACTCTAAAACCTGAAATTCCAAGAGGGAGAAAGCCAGTAAATATTTCGTGATTGTGAATATTTGGTCGACCTACGGTTGAAACATGCATGCTGTGTGTTTTGTGAGAAGGTTTGAATTTGATCTGAATGGAACAGTATTCCCAAATGCCTTGTCCCTGGATGATGTGGATAATGATGGCAGCAATGAACTTGTTGTTGGTAACATGAGTGGTGAATTGGTCATCTTCAAAAGTGACCAGTTGTGGCAGAAAGTTACAGGCCTGGGCATGATCACTGCCTTGGGTATTGGTGACATTTTTAATATTGGCAGTAATGCTTTGGTAGTTGTAGGTGGTGATGGATGGTGTCACATCTTGTTCAAAGCAAAACAAGATGATGTGGTTGAGCAGAGGAAAGGGAAGTTAGAGTCAGTTCACATCCAGAGAATTCCAGCCAATACTAAAGTAAGTTTAAATAATGACCTTGGATGTTAACTTGTAAATTAAGTCACAGAGTCGGTTCCCTGATTTCTTTGCTCCTGTGATATTATAAGTTATGTTTTAGTCATACACACTGGTACTAGTAGCACACAGGACCATGAATATGGCGGCAGTGGGTTTTTCTGAAATGTTTGTACCTTGGTATCACACTACATGATGTAACATACCAGTGTCCAGCAATCTTCACAGGCACCACTATGAAAATCTGAGATCTCACAGAGTCACCTTTATTTAAATTCAGTTTTATGTGGGATGTAAAATAAAATGATGGCCATAAATAATATTTAGTTAGCTTTTGCTTTGATGGTGGGTGCTTTGGAGGTGGGTATGGAATTAGGTCTTAAAAATATCTACAGATCTCCTTGAATTCTTGTCTGTCACAGAAATCGATTCCACCTTTACTGAAACCCAGGGCTGTGGAGTTGGTACACAAAACCTCTGGCTCCTCAATTTTTAAATCTCCGACTCTGACTCCATCATAAAAGCTCATTATGTATTAATAATGGTAAACCTACTAAAATGGTAAATTGTGTTATATGACATTTCATCACCATCATGTGAGTCATCAGGCTACTTTTTAGACTTATAACCTATATTTATGTATAAGTCTAATCGTTAGATCTGCACTCTTCTGGGGTATAACGCAGCGTCGAGTGGTAATCCTTGGTAAAGGATTACCAGTCAATGCTGCGTTATACCCCAGAAGAGCACAGATCTCATCAGCATCGTGGTGGAAGTCTGAAATCACGGAAGGTCTAATGGTTATTGTAGTTAATATCTATTTAAGATTTTATATCAAGGTCAGTGTTGGAGTCGGTACATTTTTACCGACTCCGACTCCACCAAAATTCCTTCCAACACCGACTCCATGACTCTGGCTCCATGTCCCTGCTGAAACCCTAAGGAAAATACAGGAAACCACCTTACAGGTCGTCCTTTTGGGAGACATTGATGGTGATGGATGTACAGAGATGGTAATGGGACTAACTGACCGTGTTGTGCGATCATATCGTTGGGTTCCTGATTCAAATCAGCCTGGTTCAGGGAAACTCATCGGTCTGCACAAATGGGAATGTGCCAACCAGATTGGAACTGTGACACTGAACCATTTGCCGGATGGTACACCGTGTCTGTTAGTAGCCCAGCCTGGTGGTACATTGATGAAAATTCGCTGCCACACAACTGAAGGAGCAAGTTCAGAAAACAGGTGACTATTTCCTGATGTGACTTCCATGGATTCTAGTCAAGTCTCTTTTGACTTTATAACCATATTCTGAATGATGTTACTTTTGCACTTTTTAATTTGTATTGAAGTCCACATTTGGAGTTTATTATTATAATTATGCCAACATCAAGCTTCTCAGAATTTCAGCAGGAAATTATACAAACAAATGTCCGTGTATATGGCAGAGGGATGCACTGGGTTGATGATTATCATTTGTGATGAAGATGACAGAGCCAGCAACTTTGTCTTAAATGTCAGTATAACATACGTGACTATGCAGCGTCAAATCCCAGAAGAAGCTTGTGTTCTTAATCAGCACTGTGAGAATCTAGATCTCATTATGAATGTTGTCTGCTAGTGAGAAAAGCTGCAGTGTATTTCATTTGCTGAGAGAAGCTCAGAATGCTGGAACGTCTGTTTAACTGTCAACAGCTGTTATCATTATCGAGTAACAATGAGTTGTGAATTTTATATTGCTTTGTAGTGAGGTGTTGGCAGCTACATCTGTGGAGTATCATGCATTAGCCTCTTCTAAGATGCGCAACCCGAACGTGTCAACAGAGATCCAGGGTGGTATCCGGACGGGAGGTACAGATTCTTGTGCATCACCGCGATATGCAGTGGCAACTCTGGATGGAACACTCATGTTAGTGGAAGATGAAAGTGTTATCTGGTATGCTATATAATCACATTGATGGTTTTTGTGTATTTCGTAGATGTGGCTCAGGGTAGGGTCAAGTGGTGGGCTGTTATGAACGTGATAATGAATTTCTGGATTCCGTAAAATGCAGGGAACTTTTTTGGCTGACTGAGAAACTGTTAGCTTTTCAAGAAGGACTTGGCCACATGGAGTTAGTTAGCTAATGTAAGTGGCTGATGGTTAGAAACTAAACATGTCCCTGTAAATTGTCTGATATGGTGTGCAAATATTTGTTTGTTTATTTGATTAGACAAAAGACACATTAACTAATATGACAAAATTTATGTGAGTGTAATGGCTGATGTATTAGTGCTTGGTTTTGGAATTTAGTAAAAATAGTCGTGTAGTGCTTAATATTGCTTTATACTGGCAAGTGCATGTTGAATCTCAGCCTAGGGGTGAATTTCTGTAACTGAAGTTGTTTGTGTTCTGCTTTAGTCCCTCAGGAGAACTGCTGAAGTGGTATAATTGTCTAACTGCCTGCAGTAGAGTCCTTGAGAAGCTAATACTTCCTGTGGGCTAGTCAAGAGTTACCCTATATTTGTGGAATCCAAACCTTCATCATCATGTTCATAAGAGCCCGGTCCCTATCCTGAGCCAAATCAATCCAGTCCTCGCTCTGCCAGCCTGTTTCTTTGATATGCATTTTAATATTATACTCTTATCTGTACTTAGGTCTTTGAAGAGGTATCTTTCTTTTAAGTTTCCCCCACCAAAACCGTGCATATTTTGTCTTTCTCCTTCATACGTGCCATATGCTGTACCCATCTCATCATCCTTGATTTTATCACCCCAGTAATATTTGGTGAGGCATATAAATCATGAACATATTAATGTAATACAATTGAATTTTGCTGCTGTATCTAATGTACCAACCTCCAGCATCAAGAGGACACTTGATAGCATACAAACACAGTGAACTTACAGAGTGTGGTGGTGGCTTCCAATAAGTCATTAAGCCTCATTCATCAGTACATAACATAGCAGTTGACATAAGATAATTTTGAAGACTGGGAAACAGATATAAACAACTGTCTTTTGTTTGTTCAGGTCAATTCAAGTTGACCATCAGCTGTTTGCACTCACAAAGTTGGACATAACAGGTGATGGTCGAGATGAGATTGTGGCGTGTTCATGGGATGGACAGACATACATATTGGACCAAGAGAAGTGCAGTGTGTGTTTCCAGCTGGAGGAGTCTGTCATGAGTTTCTGTTCAGGATACTACACTCTCCAGCCTGGCCATCCACCTGTTCCTTGTCTTGTTTACACAACGTTTACTCATAAGGTAATTGGCATGCTGGAATTTCTGAATGCTGCAGATTCAATACTTCACTTGTCAGTCCATTTATGGAGTCAATGAGGCAACTTGTAGGCCTGCTATAATCCAGTTTTAGACTACTACTACTACTACTATTATTACTACTACTACTACTACCACCACCACCACCACCACCACCACCACCACCACCACTACTACTACTACTACTACTTCTTCTTCTTCTTCTTCTTCTTCTTCTTCTTCTTCTTCTTCTTCTTCTTCTTCTTCTTCTTCTTCTTCTTCTTCTTCTTCTTCTTCTTCTTCTTCTTCTTCTTCTTCTTCTTCTTCTTCTTCTTCTTCATCGGGCACTACAACTTCGTACATTGAAAGTCTTGGCCTTCTCAGCTATTCTTTTCCATTTGTTTCTATCCTGGATGCAAAATCTCCAATTATTTAATTTCATTTCTTTTAGATCATTCTTGATATCATTTTCCCATCTGAGTTGTGGTCTACCTTGTGGTCTTGTAGATATTGGTTTCTGCTCATAAACTTTTCTGACCATCCTGTAACTATCCATTCAGTGAATGTGTCCAAGCCAGCTTAGTCTTTGTGCTTTAATAAAGTTAATTATAGTATGGTTTTCAATCAATTTATTGAGTTCACTATTTGTTTTGATTCTCCACGTGCCATTTAATTCTTTGGTGGGTCCAAATATCCCTCTTAATATTTTCCTTTCAAAGACTAATAGTTTTTGTTTGATAGTTTCTTTCAAGACCCAAGTTTCACAGCCATATGTGACTACAGGCCTTATGATGGTCTGATATATTTTAAGTTAGGACTTCTTGCAGACCAATTTACTCTTGAGTATGGATCTGTTTGCATAATATGCTTTTTTGCCAGACATGGTTCTTTCTCTTATTTCTTCTTCAATAGAGTTATCTCTGTTTATGATTGATCCTAAGTATTTATAAGAATGAATTTGTTCCAATCCCATGTTGTTGTTATGCAGATCATCCATTTGGTAATTTCCTCTTGTACACCAAAAATATTTAGTTTTATTTTCATTTATTACTAAACCAGTTTTCAGGGACTGATTTTTCAGTTTCTCAAATGTATCGACTGCAGCCTGTTTAGTCCGAACTGTAATCAGAATATCGTCAGCATATGCGATACGTTGTTTAAGTCTGGTAGAGATGTTATCTCTAATGTCTAACTGTTTTAAGATTGAGTCAATAGCTACACTAAACAGGGTAGCAGATAATGGATCTCCTTGTCTAACTCCAAATTCAACTTTAAATTCATTACTTAGACTGTTATTTACCTTAATTTTTGCCTTTGTATCAATAAGAGTTAGAGAGATCAGTCTAATTAGCTTAGTGGGTACACCATACTCCAGCAGACATTCTGTTGTTTTGTTTCTGTAAACTGAGTCAAATGCTCGTGAGTAATCTATAAATATGTTGTGTAATTCTGTGTTGAATTCATGGCACTTTTCAAAAACCTGTCTAATTATGAATATGTTATCAATGGTTGATCTGTTAGGCTGGAATCCCATTTGAGCATCACTTAGCTGCTTTCAAGTATTTTCACTTATATGTTATTTAACAGAATTGCATATATCTTATATGCAATATTGAGCAACGTAATTGGTCTGTAATTCTCACAGTTTAGCCTGTTGCCTTTTTTAAAAACTGGACAAATTATTCCTTCATTCCACTGATCTGGTAGCTGTTCATTATCCCAGATATTTAGGATCAATTTATGCCATGTCTTTCTTAATGTTCTTCCTTTCTTTTTCATTAATTCCGGAGAGATGTTGTCTGACCCTGCGGCTTTATTTGTTTTAAGGTTATTAATTATATAACATATTTCATTGTAAGATGGCGTGTTGACTTCTTGATTATCATTTATTATTTCTTCTATTAGGATTTGTTCAACTGGTGAATCACTTAAGTTAAGAGTTTCACAGAAATATTCTCTGCATCTATTTAAAACTTGTTCAATTTGAGAGATGATATTGCCATCAGATCCTTTTACTAATATTCATGTATTAATTCCTTGTTGTCTGGTGTTTTTAATGCCTTCAAAAAACTTTCTTGTTTCATTTTTCTTGTGATTTTCCTCTATTCACGTGATTTTATCATTGAGCCACTCTTTCTTCTTATTTCTACATATCTTATTTGCCGTCTTCGTTTTTTCTCTGGAGGCTTCTTGACTTGCCCTTGTTTTGGACTGCAATGCTTTAATTCTGGTGTTATTCTTCTCTTGAATTGCTTGTCTACAATCATCATCCCACCATTTATTTCTTGTTGGTTTTCCTTGTATTTGAAGTACCTCACTTGCGGTTTCTGGTATTGCTGTTTTAATGCTGTTCCAGTTATCGTTTATTCCTTGTTTTTTATTAACGTGTCTCAATTTCTCATGTAATATTTTCCTGTATTGCTTTAATTTTGCCGGATCTTGCAGATTCAGTTTATTCCACTTTTCTATTAATGTTGGCTTAATTTTATATACTGCAGGTAATTTCTGATTAAATATAGTTTTCACCAGAAAATGATCTGAGTCAACGTTCGGCCCTCTCATCGATCTAACATCTTCGATCAACTCCTTCTTGCTACTGTTTATCATGACATGATCTATTTGATTAACAGTCTTCTCATCAGATGATATCCAAGTTCCTTTATGAATTAATTTATGTTGGAATTGCATACTCATAATAGTCATATTGTTTAAGACTGCAAATTCATATAGCAGTTCGCCATTTCCACTTGTGTTTTGATGTAATGTATATTGGCCTATTACTCCTCTATCGGCATCTTCTTTCCCCAGTCTTGTGTTTAAGTCACCTAGAATAATAGTTGTGTCACTTTTAGGTGTGTTATCCACCACCTTTTGCAAATCCTCATAGAACTGTTCCTTTATGTCATCCATTTTGTCTTCCGTAGGAGCATATACACAAATTAGTGAGATATTGTTAAATTTACCCTTCAGTCTTAATTTACATAACCTTTCATTATATGCTATAGATGAGATAATAAATTTTTGCGTTTTCCTCTGTATTAAAAAGCCAGTTCCAGCCTGGCCAGTGTTATTATTTGCCCCAATATAATAGAAAGAGAAGTCTTTTTTCTGAATTAAACCAGTGCCACTCCACCTGATTTCTTGAATCACAACAACATCAAGCTTAATTCTCTTGATCTGCTCTGCTAGCTCGTGCATCTTGCCTGGTTTCAGCAGTGTCAATACATTCCAAGTTCCAATATTCATTCTGTTAGCTAAACTCCGTTTAACTCGCCAGGGTCTGCATCCATTTATTGATCCATCTTTCCTCAGTTGAGACTGTTTAGCCATTAAGTGTTTTACAGGGTTAGGGAGCTGGCCTAGCGCCCAACCTCCACCGCATTGGAGGGCCTTGGTTTTCTGTTAGGGTGTACTCCCTTAGCTAGTATGTCCCAATTATAGCGTCGGGAACTCGCTTTTCCGTCCTTCCACAACTTAGCCGCAAAAGTGTTACCCAGGGGTCATGGTGTGGACATGTGTGGATAGGACTTGGCAGGAATAAGAGGCATTCCTCAGGCCTTTTAGCAATACATACTCACTAGCATATATGTATCCCTGAGACCTTATAGTGCCTCTTTGGCCCCCGTTTTAGACATCTGCAGACACTAATTTTCTCTTTGGTGTAGTTCATATGCTGGCACAGTAGTGTAGAACCTCATCATCTAAACACTCGACTTCATATTTCAGGCCCTTTCTTACATGCATTGTTCCATTATTATGAAGCAGTCGGACACTTGTGGCATTGGGCACGGAAGTAAGAGGATTGATATCATTTGCCAGCTTCTGTATTCATCTTTATTCAGCATTTTCCATTCTAATATTGTACTTCATGAAAATGTTATTCAGTAGTTTAGAAAACCAACTAAATGCACTTGTTTCACTAATTTCCACTTATTCCTCACTTCCTCCTACATGTTTCAGCACCCCATGTTGCCATCTTCAGGGAGTTTCACTTGTACTCTCTTTGCTGCTGGGCCTTGCTTGAGTTCCATAGCTTTGTCGTTAGCCTTCTTGCTGCCATTTTTATGTGTGGCTTCCTCTTGGTATAAAATGTTAAAATAATAAAAACTCCTTAAAATGTTAAAAGACTTTAAGATAATAAAAGGTTCAAGTTTGTTCCTCTTGAAGGTGTCCTGCGTTTACACCTGTGTGCTCCTTATTTGTTGTTTTGGATATGTGGCAATATTGACTCTGTAACAAAGCATTATGTATAACCATTTCTATCTATCTTATTTCCGCTCATTAGTTTCAGCATTTTCTATCCTTGAATATATAGTCTAGTTCCAAGATGTCACTCACCCCTTTGTATGTTGTTACATGCTTTGTGTCCCGCTGTCAGGAGTTGACTAATGTTTGGGTCATGTATGAGGGAGGATCAAAAAGTAAAGGCAAAATACATTTAACGGCTTTAATAGAAGTAACTGTGAACAATTTTACGTGTCATTTTTCTACATAGTCCCCTTGCAACGCAATGCATTTGTTATATTGTTCAACTAGGTTCTGTATTCCTGCGGAGAAGAAGCTTTTCGGCTGCTCTCGAAGCCAGGTGTGCACCACGTCCTTCCAGAACGACCTTCATCAGTAACACCTGTTCGACCCGATTTAAACCTTTCCACCCACTCATAAACCTTTTGTTGACTCATGGTGCTCTGTCTATACTGAGCCAACATACGACGGTGAATTTCCACAGGTTTCACTCCTTCTGCCCAAAGAAACCGCACTACACAACGTTGTTCTTCGATGGTGCAATCTTGAAAAGGAGTATCCATGTTTTCGCACTCGTAGCTGCCACTCAAATGAAGGCAGAGCGCTGTACTGCAAATGGCTGAACTCTACAACAGGCATTGTCAATACTGCGCAATGCGCCAGCTCCCCTCTGTCACGGTTACCGCGTAATTTAAAAATTGCCTTTACTTTTTGATTCACCCTCGTATCAGGTGGAGTCACAGCTTGTTATCTATTTGTGTGCTGCATCAGAGTGTACAGTGGGTTAAAATCAGGGACCACTTGCTCTTGGATTAGCAATCAAGGCCCAACAGTAAAGAGCATACGAGTGGAACTCCCTGAAGATGACACCATGGGGTGTCGAAACATGTAGGAGGAAGTGAGGAAGAAGTGGAAATTAGTGCAAAAAGTGCATTCAGTTCGCTATCTACACTAGTGAATAACTACAGAACAATGCATGGTATGTACGATATTAAAATTCATGAAAATGGTTTGTTGCCTGTGAATATGATGTTGGCAAATATATGTGTGAAAATATATCTCTCATGGTTTCTAATGAAGCAGTGTTTCTCTTCTGTTACCACTGACTGTAAGATTTTTGTTTTTACAGATCTATGTATACTATGATGTGCAGCTGCCAAGCATGAGGGCAAAGCGTTTTATTCCAGAGCAGCTTACTGCAATTGAGAAGAATCCAAGGCGAGCACAACAACTCATGGAATGGTGTCTGTATGGCCGGAGATAGCACCATTGCATGCCTGTACTCCAAAAATTAATCATTGTAACACAAGTTACTGAAGTACATCTTGTTGTGTCAGATTTGGATAACATTTCTTTCATTTTGTTTTCTTTGTTGCTTATGTTTCTTCTGGTATTCAGGTATGGTTTACAGTTTAAACTATTAATTCATATGATATGTTCACTTGCAACTACTGTGTAGGGTATCATTGTTTAATATGTGTTATGTGTGTCAGAGATTTGAGGTTTCTGCAGCATTGATATCATGTCTTCTGGAATGTTACCCTGTGTAGCGGGATTAACAGATCACCACGTTTCAAAGGAATGTAGTGCTTTCAGAACAAGAATCTCTGTTAACCTGCTACACATTGTAACATCTCAGAAGACCAGAATCCACATACATGTAATTGCCACAAATTGGAAAGGTTAATTAGATAAGTAGTCCTTACTACACCAAGTGAAATTCTGGCACATGACATGGCATTGTTTACCATCCTGAACTGTGTTATAATACAGCTGTATATTGATATGAGTAAAAATATTATTACATCATCTAAGCCAGTGGTGTAGATACAGAATAAAATTCACATATGAAGTAAAAATGCTCTATATTATACTGAAGTGTTCCCAGAGTTCTCCTTTCGGTGCACACACAGCCACAAGTGTAGTATATGACAAAGAGTGGGAAAACTTGAGGGAAATGCCATTTGAGCCCACTGTTAATGTTAACAGTGACTGTAATGATGCTGTTGCAAACTCTTCATAAAATCACGAGTTTATGTTTAAAATGTACCAGAAAATAATGCAGTTCAATTAGTTTCTTTTGCTTCGAGGAAATGATTTTACAAGGTCTTTGCCTTTTGACTATGCTTAATACAGAGTATGTAGAAGATTTATTAACTTTACTGTAGAAAGTTCAGGACAAAGATTTTTCTCAGAATCTAGCTGCTGCACACACTGGATAACAGTATTTTTTCAAACTAAGCCTTGTTACACCAATAAGAAAATACGGAGGAAAAGTGTATTAGAATTTGGAGTGCACATGCTGGGTGCCCTAAAGTCACTTTACGGAGATAGTGAAGTACTTAACTGTGGTTATTTTCACTAGTATTGTGTCTTTTATTTGCAACAGCTGGCAACACTGGACATGGCAGACAGTAATTTGAACAATTTCTGTAACTCCTCATTGTCACCTTCTGCTTGTGGTTCATTGTAAATAATGCAGCGTTCAGCTGTTATTCCAAAGAAGATCCTGTTGTGGTAACATATAAACTATACTGAAATAACCCATCAATCACAACAAAATCCTTATTGTTTTCAGAATTTAGTATTCATTACATCTTTCAGCCAACCTGATCATCTTCAGGCAGTACACAATACATACAAAATAGTTGGGATGAGATTAGCAACGTAAAGTTCCATAATTAGAGATGAGATTTCACTTTTAAATAAAAGATAATAATTTTTAAAAGTTTATGTTATTGATATAAATTTTGAAGTTTTACATATTCCAGCTGTTTTTAAGTTGTCTCTTTTACTAATTTAAGGTTATTTTATGTAAAATACTTGATTGTGTATATTGTACATAATTTTACTTTTTCAAGATTTTTTTACAGTTGATATATAGTTATGAAGTTTTCTCAAGTGTGGACTGGTTGAAGGCATAGTATTATAGAATATGTGTGGAGAAAGTTTGTAATTTGCAGGTTATGAGCTTCTTTTTATGGGGAATTTTTTCAATAATCCTTGGAATTTATATGGTTTGCTGAGGATTCTAAAACATATATGTCCATTAATTCAGAATTCAGTATTTGCCATAGAGCTTCTGTAAGGACCTTATAGGGAGCAAAGGAATTGCCTTGTTTGTGTCATACCTGATAACTTGGGTCAAATGTCATTGGCATGTGGTTTGCTACTAGCAGCAGGCTTTGAATACTTTATATGGAAATGTGTTGGGAATTTAACAGATGATAATCTTGGGCCTCAGAAATGAAATCCATTGACAGATGCAGTTTAGTGATCACAGTGTCTGTGTTAACGAGTTGACAAATGATGATCTGTGCCATTCCCAGCAGCGGTAAGAGATTTTTCTTTTCCACGTGTCCAAACGAACTCGGGCGCAGTCAGCCTCCTATTCATTTGGAACTGGGACTAAAGCAGCTATGTAATGGGGCTAAGCACTCGCCTCCATAATGAAATAGTGGTGCTCTATCTCTATTATTCCATTTGCCACATTGTGTGCATGGGGACAAATTTACTAAGCCGAGAAGAATTGTATGCGCGGGCTTACAAGGGTTGGTGTGGTCACTATGTTGACTGTGCGATAAGATTTGGCATTTGCACGTTAATTCCCGAATGGAACTTCGATCTATTGCCCCAGTCGACGTACCAGCGACATCTGTAAACAGTGTTGCGTAACCTTGAACCACCATGGAATGAGCTGGATGCTGCTGCCTCTGTTGCCAATGTTTGAAACCATTCTGTGATACAAGTGCCTCTTGTGATAAACTTCGAAACCACTGATCTGTGCCGCAGAGTGCAGCTGGGAGGGAGCAAGGAAGGGTGTTTCTTGGTGCTCGGAAGTTTGGGGGTTAGGGGTAGGAGTGATACAAACAATTAAGACGACAGAATTAACATGGACCCAGAAGCATTTCTTGACCTGGCCAACCAGGTGGTCAAGTTGAAAATGTTTCCTTATTTTGACATCGCTCATTCGGTCCTTTGTGCACTCCATGTACGTGAAGATTTGGGGCCAGGTAAGCCAAAGATGTTTACTGCTATATGGATTTCATTAATTAATGCATCCATGTGACCTTAAAATTTTACGCTTTGTTGTGAAAACTACTGCATGTGTATTTGGATTGTGTTCAAAGAGAATTTTTGAAGTATTATGCTGATTTTAAGCTGTTAGAGGGGGTTCACTCCCGTCTCGTCCCGTAACAATTTTTTTTATTACCAGAAGTGAACGGTGATATTGTTAGGTTTTTACATGATGCCATTTTAGTTAAATGTGGAGATGGAACCAAATATATCTCTCACTTAGCACTTTCACCTGACATGTAACACTAACACGACTGTCACGCATGGTTGAGAAAAGCAAATCAATCGAGTATGAACGATTCCCGTTATTGATCCTTCGTGTCTGCTTACTGCAAAGGAAAGAATCACACTTTTTCAGTTTTATTTTTCCAACATGAAGTGTGACCTTCATAAAATAATAATAATATTTTTATCGAAGGTAGTTACGCATTTTATGAGTTTTTATTAGGGTTTCTGGGTGTGTTATAGTGTTTAATATTCTGCTTTCACCTAATGTTTATTCTTGTTTATCTCCTTGACTACGGAATCGTTGATCATGACTGTGCAGTGGTTCATATTTTGTAACTCAGGCGGTCTAATGTCGGGGCAGAGAACTGCTGCCCTGCGGGTTTCGCGGTTTTCATCTGTCTTTCGTACCCCAAAACAGACATATCTTCCCCAGTTCATCATCGTTGCTGTGTCATCTATGCAGACGAGAAATCTTTCTCTGAAGGTGGAAAATTGCAGTTGTGGCCACATGTGATTCAGATATTTGGAAATGTCGTCTGCTATGACACAGAAAGAAACGTGTGTGAGTTGTGTAAACCTGCTACTGAAATGTCAGTTACCGAGATGCCGAACTTACGAACCGAACAGAGTTGTGTTTGCTTATTCCAGCTTGCACTGAACGCAACAGTGGCGGGATGCAAATTTGAAAGCTATAGATCCAGCTTGCCGTTGTAACATTTTTATTCAAAATCTTGCCTGTCATTTTCGTAACCATCATCTTGCTTGGGGAAGGCCTCCACGTGACTCCGCGTGTGTCCCGTGCTCTGCCTTCTTTTTACATTTCCCGTTACGAACTTTTGTTTTCAGACACTGGCGGTCCGACACCATTGTTGGTTCCGCGAACCACGGTCTCTCTTGCGCGGGGCAAAATGTAACGGTGAGGTTTCACCCCGTCTCCCCAGTTAAAAATATATGAACTTCCGTAATTTTACTACAAATAATGACACGAAATTTCCAGACATAGTGACGGAAACCGTCATGGGTGTTGTGCTCCTTAAAACAGTTTTTGTTTACGTTGTTACGTAATGTTTTTATGTAATGACAAGTTAATGATGACAATATGAACACAACGAACAGCAGGAAATAATTTTTGTTTAACATAAATAACTACTTGGAGCATATTCTCTGTTGAAAATCTAATATTTGCTCTGCTGGTCAACAAATTCATGGCATTTATGGAACCCGAAGGTCCGTCTGTTGTTCCCAAGACTTCGACACATGTCCTTACCTTCAGACAAATGCATGTTGTGTACATCTTCTCATCACATTTCTCTAAGATAAAGGTAAAGCACTCCCATTACAGGCCTCGGCAGGCCCTTAGGGTTCCAGGAGGTCGACGGTCCCAGATTTCTAGACAATCGGCACATGGATGTGGTAAGGTTGTCAGTCATACGCACCGGCCGCCTTTACCCCCCAGGAAATATTCCTGGTACTCATTTCTGTTAGAGGCTGGTTCGACCCCAGGGCCATAGTTCGGCCGGAAGGATTATGTCAGTGAAATTCCAATGACATCATCGGGAATCGAAACCGCGCCATTTCTCTAACACCCATGTTAATATTATTCCACTGCCCCCTAAATCTTACAAGTGACATTTTTCCTTAATATTTTCCCACCGGAACCGTATACGTGACCATATCTACACCATGCGTGCTACATTCCCCGCCGATATTTCCCTCCCTGATTCTATCACCCTTATTATTTTGGACGAGGAGTATATATCATGAAGCTTTTAATTATGCAGTTTTCTCCAACCTCCTGCAGGTTCTTCCTCCTTAGGTCCAGACACTATGCTTAGAATCCCGTGCGTGAATACTCACTCCGTGCTCTTCCCTTAACCTTTTAAAGCCTAGCGGTAACTTTACGTACCACCAGGTTTAACATTAAAAAATTCTACGTGGTGCCCACATTGCGTTTATGTGTTTTGTACGGATCTCAGAACAAACAGCAACTTTTGCCTTATAAAACATTAAGAGATTGGTTTTTATAACCGAAGTGGAGAGTGTTTACAGCGCGGTACGCACTGAGTCCTTATATAAAACAGATACGCTTCGTCTTTAACCTTTTAAAGCCTAGCGGTAACTTTACGTACCAACAGGTTTAACATTAAAAAATTCTACGTGGTGCCCACATTGCGTTTATGTGTTTTGTACGGATCTCAGAACAAACAGCAACTTTTGCCTTATAAAACATTAAGAGATTGGTTTTTATAACCGAAGTGGAGAGTGTTTACAGCGCGGTACGCACTAAATCCTTATACAGAACATATACGCTTCGTCTTTAAAGGGTTAATGCGAGAGACCAATATTTACACCTAGATTTGCAAAAAGAACAAAGTGTCTGTAACATACTGCCATCGCAAGCAGCGGCGTGGTTCGCTTCTACTGTTGTACTGCTTCTGATCCTATGAAGGATCAGAAATCCATACAGGACTTTAGCCGCAAAGACGGAAAGACCACATATTTATCTGTGTGTATCGGTGGGGGGGGGGGGGCGTTATTTTATCTGACAACTGTCGTTAATAACCTACCGTGGGCTGGGTTAACGTACAAAACCCAATAAACCTTCGAATTGCTGTTAAAAACATGTTTGTCAGATTTCACGCGCGTCTTCTTTCCAATGGAAGGCATTTCCAGCGCCTTCTTTAAAGTCGGCCTTGTACGCTAGTCATCGTACAGTCTAAGCTATCCCCAATTCCATCGACTGATTAAGTTTAATCCGTATCTTGTGTTAAATCGACCTTTATTAGGTGTCTAAAAAGAGTTAATTTTGAGAGGGATGTATAGGTGTACACAGCATACAGGTCATTCATTCTGTAATTTGTCTTGCGACACGTCCATAGCCTTTTCCCAAGCGAGTTCTCCACGAAGTGCGATCTAGTGCTTCCTCTTTCAATTTCCATTATCCTCTCGCTTCCGTAAGGTCATCCAGTGGCTGCTTACGTCCTCTAGCATACAGTAATTTCACCCTAGAACAGATCATGAAGGGCCAGAGGGGGAGCAGAAGTGTAGCTCTGCTCTTTCTTTAACTCTTTAAAGACGAAGCGTATCTGTTTTATATAAGGACTCAGTGCGTACCGCGCTGTAAACACTCTCCACTTCGGTTATAAAAACCAGTCTCTTAATGTTTTATAAGGCAAAAGTTGCTGTTTGTTCTGAGATCCGTACAAAACACATAAACGCAATGTGGGCACCACGTAGAATTTTTTAATGTTAAACCTGGTGGTACGTAAAGTTACCGCTAGTCTTTAAAAGGTTAATCCAGTTCACAGTCTGTAACTCTTCAAGTGTACGTTATCGAGTTGGGCCAATCAGTTGCGTATTGAATTGCTTGCATGCAGAGCTCTTGTTGGTTTAATTCATGGTCCAACTCCGCCGCATTTACCCAGGGAACCAAACGAAAACCCAAGACTGGACTGTTCGTGTGTTGGAGCAATTTCAAATTTTCCTCTCATCAGAGTTTCCCTTTCCTAATTTTACGTTTTTTCTCGTCTTATAAGTGTTATATTTCCAGCTCATCGTGATGTGTTAATTGTTCCAATAATATCCCATGGGGAGCATAAAATCGGCGTGGTATGATTTGTTAGGTGCTACTAGCGGTTCGTCTCCGCTGTCAGTATTTTCGTTGGCGCATTTCATTCAAATGCGAAGGTAGTAATCATGCGAGATGTAGCTATGCCTTAACCATTTGCATACTGAGTCACGAGAGATTTGAAACTTTTTTGCAGCAATTACTAGCAAGATGATGGAGTCTTCTGAGATAAGGCGCCACATAATTTGGTAGTCATCAGCGATTTGGAGGAATCAGCTGCCTCAGGAGTGCACCCAAAATTTTTCGCTGGAGGGGGGAGGGGGGGGGCCGGTGGGGGGCTGACCCTGAAGCTGTATATAATTTATGTTTGGTTTTAAGAATTATGTTATAAAATCATGTTGTAAGTATAACATAACACTGTCTGCAACTGCATTTATATACATACGAATATAACTACATGTTCCGTGACTCAATTACAGTGTCCTAGCGTATTGTTTTTTTTAATTTTATTAATTTATTTTTCAAAATTCTAATGCACGAGTCCATCAGCTGCTTTCAGTGGCTGATTTCGGCTGAAGGGTAAATCACGTAAAACTTTTGATGTCATAATATCTACAAAATCCGTGTTTTTTAAATTTCCGTTTTGGGGGTTTGGGGGCTGCAGCCGGGTAGCTGTCTTCCTGGGTGGGCCCCTGAGCTGCCTCCATCTTCACGGTAAAAGAAGTGAGGTTTAGTACGGCCATATAAAAGGGATGACATGCTGGGAAAATGCGAAGATAAGGAGCGCTTTGGAATTCACAGGCACAGACAGGAAGATCGTACTGAAATGGATGTGAAGGAAGTACCATATGAAGCTGTGGACTGGATAGATCTGGAGTAGCAAAGGGTCCAGTGGTGGGCTGGTGTGTGCGCGGTTGCAAACAATTTTAGTGTTTCGACGGATTAACTTCCGCACCAGCACAGTTGTACTTAGATATACGGAGTAACGAGTGAAGGTCGTCAGTCACAGATAAGGTTTATCTTATATTATTATGTAAGTTTAACCTTTTAAAGCCTAGCGGTAAGTTTACATACGACCAGGTTTAACATTAAAAAATTCTACGTGGTGCCCACATTGCGTTTATGTGTTTTGTACGGATCTCAGAACAAACAGCAACTTTTGCCTTATAAAACATTAAGAGACTGGTTTTTATAACCGAAGTGGAGAGTGTTTACAGCGCGGTACGCACTGAGTCCTTATATAAAAGAGATACGCTTCGTCTTTAAAGGGTTAATGTGACATATTTCCGCGAAATTAGAGTACGCAGTGACGGCCTTTGCAAACGCGGAGCCCGATTGCAATCCTTGTGGCGGCCCCCTAAATGTTATTGTGAACAGCAACAAAAGGACTAACGTTTTGGGATATGAACGTAAGTCAGGATGAAAAATTAAAATTATCCATTTTCTATAATGTTTAAAACTTACTACTGCGCGAATCCCCCATGAGCGCGGGGCCCCATTCTGTCAAATCGGTCCGATCGGCCTAAGCCCGGCCCTGACAGTACCAAATAAAAGTTATCACATAAACTACATTAATTCATTGTTCCTGTCAGTACATAATAGTTGAGATCTCAAGTTTACAATCATCATCATCATCATCATCATCATCACGAGTATGGCCTTAATAGGCCTGTTCTGGCCTCGTCCAGGGGTCTTTTCAAAGGTCTTCCAAGTCGCCTTCGTCCATTTGGCCTGTAATTCAGCATTATTTTTGGCATCCTGTTGCTGCAAAATGAATCGAAGTTATGAAACTCTTTTTTAGCAGAGACAAGTTCTACATGAAATAGTACAATTTAACCCTTTAAAGACAAAGAGTACACTGTTTTATTTAAAGACCCAGGTCGTACCGCACAGTAAACACTTTTATCTCGGTTATAAAAACCAATCAGTTTATGCTATATAGGGCAAAAGTCGCTGTTTGTTCTGAGATAAATATAAAACGTATAAATACAGTGTGGGAAGAATGTACAATTTTTTAATATTAGACCTGTTGGTACATCAAGTAACCAGTAAGGCTTTAAAAGGTTTATAATAAGTGCCTTGTCTAGTGACAGTTGGTTTTAAACTTGGCATTACGTGCTCCCTGAAGATGGTATTCTGAACGCCGAAACATGTCGGAGCGATATATGTGATATACGTGAACGGCTGTGTGCATTTCGTTGGTCTAATAAATTGACTATAATTCTTCATAACAGTGCACGGAATATGCAGCGTTAAAAATGAGTAAAATTCATGTACGGTACTTCTGAGTGAAAGTAAAGGTTCTGTGACATGCTGTTGTGCGACCTGGATAGGGGACGTTGTATAATTATAGAAATCGAAAGTGCAAATTTTGTGTTACGTGTTAGCAAACAGAATTTTATTATTAATGGCGAAAGAATGACAAAGTTTAAAAAAATTTACTTTTGCTGTAATCTGAATTATGTGCTGAGTTAAAGGTTCTCCTGATGTTATATAATTCCGTGTTTTATCCGTATTGAATTTTGGTTCTTCGTAATGGTGCGTAAGCTGCCAATGAACTGTATCGTACCCAGTTACAGGTTGTTAGACTGCACGCATTGCAGATGTAGAGAAGGTGCTGCGTGAGGGATGACGGAGAACCAACCGGACCGCGGATCTGGAGAATCAGAAAGTATTGTGTCTGCCTGTCTGTCTGTCTGTCTGTCTGTCTGTCAGTCAGTCTGTCTGTCTGTCTGTCCGTCTGCCTGCCTGCCTGTCAGTCAGTCTGTCTGCCTGCCTGTCAGTCTGTCTGTCTGTCTGTCAGTCTGTCTGTCTGTCTGTCTGTCTGCCTGTCAGTCTGTCTGTCTGCCTGTCAGTCAGTCTGTCTGTCTGCCTGCCTGTCAGTCTGTCTGTCAGTCTGTCTGTCTGCCTGCCTGTCAGTCAGTCAGTCTGTCTGTCTGTCTGTCTGTCACTCCTGTCAAGTGTCTGCGTCCTTACTTGTATTTTGTTATCCAAGCCTTCGTTTCAGCTTACCTACAAAATACTTTACGAAACCCACGCAGTGAGTCTTATCGTTTGTTCCGTTATACTTTAGTGACGCTGGCTGTTTGTTGTACTGATGAATACGTAGCATAGCCTTCTGTAGCGCACTTTTCACTCCAAATACGGAGAATGTGCGTATAACGTAACATTCAGGTGCATTCGCGAAAGCATTTTTTCCGTGGAAAAGCAATAAATATTAAATATTCTGTGTGCCTGTAGCCTTAGTTATCCGGTATGCAACTCGCATCTTTTCTGCGTCGTATTATATTATCATCTGTGGCCTGTCTGGCTCTACCGTACTTTTCCATATTATCTCATAAACGGCACGATTTTCGGATAAAATTTATTGAATATAAAATGTGTGTTTTGATTTTCTCTACAAGTTTTATCTGAAACATTTCTCATTCTAAGAAGAATTGAGCGAGATATTATCATAAACGTGCTTAAGTTTTCATGTAAAGTACCAGTTATTCTTGTCAGGTTTCAATCCAACTTCAATTCTGTCGACAAATTTTTGAAAAAATCCTCATATATCAAATTTTGTGAAAATCCGTCCAGTGGGAGCCGAGTTGTTCCATGTGGGAGGACGGACAGACAGGTGTGACGAAGCTAGCGCCTAAAACCGACTAAACTGTACTTCCGTTTGGTCATCTCCCAACGGACGTGTACTTTGTGTGTTTTTTTATTTGCATTAATAGATAAAGAATAAAAGGATATGATGCAACACGACAACGTAGGGGATCCTTATTAGAGCAAGTGCTGCACTGATTATGTACAGTGGCACTGTGGCCGCTTTGCTCTCGGTATCTGTTGGATAGACTGGAGGAGTGACTCCAGAGCGGGTGGTGAGAAAAATATCTGCCAGAGATCGAACCCCGGTGATCCAGTTTCGTAGCCAGTCACTCTACTGACTGAATTATTTCGCATTTTGACTAATAATCAGGAGATTCCAGGTTCGAATCTTGGCTGGAATATCGAACACCGTGACTAAGGTGTTTCGTGCTCTTCCTCCAGTACCTTCAGTCAAGTATCTGGATAGTCCAGACGCTCCCCGACTTGCGCGGTTTCAAGCTACGTAAATTTCAGACGTACGCAGTTTTTAAAAAGTAAAAAAAAACTAAATAAATTTTTTTTAAACGTGCGCGGATTTTTCCCTGCAGGAATGAGAGCAAAAATCAGAGGAAGGTGGCCGAAGAATACTGCTGGGCGATAACACAAGCGGCGGGCGCGATCATGCTGTGGCCCCGTCAGGTTCCAATGTGTTGGAGTTTGGATTTAAATCGGATTTCCTTTTACACACATACATAGCTGACCATATGTATGCTCAAATGCGACTTGCGCCGGACATAACCGAACGTATACAACTGTCGTTGAAGGCGGGGAGTGTCTGTACGTTACATTGTACGACGACCGCTCCTTCCCGTAGTCTGCCCTATTCATTACTTATTATCAAACATAGGACGCACTGTACCCCGAGTCAGGTGCGCACCCAGAATTTTTCCTTGGAGGGGGGACTGACCCTGAGGCTATATGTGATTTATATTTGATTTTAAAAATTATGTTGCAAAAATCATGTCGTAAGTACAACATAACACTGTCTGCAACTGCATTTATATACAAACAAATATAATTACATGTTCCGTGACTCAATCACAGTGTCCTGTCTTCTTGTTTTTTTTTTAATTTTAGTAATTTATTTTTCAAAAGTCTAATTCGTCAGCCTATTTCAGTGGCTGATTTCGGCTGAAGGGGAAATCACGTAAAAGTTTTTGATATCATAATCTCTACAAAATCTGTGGTTATTAAATTTCAGGTTTGGGAGGCTTGGGAGAGAACTGCAGCCCAACCCATCCCCCCCCGGGGGTGCGCCCTTGCCCCGAGTTATTGCCAGCGTCGCTAAATAAACCACAAAATGTTTGTACTCGGGGAAGAACTGGTTCGTATAGGCCCTGTTTCTGCATTTCGTCAAAATCGAGGACAGTTTGCGTGATTTCAGGCTTCCGCCGTGGTGTAAAAGATATCTTTACTCTTCTGGGATGTTACGCATTGTAGATTTATAGTTACCAACGTTCCGGTACAGCCTACCGTTTCCGTGTTCAAGGGTCAAGCAGATTAGTAGTTACCGAAGTTTTGGGACAACCTACCGTTCCCATCTTCAGTGGTCAAGCTATCCCTGCTTGCCCTTTGAAGATAGGACCGGTAGGTTGTCCCAAAACTTCGGTAACTAACTATCAATCTACAATGCGTAACGTCCCCAGAGGAGCGAAGATCTAAGAACAGTTTTTGTTGCGTCTGGTAGTTCCAGTTTTTGTGTTAATTCGTGTTACATTGGCCACTTCGCCTGAATAAAAGTACAGCGACATTTTATAGGCTACAGCAAGGTGGACAGGTGTACTCCAGGGTTTAATACGCGTTTTCGAAATGCGTTCTTTGCCGTTTTGCATGAAAAGCCTCATCGGTCTTGATGTTCATTTATTTTTTGTGTAAATTTCGTAGTGGAACAATATCGTGAATAATAATAATAATAATAATAATAATTTATTATTATTATTATTATTATTATTATTTCTTACTGCAACTGGGTTTTCACCCGGTGGCAGCAGCCTTACACCAGTACAGACACCACAATACAATAACACGTACATAAACGGAACAGCACAAATTACAGTACACGTATTTTACTGGGTTTTGATATAAACTTTATTTTAACATAAAGTTAACACGTGCCTATAGTCAGAAAGTTTTTGGCGTAACAGTAAATAAGAAGTGCTTGGTCAGTGAGATCCTTGCTGTTTTGAGAACTGGCTACACTGCTGTGAAGTAAGGAGCGTGAGTATTATTATTATTATTATTATTATTATTATTATATTATTATCCGAATTTCTTACTTCTCAGCCTTAGCTGGGAAATATTCACCTATCCTGGGATGTATCATCAACAGGATTAGGCTCGGGGTCTTATGTGTAATTTAGGAAATTTCTTGTAATTGAACATGTGCCAAGAATTACCACTGTTTGCATCTGTATATATGTGTTTGGGTGCAGGTTAAGTCTCTTTAGGCTTTGTGACAGTGACTTTGGAATTATTCCCGTAGCTGAAATTACTATCGGGACCACTCGTACTGCGTCCTGCTTCCACATATCACGTATTTCGTTCGCCAGTTGTTGGTATTTCTTTTGTTTTTTATTGTTTTGCTATTATTATTACTACTACTACTACTACTAGTAGTAGTAGTAGTAGTAGTATCTGGCTGGTCCCACAGTCGGTCTGGGCTTTTTTTTCTTTTTTTGGAGATGAGAAAAATCTTATCCCGGTAGGGGCAAGAGATTTTCTCTGCTCCAAAACGTGCAGACCAACTCTGAGGGCCCACCCAGCCTCATATTCAATGGGTACCGGGGTTATTTCCCGGGAGTAAAGCGGCCGGGACGTGAAGTTGGCTAATGTCCTCCATCTGGCACCAGTAGAGCCATACGTCTCGTCCACGTATATTTCTTCATGGCTTGGATAGGGACAACATTATCTTTACTTCATACCATTACCACTGTTGTGGCACCACGTTTGGTGTGTACCTGCCTCATCCAGTTTCGTAGTCCTTCCCTCTTCTACCTGCTTGTTCACAGCAGGTGTCGAGGTTGTGTATTTTCACTTGATCACACTCAGACACACACCACAGTCGGTAGGACTCCTCTGGACGACGGATCGGCCCGTCGCAGAGACCTCTAGCTGACGACATAAAACACCCACATGAGACAAACATCCATGCCCCCGGTGGGATTCGAACCCGCGATCCCAGCAAGCGCTCGGCCGCAAACCTACGCCTTAGACCGCGCGGCCACTGGGATCGGCTACCTTATCCAGTAGGCCCTAATTTCACAGCCCATAGGAATGTCTTAATTTCACTTAACGTCATTTCATTGTACCCGATTGCGCAAACGTCAAGTGTTCCGTGTGTAATTGTCTCTGAAATTCATGTCGTTTCTTTCGCTAGAACACATGTTGTATCAATAAAGAAGCCTTCTTAGAACCTTTCCTCCATCAAAGATCATTACGCCGTGCGCGGTAAACAGTGTTGCAAAACAAGGTTGCGTCAGACGCCGCCGGTTACCGAACGGACCCGCTAGATATTTTGTAAGAAACAGAGATCTCTTCCATGCCAGTGTTTTAATAGTTATACTTAGATAATTTTAACTATTAAAATGTACGCAAATACAGTCGAACTCTGTTATAACGTCACAAAAGGGACTGAATATTTTGTGTCGTTATAAACAAGTGTCGTTATAACCGAGGAGTGTAATGTTATTGTTAATAGCCAGGAATTAATTGGTACCACAGATTATCGGACGGTGTGTCGTATAAACCGATGTCCATAGGCGTAACTTGGGGGAAGGGGGGGGGCAAATGTCCCCTCCCCCCAATATTTTTTCAACCTAGGAATTTTTTTGGTTACTGAATCGGATAATGGCAAATAAGAAAAACACAGAAGAAAGGAAATGAAAAACTTGCGTTTTAGGGGACCAATTTTTCCCTTTTTCAAGTTTGACTGCTTTGTAAAGTTAAGTTCGTAATTCCCATGGTCAGTTTTGGGGGCCCCCCCCCCCAAGTGTTATTAGCCAAGTTACGCTTATGGCAATGTCGTTATAACCGGGTTCGACTGTACATGTTATTCCTTATAGGGAATAATAGGTAATTGTTTGGTTTTATATATTTTAACTGTAAAGGGGAGGCCTCAAACTCAACATGTTTTTCATTTTATGATCTTGTAACTTCTACCTGATGATGGCCGGCGTACGCAGCCGAAACATGTTGTAGAGAAATAAACTGTGTTGTGTTCACTCCGACAAAGATTGAAACAGTCAATTATATACACAAGGGGATGATGATTAAAAAGAAATCTTTTCGTTTGTTATATAAAGGTGGGTGGACGTACTAGACCTACTTTAGATGACGACATGAATATCTGTGTCCTTCAGTCCTGTGGTGTACCCCGGGAGCAGCATCAGAAATATCCCCATAGGGCTGTAGTGACTTAATTAAACTACTGGCATCCATGAGTAAGCTGGCAAACGTGAGTTAAATTTCTCTTACTGAAATGAAACCTCAAAGTCTAACCTTGGTGGTAATATAAAAGGTCGACCTTTGTGTCATACAGTATATCTTAAATGTGTTCCGGAAACTGTAAATCCAGTTTCTGCCATTAAAATGAAACCTCGAAGTCTAACCTTGGGGGATTTATTCTTTTCTTTTTCGTGTATCTTGGGGTACCTGCCACTACAGGGAAAAATCTCAAAGCATAACCTTGATGAAATAACTTGTTGTGTTTGACTTGAGTTGCTGTGAAGAAAATATGAAGCACAGAGCCAATAACATGGTAACATGAGAAGCCAACCTTAACTGGAACACACTTTTGTCCTAGACATTTATTGGCAACCATAAACTGCGTTTGTGCCTTTAAACTCCTACTTCAAGACAAAAAATACTTCTGTTTTTTTATGTGTCTTGGTTACCGTGCCTTCAGTCTCTAGCACTAAAGTTGCCCCTTGCCCCTGTCCACGCCATGAAGGCATATAGTGGGGAGTAGAGGTATACCTCCACGCATTCTTAACTGCGGCGTAAATGGAGGTGAGTGGTGAACATAATACCGTAGCCGCTTTACTTCCTGGAAAGAAACCCGGTACCCATTAAATAGAAGGCTGGGTGGGCCCCAGAGCCGGTCTGGATATCTCGGAGAAGAGAAAAAATTTTGCCTCTACCGAGATTCGAACCCAGGGCGTTAAGGTAAGAAGCTCAGACGCTGTAACCTGGTACCTAGTTCACGTATAATGAATTCTGTTTGCATGACATATGTGAGCAGAACGTAAACTACAAAGATAGAGGACGTTCATCCCTATAGGTCTTCTGTTATGCGTTTTGGGATGAATTTTGTTCCAGTAGTCAACGTGAAACGTTGCGTGGCTAGCTGTATTTTCCTTTTTGTGCATCTGATGGGAGCCTAGGTAGCTCAGTCAGTATAGGGACCAAGCTACGGGCTGGACAACTGAAGGAGTCGTAATTCGATTTCGGCATTTGCAAGAGATTTCTCTTTTCTCCAAAACGTCCAGACCGGCTGTGGGGCCCGCCATGTGGGTACAAGGATGTCTCTCCTGGATGCAAAATGGCCGTAGCGTGAAGCTGATTACTTTTATTTAACCAGTGCGGAGGTTAAGAATGCACTGTGCTATAATCCGCTCCCCCCCCCCCCCACAACACCTTCATGGTATGCACCAGGGCTGTGGAGTCGGAGTCGCGGAGTCAGAGTCGGAGTCGCGGAGTCAGAGTCGGAATGAATTTTAGGTGGAGTCGGAGTCGGAATGAATTTTAGGTGGAGTCGGAAAGAATTTTTAGGTGGAGTCGGAGTCGGTAAAAATGTACCGACTCCGACTCCGACCTCAATCTAAAATCTTAACTAGATACTCCACCTTCAGAGCCCTGATAGCTACAGTAACCATTAGACTTATACTTAAATATAGGTTATAAGTCTAAAAAGTAGCCTGATGATTCACGTGGTGGCGATGAAATGTCTTATAGGTTTACCGTTATTAATACATACTGAGCTTTTATGAAGGAATCGGAGTCGGAGTTTTAAAAATCGAGGAGTCGGAGTCGGACTCAGAAGTTTTAAAACTCGAGGGATCGGAGTAGGGAGCTTTTGTGTACGGGCTCCACAGCCCTGGTATGCACCAGGACAACTTTACCTATCTACGTTGTCTTACGCATCTGGCGTCACTTGTTTGAATATTTAGCACGAACCTGAAACCGGTGTTTATCAGCTATGAGAAGTACGATGTGACAAGTGTCGCCGTTGGTAAGCCCTGCAGTATTTTTTTAAACTTTTGTTGATGTCACACATCCAGTGCTGTCATCCCTGACCTTCAGTGGGTTTAGGTTCCATGACCCTCCCCTCCCCTGCGGAGAGACAAAATTGGGGAATAATTACCCCCAAAAAACAGTATTTTAGTATTTTTCAGTGTTTTTATTTTTTCTTTTTTTTTTCAGAAATATTGTGATTGGAGCTGCTTCTTACCCCACGCCCCCTTCCCCATTAAATTCCCTGAATATCATGCAGTATGATTCGAAGACCTGTTCGAGCTATCGAACGATTTCGATGTTCCTATCCACCCACAGGTCCGATTGATGAATTCTTATTCTTCGGGCAACCCCCACGAATTTGCGAAACCGCGAAGTACGACGCCGCAAAAAGCGAGGGATGAGTGCAGTTGAAACAAAATACAATGAATACAGCCTATCGTCATTTTTCTGTAATGTTTGTTTGACGGTGAACTCCAGTTTTACCTGATAATGTAACCAACAAACTGCACAACTTTAATATTACAAACAGATATAATTATTGTCTTAATTTGTACGTGCTTCCGCCTTATTGGTCGTCTTCAGGGAATCGCTCTAAATACTACTGGAATAAATTCAAGTCTTTCCCTTCTTTTGATTACAATAAAATAAAAAAACGATAACACCATAGCCTTATGTAAATTTAGCAGAATTACATAATCACGTTCAATTTTACTAGAGTGTTCTATTACGTACCACAGCTAACAGTAGGTACTACAAGGTACTGCCGAGTATCCGTGCACGATTGTAAATTGCTAATGACTATTGCGCGGACGCGCCGATCCCGCTGGTCGCCCAGATCGACTCTAGGGCCCGCCGAGCCCCCTATTAAAGGGTATCGCGGTTCTTTCTCGGACGTAAAGCGGCCGGGGCGTGATGTTGACCACTCACCTCCATCCACCCCCGAGGTTAAGAATGAGTGAAGCTGTACCTCTACTCACCCTGTATGCCTACATGACGTGTACACGGACAAACTTACCTTCCACCTTTTAGTCATTAATCATTTTATCATTGGACGTTATTTTATCTTAGGTATGGGTTTTGAACCTGGTCTACGTAAGGTATTTTTTCAATATTATCCATACTGTGCTTAGTTCTAATTATAAAATACTATATACAGGACCATATCCAGCACTTCTCACTATCTTAATGTGTTTATTATAATATTGTGATAGTTTAAAGACATTAACCCTTTAAAGACGAAGCGTTTCTGCTTTATATAAGGACTCAGTGCGTACCGCGCTGTAAACACTCTCCACTTCGGTTATAAAAACCAATCTCTTAATGTTTTATAAGGCAAAAGTTGCTGTTTGTTCTGAGATCCGTACAAAACACATAAACGCCAAGTGGGCACCACGTAGAATTTTTTAATGTTAAACCTGGTCGTATGTAACGTTACCGCTAGGCTTTAAATGGTTAAGGTAGTGACAAGTGCTGGAGTTGGTCCTGTGTATAGTTTTGTATACGTCAGGTATATTTCATGCCTTGTCAGACAAGTTCGAAAGAGTAGCAGAAGTGCTAACAACTTAAAAAAATTGTTTACTCAAACTTTCCATGTTTACAATGGACGATAACACGTGCGATAAAAATTAAGACAAAAAACAGTCTATGGAAAAGAGTGCAGAAACACCGATCTTACCAATTGAAAACGTCTTTAAACAAACCAATACGATGTACGTGTATCGACATAATTTACGACTGTGTAATATAATGTTTGTATTATGAACATTTATTAACTTCGCAACAGTGGGTTTGTGTCTGGACTAAATTAACGTAAAATCGATGAAGTACGTCGCCAGGAACACTCGTCTAAAATACGTGAACCGCATGCACATTGCAGTTGTGTGTCTGACGAAAGTCGCCTCACGGGAACAAACGGAGCAGCAGCACGGTACATTCCTCCTAACCCTAGTCTTATTTCTGGGTTTGCCAGCCGAGGCAGCGTATCTCGAGATATTTTTGATCTTGTCCCCGCCGGGCCGGAACTGACAGAGACAGGGAAGCGCTGCTGATGTGACGTAATAATTCCAGTCGCCATTATGAAACAAATGAGTTTAGTGTAAAAGATAATGCCAACCTGAACGTGTGGAATTCGCATAATACTCAGAAGGAGGCAGATGCGACATTGGCACTGCTGTGAGTGTGTGAAATGGGATCCATTGGATGAGGTACAACTGTATGCAAGAACTGCAAGCGAGAATCCCTTCGGGCCACAAAACGACACATTGTTTACGTTGTCAGAGCCTGCTGCTGTGGCTTGGAATAACTGTAACTAAATAAAATGTAATACATGCACTGCTTCATCGGCACATTTCACACTAATAAGCGCCAAGGTTAAGAATGAGTGGAGCTATACACTTAATTGACTAATTAACCGTATAAAGCAGAGTCCTTCTTGAGAAGCTAACAGGTCCTCAGCTAGTTAAGAAATTCCCGCATTTTGTGGAACACAAGGGTCATTACCACATTCACAAGAGCCCACCAACTGACCTTATCCTGAGCCATATCAATCCAATGCATGCTCCTTAATCCACTTCTTGAAGATCCATTTTAATACTATCCTCCCATGTACGCCTAGGTCTTCCAAGTGGTCTCATTGATTCAGCTTTCTCCACCAAAACCTTCTATGCGTCTGTCCCATATATGTGCTGCATGCCTTGTCCATCCTATTCTTGTTTTGATCACCTAAATAATATTTGGAGAGGAGTACAGATCATAAAGCTCCTCATTATTTGGTCTTCTCCAATCCCCTGTTATGTCATGCCTCTTAGGCCCAAATGTCTTTATCAGTATCCTATTCTCAAACACCCTTGGCATCTACATCTGCTCCCTATATATGCCTTCACAGTATGGACAGGGACAATTTTATTTTACCTTTACCATTACCTCTACCTTTGCTTTATGTATTTCGCTGTGGTGGGGACACAAGGTAAGAGTTTAAAAGTGAGGGGAGCAGGGTGTAGCTAAGGCTTGATGGACACCACAAACATGGACAACACTTCCACTAATTTGGCACTAATAATGCAACCATGGTTTGATGTAAAAAACAGTATACAAAATAGTGAAGAGATTCAGTGCTGGATAAAAATAAAATACAAGCATGCTATGTTTTAATCAAAGTAAGAGGTCAAAATCCTCACCTCACAGAGCAACAAAACGTGTAAATATATGCCTATATGAAATTTGAACCAGCTACAAATCTCTCCTCTGGAATGGGAATGAAGAAGCTGGTAATGCTGGTGGTTTCAAGAATTAGTGAATGAAATATGAAATAATTACTTATTTGAAGCACTGCACAGTGATTGGTTGTTTGACAAGGTACATTTAAAAGTATATTAACCGTTTAAACATGAAGCATATCTGTTTTATATATAAGGACCGAGTTCGTACCGCGCGGTAAACACTCTCCGTCTGGGTTATAAAAATCAACCAGTTAATGTTGTACAGGGAAATAATCGCTGTTTGGTCAGAGATCCACACAAAACACATATATACACTGTGTGGGCAGAACATAGAGTTTGTGAATGTTAAACCTGGTGGTACGTAAAGTTACCGCTAGGCTCTAAAAGGTTAAGGCCTACGTAACATGGAAGGATGTAACAGTGATCATAGTTTGTAATGTGAATCCATGCACTTTAATGAATGGGTTCCAGTGACCACATGGCACACTGTCACAGGCCACAAGGCTGTATTCATGATAATCACTGCCACAATAACCTCAGATCTTACAAAAATTTTAATAAGTCTTTTCTTACATGTCTAGCATCTTGTATTTGACTATAAAACTCTTTGAGAAACAGGATTGAGCTGGCTGAGGATGTGGTTTACTGGCTGGACTTACCAGTCACTGTACTGAACCGTTGCTTTCCATAGTAACAAGAGATTTCCTGGGTATGCGAATAACTCTCCTCTGCTCATGGCCAGTGTTAGTGTGTGGTTGAGGCATTTGTTATAACTCCAGGGTGATCGTGTCACATACAAACATGTCTGCTCGTATCCTGAGCGCTGTACCTTGAAGACCATTCTTTCTCAGAGAGAAGGAAAGATATATAAATGCTAGTTCTAGTGACTGTCACCATGATGTGTTGCAGGAGCACAAGCCTTCTCCCGGAAACATCCTATGTCATGCTGGCTCTCCACCATGCTTGTGGTGTTTGCTGGAGGGATGCTTTGCAATGGCCTCCTCGGGGAACCCATCCTTGCCCCCCTGAAGAACACACAGCAGCTGGCAGTTGCTACTGTTGTGTGGTGAGTTTCAAATTACAGTAACACACACAAAACTAAACCCAGCTCACGCAAGTTACATAAACTGGGTGTATTTCATTTTGATATACGTGAATGACCGACAAATCATGGTCTGATTCCCAGCAGGGGCAAGAGATTTCTCTCTTCTCCAAAATTTCGGACTGGCTCCAGGGACCAACCAGTCTCCTGTTCGCTGGATACTGAGGTTTATTTCTCTGGGGCAGGCTTGATCAACCTTTCATGTGGTGTGGGCAACTTCGGCAAAATTTGGTCTGCATGCGGACAACATGAAATTCAGTAGATAGAATGAAGAATGCATAAGTATATGTATTTTTATAAGTATAATTTCACCTGTTTAGTTTTCCATACGTCATGTGCAATAAAAATGCGCTGATAATAATAGGAAAAATTTATTAAAAAAGTTCAGTTTGTAACTTTGGCTATGGTGTAACTATTTTTAGCATATTTTTGTGAAATTGATTAGTAATGTAATATATGTTGCCATAAACAGGCAGCTCATAAGTTTTCAAAATTGTTCTGGCATTCAGTCTTGGCTTTGCCGGGGGGAGGGGGGTTAAAAGACATTTTCTCCTTTCAAATGTTTCTGGTGGCAATGTAATACCGTGTTACAAGCAACATGTTGCCTGTGAGCTACAGGTTGAGCGGGCCTGCTCTGGGGCATGAAACTGACCACTCACCCCCATGTAGTGCCAAGGTTAAGAGCATATGGAGCTATATTTTGGCATTCCATATATCTTCATGGTGTGGTGCTTAAGTTGGCACAGGGCCAATTTTATCTTTTCCTCTGAACTACCTAACCTGCTGTTTTAGGAAATGGTCAGAGGCTGATTCCCTGGCAATGTAACCAGAATTTAATGCTGATCTGTTTTTCTTTCTTAACCACCTACTTGTAAGATTCAGGTTAATTGTCTTTTCCCATCACCATGGGGTTTCATCACTAAAAGTCTGTATGTATATCTTGTCTCCTGTATCCAAATTACACATGCAGTCATTGTAGTAGTAATTTAGTTCTTTACACTCCAGATCTACCTGTAGTCCATGCCAGTTTGTTTATAGTAAGAAATGTTTATTTACTCCTTTGACTCAACAAAATATTGCATGTATGTGGTGTGCTTTTTGTTATCACTCAAAGCTTCTATGCTGGGTAGAAGTCATGATTATGTAGTTTTTTTCCCAACAGATGGCAGGAAGCTAAAGTAAGCAGCTCTGTTGATGCGGGAGCCAGTATGGCATTGTGGGCCTGTCAATATAATGTCATTATATGAGGAGAAATGTTTAAGTGGCCTAACAATGCTTTAAGTGACTTTTGAAAATCTTATAGTCCTTAACCCTGTGCAGTCGAAATTATGATGACGCTTGCTTAATTATAGCATTCACATACTACATGACAAATTCTATATCCAAATGGCTTAACCTTGTATGGCTGTATGGGAATGTATAATATATGAGTGAATGAATGAATGAATGAATGAATGAATGAATAATGCGTGTGAATTTCAATAGTCTGGTCCAAATAGATTTTCCAGAAAATCTCTAATCTTCAAAGTTTCAAAAGCAGCCACTATCTAAGCGGGGGCTTATGGAAGACCAATATGAAACACTAAAAAGTGTATTAATTTGAGCTGGGCATTGGACATGGTACAGCAGAAAGCACTTTTGAGTTTAACTAGACATTGGATTGATAAGGATTATGGTTCTCCAATTAAAATTTTATATGTGTTTGTTTTGTCTCCAGTTCATACTTCGTGCTCCACTCATGCAATCCTCCTTTCATTAACATAATTTTTAATGGAAGCAAACATTTATTTATGCTAATGAAACAGCAAGTAAAATAAATTTATCTCCATTGTATTGGGAAGTACAAAATAAATAATAATGGAAATAAACCCATGACAAGAAAACCTAGAATTTCAAACTGATGATTCTTTTAAGAATTATATACGAAGTTTTTATTAATAAAATTTCATCCGTCAGTATTGTGGATTCCTAATTTTACTGTTGTCAAGCAGGCAGATATTCAGAGGAGATGCTTAAGAACGTAAATCATAGCAGTATTCAGGAGTGTCATGATGTGCTGCATATGTCTCATAAGACAAATAAGAAATGCATACGGACCCATAATGGGAAGGTCTCTTGGGAAGTGAGCACTTTAAGTATCAGAACAGACAGGCAACAGCGATATTAAGATGCATCTATAGCATATATTTCATGAATTTGGTTTGAATTTAACTGACTTGTACTCTAGTCCTATGATAAACGATACTTTTAGTAGTGTCGAACCTTTGGGTATGTGTTTTTAACTACCCTCGTATGTGGCTTAGTACTACAGGATGAGTGAAAATGGCCAGGTATTTCATAACAAGACATTTGGAGAGAAATAGTGAAGCCTACTATACTTCAAATACTTTAGGCTGCATGGTACAGAACACATTTTGCTGTCAATAAGCTTCAGTGAATGTATAAATTTGAAACTACAGGTGTTTTAGGTTGTCACTTTGTGTTGTTTCACTAGGTGTAATAGCAGATTTTTTTGTATTGATTTCAGGTATGTCATCTTTTATACTCCATTTGACATTGGCTACAAAGCAGCAAAATTCCTGCCAATCAAAATTGTGTGCTCAGCAATGAAAGAAATTTACAGGCAAGTGCAGTTAATTTGAGGTTAAAGAGGCACAAATACTACAGGTGCTGTATTCTTTTGTATTGACACAATTTCCAATAAGCAGAGCAATACCTTTAAAGGTGGTCTCATACCATTCGTCTATAGGAGAAGCTAACCGTACCCTCCCTACACAACCACAAATTGCTGAGCATTCTTGAGGCCGCTCATGCACACAAACAGTTAATGTGTATGTTATGACGGTGGTATACACATGTGCATATGACTTAATAACAGACTGCATGGTTAAGGGCTAATTTTACGTGCACCATCCAGTACTTGATATGTGATAAACTGATGTGTTATACACTTGCCAGCTCTCATTCAGTCAGTGTGATGATTCCTTTTACTAGCATTGTGTTAGTACATGCTGACATTTATAAAGCTTACCCATCTGACAAAGGGAGCTGGGATAGCTCAGTTTTTGTGGTGACAATGCTATAGGCTGGACGACTGGGGATCTCTGTGCACTTCTTGGCAGGGTAAAGAGATTTCTCTTTCCTCCAGAGTGTTCAAACCTGCACTGGGGCTCACCCAGCATCCTGTTCAGTGGGTACTGGGTGTAAAGCACCTGGGACATGTTGACAAGATTAAGAGTGAGTGGATCTATGTGTTCATCTCTTAGTATGGCTTCATGGCATGCACCGGGACAACTTCATCTTTACCTTTATGGCCATGATAGGTGAAGGCATGTGGTGATTTTCACAGTCGTCTGGACTGTTCATAGCTGAAGCTTGCTCCCACTGCACGTGCATGTCTGTTTTGCCTTCATCACACTCCACCATACCCCAAATACTAATTAAAAACAACCATTAACACCCACAGTTAAAAGTGCATAACCTGTTCAAATGTGGTATACATGTGTATATGCAGTGGCTGTTTATATGAATGAATGAATTCTTATTCCAATGATCCTTGAGTGGGACTTGACCTCTTCAGTGAGCTTCCACCACTCCTCTGTTGACTGTGCATTAAGTCTCCAATTTCTACATCCAAACCATGTGATGTCCTCTAACATTTGGCACCACTCCAACTTTGGTCTACCTCTTTTTCTGTCTGCAGTTCCTCCTGGTTTAGTATAAAGGACTTTCCCTGCAGGGTCACTTTCATCCATCCTCATCACGTGTCCAGCCTGTCTAAGTCTACAAAGCTTAATAAAATTCACATAATGTTCATCATAGAACTTATACCTTTCAGAGATTTTGCACCTCATCCAACATCCATTGTCAAGTACCAGGCCAAATACTTTCTGTAGAATTTTTCTTCTCAAAGGATGTAAGAAGCTTTTCGCTTTGTTCACCCATAGTCCAAGTCTGGCAGCCATATGTGTGTATGAACGAATGTTGGTGTGAAATTTCAGGTTTCCACAACACTGATGTTGAGGATTTAGGTCTTCTGGATTATTATGTTGAGTACCCTGCTACTCAGTCTAACAACCCAGAAAACATAAATTTTGGATGTAAAGGTAAAGATCACAGTATAACATGCCACGAAGGCAAAGAGGGGAAGTAGAGGTGTAGCTTTTCCTGTATGCAACAGTGGTGTTGGAAGCGGGTGGGTGGTCAACGTTTCACCAAGGCTGGTTTAGGGTGAGACCAAGTACCCATTGTACAGGGTGGGTCTGGGGGGGCCGGCCTGAAAGGGAAAAAGTCTTTCCCACACCAGGGTTTGAACCCTGGACTCTCCAGCCCGTAGCGAGTTGCTGTACTGACTGTGCTATCCCAGTCACCAAATTCTGGATGTAGATGATTTGCAAGTACACTGTATGTTCCATCACTGATCCAGTGACTGAGAATTGCTTTTTTTATTGGGCCTAGTCATGCAGGTGCCTCCACAACCTTTCACCTCTGGATGGAACAAGGTGCAGTTTGAAAAACACTGTATTTTTTGTGTAATTCTAGGTGATTGTTGATGTCCATATATCAGGTAATCCTAGGTGCACCATAACCATTATCAGAATCCTTTAGGATTATTCGCATTTGGGTTTATTTACATACGGTATAATTTCCTTTCTTTCCACAGATGTAAAAAGGTGTATGATGGTGTAACTCATGCAGCAAAGTTGTATCCTAATGCATATGTAATTATGATTCTTATTGGAACATTGAAGGGTAAGTTGAAATTCCTTTTGCTAGCATAGTGTGTTGCAGAAAGCTCTTGAGGTCAGTTTGCTAGAAGCTTCTTAGTATGTCAGCCCATACATGTAGTTGATCTGGCATCTCAAGGTATACTGAAATCCAGTGATAAAGTAAATATTTACATATGTCATTATTCTTTTGTCTGGTTAATCAGTGGATTTGTAATGATTAATCACTTAATTGATCAGTTAACAATTTAAGAAATGGCCTTGTAAAAATAATATTTTAAACTGCGAATGCCACATTTATGTTTAGATACTGAACATTATCAGAATTCTTAAATCTTAACTTCATATTTCTCTTAGCACCAGTAACTCCATGCACTGGTATGTTGTCTGTGTCACTAAGTAGAAATTACCCTGAATAACATGTTCTTAGCTCAACCTCCAAGTCACAAGTTTCTTACTAATTACAGAGACACTTTTACAAAATATGTTTTAATATATTATTAACTTATTTATTAGTGCTTTGTGATGCCTATTGCAGTAGAATGTAATGAAATTAAAAGTCTGTTCCACTGTTTCAAATTCTACAATGTTACTCAGCACCAATGTCTAGATGTGTGTGTGTGCACGTGTGCGTGCGCGTGTGTGTGAGAGAGAGAGAGAGAGAGAGAGGGGTTAAATATTTGTTTCCACAGTGCAAATATTTTTTATGTATATCAGACAGACTGATTGGCTTTGAGGGAAGGCTTAAATGACATTACATTCCTGCCTGTGTGATGCTAGTGAAGACATGTTAAGTTCCAACTAGAGTCTCTTGCAGATAATGCTGATGATAATGCAGTTTATACAAGGTGTTCTCAAAAAACCTTCAGTAAATGTTTTTTTTCTCCCATGAATGGAACATTGTACTTCAGCTTAGTCAGCACTGAAGAATTGACAGAGTAATGAGGAAGGTCTGTGTGGTCTTGCTTAGGGTCTGCAAGCCAGTGTCAGTTGTTATATAACCCATGGCGTCATGTATTCAGGTGCTGAAGACATTTCTGTCTGCTTAAATAGCAGTGTTTGCATTGAACTGGACATCTGCTGGACTGTAGCTTGCGTACAGGAATAATGTTTGACTTCTGTACAGTATTCTTGTTTGCCCGTCAGTGTATTAACAAAACAGTTTCATTTTGTAGGTAATGGCGCTGGTTTTACAAAGTTAATTGAACGATTAATCAGAGGAGTTTGGACGCCAACAGCAATGGAATTCATGCAACCAAGTTTGTAAGTTCAGTTCATAAATATTGTGTCATGGGGTCAACATTCCAGATAACATTTTCGATATATATTCATTTGTCTTATAGTATACAGTTACTTCAAATATTTTAATATTGTATGAAACTCTATTTCTTTTTGCCATTGATAAGGCATAGATAATATTGAAACTGCTATGTAACAAAGAATGTGACATCCATAGACAAGTCAAATGGACTCATTGTACACATAGCATGAAAAATTAGCCACCAATTTATTGTGGTCTCTATTCCTGCAGTTCTTTGAAGTAAACAAACTTAACATGTTACGCTGATGTTCTATAATGCTGTCAAATTGTGCAATGTGAAAAACTGGCATGCAGTGCCAAGGTATTGGAGTAACTGGAGGAAGAAAACAGTGGACACCATGGCCAGGGAATGGGCTGAAAAGCCAGCGAAAGAAGTATATTCCATGTATATTACCTTATTTACATTTCATTCACTTTATAATTAACTTTGAGGGCCAAATTATGTGGTGGCCTGATTAATTTTTATATACCTCTTTCCAGTCCCTTGCTCATTGTGGTCAATACACAAATATTATGTTGTACATTTAGTTTTTTAGACAGTAGTTCTATAGTGGCGTGAACTTACGTGTCGTGGGCTGTCCCAGCTTGAGGGATTAGATCATCTAACACTTCACCTGTGTGCATCACTGTAATATATTTTAAGGCTCATTTTAATTAAGGGCTTATTTGTACTCTTAAATGAGTGAGAATCCGTACATAAATTTTAACAAAACTTCATGTGCAAAATTTAATCATGCAAGTACTGGCAGATGTATATTTAATTTGTTTCAGCTTATTTTAAAGACCCAACTGATTTTTATATGTATTTCAAATACTTTGACATATTTTTTATATATGGTATACTTGAGAGCTATTTTACTTGCAGTGTTAAGTGACATTTTATGTATGTTTAGTCCCGAGACAGATTTTGATGGCTTGATGTGGATATTACCATGTATTACTAAAGAGTCCAAATACATTATTGGGAATAACTTGTGAAGTATTAACTTCAGAGTAAAGTATCTTGTGTAAAATTTGGCATATATGTTGTACTGGAGCAAGTCCTGGATTCACCCTGCGTCCTGAGAGACCGCATAGTTTAAAATCCATGACTGTGTTCGTTTTTTGAAATACCTAAATACAGCAATTTATGAAATTTGCTACATGGAGTATGAGGTTGGAATTTACTTGTAATGATCACTAAATGGCAAACACTGTGCTTACAACCAGTTGTCTATGCAAGTGACTACATCATCTATTGATCTTGATTTTAGCCCAACAAAAGCCTGCATAGTTGCATCCATTATCTTTGTGCTGGATAAGAAGACTGACCTCATCTCAGCCCCACATGCTCTGGTGTACTTTGGAATTGTAATATTCTTTGTCTATTTTAAGGTGAGTAGTGTCTAGCTGGGTGTTCTTAGATAACATTTGTAATCACCCACAGACCTTCTGGTTATGTATTGTTGTATCCTGTTTTGTGATCTGCAGCTGATAATGCTATACTAACCTTATTATACTAGCGGATTCCTTGTTTCAGTTATTACATCCTTTCAGCACATATTGTGGCTTTAATATACCCACATCTTTAATGGCATAAATATTGAGTCCACTCACCATAATAAAGTCAGATATACATTTTAGCTCTAAAATATATATACATACTGTAGACTGGGGAATGTGCAATTAGTGCAGACTTTCTTCTGCATATTAAGAGACAATGATATCCTTTCTGTTACAACATGCATTTTATTCGGTGGACAAATATATGTCATACCGATTACATTTGGATTATATTAGTATGTGAGTTCTGTAAATTGTTGTGTCTAGCTACTCAATTTTTTTGTTGCTGTTTATTATATTGGTTGGATGTCAATGTATTATAAGTTGTGTTTTGTAATACAAAAATTGTAAACTAAAATTGACGTGATCTTTGCTCTTCTGAGAGTTTATGTGGCATAAATTGGTAGTTTGTTTACCGACGTATTGGGACAACTTATTATTCCCATCATCAAGGGCCAAGCAGTCCATGAAGAAATGCCGGTAAGAAACTACCAATCTATCCTGTGTAAAATCCCAGAAGAGAGAAGGTCCCCTTTACACCGTGGTGTAAGTTGCAAATTGATGTGTCCAGTGTCACATGTGTGACAAAGTGGACGAACAAATAAACTAAACTCAACTCAACTCAACTCAACTAAACTAATACTTGCATCACATAATAGTATAAATGTTTACTAAAGAAGATAAAGTGTAAATAAACAATGCTAAGTAAAAGAAATTCCACTATGCTTAACAAATGTTTACATAAACATGATGTTAGCCATCATTGTACATGTTCTGCTGTACTTATAAGAGGACAGTATAAAAATGTAACTTCATTTCTAAAAGAGTGGTGAATATTTACTTAAGCAAGATTTTGTAGAAATATAGTTATGTAAAGTAATGTGTACGAAGAGCAATACCAAGATGGCCCCAGTCAGGTGATTTGAGTTTGCATATAAAACTGAATAAAAATTTTAACACATAAGGATGCCATATGTTTCTTACATAGGCATCACACTCAAGTATTTTGTTCTAATGATGACATATTTGTGTTGAACATGAAACCCATTAATATGATAAAACCAAATGTCTTTACTGAATTAATATGTTCTGTCAATCCACAGACTTATTTCCAAGTATTAAGGCAGTGTTCTGAACTGTGTGTGCAAAGTGTGTATAATAATTACTCTAAAATTAGGGAAACTCCTGATATTGAGTCAAGTCAGTTCCTGTTACTACACTTCAGAGCATGGGCCCTCCACAAAGTGAGGCCAGTGGACTCTTGTTCCAGCCATTGCCTTGACCTCTGTCCAAGTCTTTCCGACTATTTCATCCTATCATTTTCCTCCAGCTCCTTGTCAGTCTTACACTTCTATGTTGTCCTCAGGGATTCCAAGTCATTGTTTGTTTCTCTATTACAGATGACTCCTTCCTCAATGTATGATACTCCTGATATACAGTATTATAACATGCTGGGTACAATGTATACACAGTAAATAACTTAGTCTGCACAACAATTTTATTTATTTTAATCTATATTCTACTGCGACATATTTGAGTCATTGTATACAGCTATATTCAGGCAGTTTGTATAAAATTACAAGGAGAGTGCACCAACATACATTGCCACTATTTTGAATAAAATATTGTGTACTCATAATGTAGGATTTTCTTTTAAATAATTTCAGCTGTCGTCACTCCTGTTGGGTATCCATGATCCATTTGTGCCATTTGAGAACTTATTCTGTGCACTGTTCCTGGGAGGAATCTGGGATGCCTTGGCAAAGCTGCTTGGTCGGGGTGGGAACAAAGATGAGAAAGCAGATGCCAAAAAGAAGGACTAAATCTCCGGTTCAAGGTATGTGAACTTAACAGATTATATGATGAAGAAAAGTGAATATACTCTGTTTTTTGTTGTCTGAATTAGCAAATATTGCTCTTATCAAATGCACATACATTTCACACAGAGTTTATTCGGTTTTGTTGTGAGCAAAGGCCTCGCACATACACATTTGCAGACACACACTAGAACAAGACGAAAAAGTATTCCCTCTTCAGTGGTTAAACAGCATCCATTCTCACTGTATGGTGCGAGTCAGTGAAGTTGGTTAAAGAGACTGACATCTGTATGTTACTGTACTTCTGTCACATCACTGATACATTAGTTGCATTCAGCAATAAATGGATTTATGTATTTTGCCAGGTTGCCTTTTTTGTTCTCTATCCCAGTACGTGTTTAGAGTTCAGCTGTTCAGAGTATCACAGTCAGTATAGTGACTAGGCTACACACTGTATGGTCTAGGGTTTGAATCCTGTCAGGGGCAAGAAATTTTTCTCTTCCCCAGATTGTCTAGACCCACCCTGGGCCCCACCCATCCTCCTATTCAATTGGTACCGCTCTTCTTTCCCAGGGGTAAAGTGGGCAGGGCGTAGAGTTAACTACTAACTTCCACCTAGTGCTGAGGTTAACAATGAGTGGAACTGTACCTCGACTCCCCTTATATGTCTTCATGGCATGGACAGGGACAATGTTACCTATTTTTTTAAAAAACCCTATACTGTTAAAATGAGACTTTGGAGACAAAAGAGGTTAAAATTTTGTGTAACATTTAATCATTTTTTTTCCCTTGTAGAGCTGCAACATTTGCACTGCTGAGGTGGGGAACAACCAAAGCACAGAACTAGTCATTGTGCTGCACATGGAGCACACAACACATCGAGTGACTTGTGGTATTGAAACACCATTGCGAAGCATTGAAATTCCTAAATATGTTATGCATAAACTGTTTTAAACATTATTTATACAAGAGAGTTTTGTACACACCCTTTTTATTCATGGTACTGTTGCAATCTACATCTACTGTACAGTTTATGTCATACATAACACGTACATTTTATTCATGTTTCTGTGAGTCACAAATATTGCATGTGTTTGTAACACAGTATTTTAGCATGACTTATCAATTCACATCAGTTGATCTTAGTGGGTGCAGTTCAGCTGTAGAATGAATTGATATATTGTAATTTTAAGTACATGACACATTCACATATGTATCTTGTGTGAAATGTGCTTTTAAAATGAACAAATAATTTTACATAGACTTGTTTTATGTACGACATTAACTATACACATGTATAAATAACTGTGGTTATAAATTTCATAATAAAACACATCACCAAAGGCATTATACAACTGGAAAATTATGTATAACTTTATTCCATTTTACTAGAGAGTAGAATTAATTTTATTTCCTTTACTCTGACCAGTATTCTTGTGGTGACGAACACGCACAGTTCAGTCTCCTATGCGACTGTATCAGTATAACCTAATAAACAAAAGCCCATGTTTCTTGCTGGTTTCAATCATACCCCAATTTTACGGTAGTCCTTGGAAGCAAGTCTTCTACCCTTTGAGTTGAGAAAAATCTTAAAACAGGGGTAGTATGGAACCAGAATCAAAAGTAATCATCCTTTATTCATTATGACACCGGAGCAATAGATTCACAACGCGCAAAAAATCAGGCCAAGAGTTCATTTGGTGACTTGTTCAGCCGAGTTACGGTATGATATGTAGTCGAGTGCATCGTTTGGAGACCAGCTACTTGTTCAGAATCACCAGTAGAATAGTATACAATAGAAGCTATAGTCCATCAAAGGCAAGATGGTTTCTTAACCACCAAAGTTTCTCACGGTTGCCGGGCCATGAAATTATGCACCGATATAAGAGAAATTAACAGGATTTATTAAAAAAGGGGACGCTTCGCGAATAACCCTAAGTAACGGGGAAAATCATTCGCATTAAGTTGCATGGCTTAACACGCCGCCGAAACGCTCGTTTGGTGCGAACTAGCAGTATACAAGTCAAGGCAAACCAGGTTCTACTCATTTCCGTTGCAATTAGCATAACACATTAACTTTCGGTGTAATCTTCACGTCCATCACGCACCCCGCGAAGAAAAATTAATGACGCATGCGCATAATGTTATTTTCGAACTTGGTTACGTTGGCTGCCCTTGCGTGTTTGAACGATGGACGGTGTCAAGTGTAGTGTTATTGCGGCATACTCTTATGGTTGGAGGTAGCAGTAAGTTGTATGCAAAGGCACTTTATGGGATTTTTGAAGTTTGTGAACAATTCATGCGTATTATTTGGCGATATCAGAGTGCGTTCGAGAATCCATAGGTGCAATGGACAGTAAATATGTTCTAGCAATGGATGTTGGAACAACTACTGTGCGTTGTCACGTTCTCGATAAGTCCACCGCGGTCATTGGAAAGGCATGTTATGAGGTAAGTTGTTAAATCATGTTTTGTAATAAACTGTCCACTGTTTTGTTTAATCAGATAATCCAAGAATTCATTACTTAATTTTATGTTGCGTAGTGTCTTCTTTGGAGAATGTATTTAACAGAAGTACACATGCGTATCGCCTTTTCCGTAAAAATATGTTTCCCGTTAGTGTATTGAAAAATCCCGAAGGTCCAAACGTGTAATGCATCGGCACATGTGCTACTTCGACAAGTTTACCGGTGGGCGTAGCAGTCGAAAGAAGTGCTTTGCCCCAAGACAGGCATGTCCACAGCAACTTTCCAGGACAAGGCCCAGTTCGCATCATCATTGGGGACAGTAAGTTCTTCCAAAACAGCAGTAAATTTTTTTCCAAGCTGCATGGCGTCACAAGCAACAACAGAGTAATCCTCAGCTTTAAAAGGATGTGAACAGACTAGAATACGCAGACAAAAATTAAAGATTTGATGTTCTCAATATGTATGTGTATTGGAGATAACATAGGTGAGTACGTGAAAATGACAATGTATGTATTTGCTTTGTCACATCTGCCATGCCTTTGCATGACCTGTAATGAAAAACCAAAAGTGCGCATTTTGCTTTATGTAATCTTTGTGCTCTCATGTAATGCAATCGCTTGAGATATGTCAAAACAGATTTTTATAACATCTTATATTGCAAATTTTTGTAAAAATTCGCACATTTGCAGTCTTTGTAGACGTCAGACAAATTTACTTGACACTTTGCTGTGGGCTTGTGTTTGTGCATGTCCAGTGTACCATGCTAAATATTTATCTGAGTGCAAGGTGTTTGATAAACGTAGAGAAGAATTAGACACACATTATGTCCTGTAAACATGCAGCATTATGCAGAAATGCCACAATGTTTCAAACAAAATCCTGTTTGGATATTGTGGGTTACATCAGCAGTAACTAGTCTGCGAGAGGGCAGGGTTCTGATTTTGGCACTAGCCAGTGGAGAGAGGCAAATTAATTCCCTTGCTATGCACCATGCCATGAACATTTGTAGGGAGGATGAAGTTATATATTGTATAGGTGTGTGGTCAGCTTGGACAGTGTGGGTTTGTTAGTGAAAAGTTTCTGCCCAGATCCAGTATGGACTTGATAGTGAAAAGTTTCTGCCCCTGTCAAGAATTGGTTCATCACTCACCACCCCATAGCCAGTCACTTCCTGACTGAACTGCCTCATCAAAGAAATTGTGATTGGTTGGTAGCAGAGTAATTTTTTATGTTTTCGCAGTTACTGGATTAAAACACCTGTGCAAAAAAGTTTACAATACTTGGATTATAAGTGCCATCAGGATATTTCCTTTTATCCCCAGATTGAACACCAGTATCCACAGATTGGGCAGGATGAAATTGAGCCGGATGAACTATGGAAAAAGGTTCTAAGTGTCATCCATGATGCTGTAAAAGGTGAGCATTGCAACAGGAACTTAACAAGCTTCTTTCTTGGGCAATTGAGGTGTCTGCTGTGCTGATGTTAAGAATTTTGGTCTGTCAGGTTGTTATTCTGAGTAACAGCATTATTGGCTTCCAGTGTTTTATCTTCAAGGCTCAAGGAGTGTGAGAAGAATATTTTGAGAACTCTTTGACCCTTCAAGTCCGGGCTGTGGAGTCGGAGTCAGTAAAAATGTACTGACTCTGACCCCGAACTCGTTACAAAATCTTAAATAGATACTAGCTAAAATAACCATTAGACTTATACTTAAATGGAGGTTATAAGTCAAAAAAGTAGCCTGATGATTCACATGGTGGTGATGAAATGTCTTATGATACCATTTATCATTTTAGTAGGTTTACCATTATTAATATGTATCTAGCTTTTATGAAGGAGTCGGAATCAGAGTTTTAAAAATTGTGGAGTTGGAGTGAGAGGTTTTGAGTACCAACTCCACAGCCCTGGTTCAAGATGAAGGCTGTGTTCCTCCAAAGCATCAGGAACTGATACCCTAGCTGCTCAGTGTAACAACGTAGAAGATTGGAATCCTAATTTGGGGGGGACTATCTTCAGGACCAAAGAAAAATTGTTTTAAAAAGGAGACTTTTCACAAAGAAAACAGTGTGACTCTATGTCTTTATCTTTCTGTGCCCAAACAGACTTAAATTTCATTACCACTGTATGAAAATTTGGTAGTCACATTCTGCGTTGGTTTCCAGCTGTGGTGTTCATCAGTGAAAATTGTGTCTGCTGGTAGTACTACTTTTACCGGCAGTCATCAGGTCGTGTAAAAATCTTCTGCTTACAGCAGTAGCAGGTGTGCGCAGCTGTTAAAAAAAATTAGAGGGAATGTTGATTAGCAGTGTTAAAATTTTTTACATGAAGTGAGACTATTAATATTTTTTAAATTGAAGTTTTTGGAATTCACGTACTTAAAGTCAGCGTAAAATGCAGTGGCACTGTAATAATTCAACTTGAACATTTCCGAGAGGGAGCAATTTGAAAATATCCCACTTCCATGTATGTCTGTGACCATTAATGCATTTAGATCAGTGGTTCAGCCCGTTTTCTATAAGTGTGTAACCTGTGTTGCAGTTGCAGGTGTGAATTCACACCAGATTGCATGCATAGGGATATCAACACAGCGCTCTTCTTTCATCACATGGCATAGAGAAACTGGGAAGCCATTTCACAATTTTGTAACATGGAAGGATGTTCGAGCAGATAGCTTAGTGCAACAATGGAACAAGTCTCTCACGATGAAGGTTTGTTTTGCGGAATTTTGTTGCAAGAGTTGCTGTTTGGCATACATTACATAGTTATGGTTCCCTTGTATCTGCTGCTGAATTACATGAACAAAATTCACTTGATGGGATCCATATATAATGAGTAGTTGCTGGTACAAGTGGTAAGAGTGGTGTGATTTTTAGAGTAGTTAATTTTATTCACATATGATTTTATTCATGCACCCAAACACTGTAATTCGTCTTTATGCTTTGAGGAAATTGCATGAATAAAAGGTGACTTTTAAATAGAAGTGTTGCAGAATTTTGAAACAGATGTGTAAGTAAGGTTATGCTTCTGCAGGGTATTCGATTAGGAGCATCGTGCCTTCACGCTGTATTGAGAAGTAACCGATTTCTTGCTGGTAGTGTCTTGAAGCTTATGAATGCTCAGGTAATGTAGTTATCAACAAATTTTGATCTCCAGTTAATTTATACATCAGATTTTTAATCTGTGTTGAGCTTATTTATTGCCTGAAAGTATCTCTGGTGAACTAATTTATTGCCTGAAAGAGTACATATTCAGCTTCTCTAGTAACATACCACCTACCAAATATCAAGAGCTGTGTGATCTGGTTGGATAAGAGAATCTTACCTTCTTCTGCCAGCACAATTCTTAGCATATAACTTACTCTTATAATTAATTGCCCACTAAAGGCATAATACAAGTAACTGTGCAGATTTTTAAACATGTTTATACGGACATTAGTGAGCATGTGTGATATATGTTTCATTGTTACTGTTTCGTACAGTAACATTTCTTATTGTCCACCTCAAATGCCTCTACAATCCATGAGTGGGTTGTACTTCATCGGTTGAAGAACAACAGAAGATTGACAGAAACATTTTAAAATATGAGAACGAACTGTCGGTTTCATGTGTTAATTTAGTGTCATTGTCTCCTGCACAGTATAGATTATCATTGAGTTTGCAATATCTTAATTTATATGCAGTTTTAACGCTTGCAGTTAAGAGTTTTACTGGAGGAAAATACATCAAGCTTTGAGGGAAATGTGTATGTAAGTGCACATCCCTGCATATTTTATAGATAGTTGCTGGTATCTGATCAATTTGTTATGCAGTTAGTTCCATGTATTATCCCTTCAGCATTTAAAGTAAGCATATTCTCATCCAGGTGACTTTACGCCTTGTGTGGATGCTGCAGAATGTTGAAGCACTTAAGAAAGCTGCAAAATGTCAGCAGGTGATGTTTGGTACTGTGGACACATGGCTGTTATACAAGCTTACAGGAGGCAAACTGCATGTCACTGATGTGTCCAATGCAAGTGCAACTGGCTTCTATGACCCATTCACAATGAAGTGGGCATACTGGGTACTCAGACTCTTCAACATTCCCTCTAACATGCTGCCAGACGTGTGGGATACTGCTGCTGACTTCGGATGCATCACCAGCGATATACTGGGCGCTGACATTCCCATCCGCAGTCTGGTGCGTTGCCTTGTTGAGACCATGAGACTTGTTCAAGTGAAACCCATTTAGAAATTATTGTGGTTGAAGGAGTAAAAAAGTAAAGGGATCCCTATACAAGCTTAAGGCCCAAGGGGAAGTAGAGGTGTAGCTCTACCCTTTCGTTAACCTCGGCACGAGACGGGGGTGAGTGGTTAACACCACGCCCAGGCTGCTTTACCCCTGGGAAAGGCTCAATACCCATTGTACAGGAGGCTGGGAGGGCCCCAGGGTCAGTCTGGACGGGTGCGGAAAATTTCTCCCTTACCAGGATTCGATCCCTGGACCATCCAGCCTGTAGCAAGTTGCTATACCGACTATGCTATGCCAGGATATTAAAAATAGGCCCCATAGGTATTGAGGCAGGTGTTCTATTGACACACTACCTGATGGATCCACCTACACAGAGAACCAGTTGGGCTGCTGCTGGAATCACTGTACCTTCTCATCCACAGTGTAGCCTTCCAACCCAAATCCCAAGAGACGTGCCGCTTGGCAGTGGGACCGTGTAGCAACATGTGAGAAAGTAACAGCATGGTATGAGTGTTTGTTTCTCAAGCATAAAATAGAGAAACTTTCTGGCTTACCCCATATATTATTTAACTCTTTGGCACCAGAATTAAATTCATGGATTTAAAGGGGTGGGGAGGGAACATTATGATAAAGAAATTTGCCTGCAATCGACCTGAGATGGCTGAATATATATGTAAGTGCTGTATGTCAGCTAAGGGCTGTACAAGAATGTGCCATAATTGACATGTTTTGGACAGTTACTTTAGTCATCCTCTGGTTTTCTGAGCATCACACTGGGAGATGTCTGTACTCATCATTCATTGCCAGCAGGTTAACGTACGTGTACTAAACAAGAAGCAGTATGCAAATTTTTAGGTTTTTACAGTGGTGTAGTTGAGGATTTTGATCGTCTGGGGTGTACATTTTCTACAGACATTGAACCCTTGAAGAAGAAGGAGGACATTCCTTCAAAAAACAGGAATCACTTATCCAGCGACACAGTGTCGGACTGGAATCTTACAAAATACTGGTAAGTTATGATGCAAGAAGGGTTAGAGGTATAGTTGGTGCACTGCAGTGTTGTTGCAGTACTTCTTTGCAAGTATATTTCATTTGTTGCCCAGAAAATAAATTTTAGCCCTTATCCTGTGATATCATAGCATTATCAGAGTAGTGTCATGTCATCTTCTGTGTGCAGCCGTGAAACGGACATGGTGTTACGCAGTGGACATGTACAGACATAGGGGAAATATGCTGGAATTTTATTTGGGGTCCATGCAACTCATACAAGCAGCTGGGACAGGATAGCCAATACAGCAACCATCTGTGGGCTGGTGGTCTGGGGTTTGAATCCCAGCAGGGCAAGAGTTTTTTTTGTCTTCTCCAAAACCATCCAGACAGGTTCTGGGGCCCGCCCTGCCTCATATTCAATGGGTGCCAGTGTTCTGTCCCAGGGATTAAGCAGCTAGGGTGTGAAATTGTTCTCCTCCATCTGGTGCCGAGATTGAACGGGGCTATACGTCTACCCTGCTTATGTGCCTTCATGGTGTGGACAGGGATGACTACCTTTTACACCTCATATAAAATGTCAGCAGATATCTGAGTGCTTATGAAAATGGGTGTTGCTTTTTGATCACTCCATATCCAAAATTGAACCTGCGTGATGAGTCCATGCACAGTGATGTCCATTACGAGACAAGTATGAATCGTGCATTAACCTTTTAAAGCCTAGCGGTAACTTTACATACAACCAGGTTTAACATTAAAAAATTGTACGTGGTGCCCACATTGCATTTATGTGTTTTGTACGGATCTCAGAACAAACAGCAACTTTTGCCTTATAAAACATTAAGAGATTGGTTTTTATAACCAAAGTGGAGAGTGTTCACAGCGCGGTACGCACTGAGTCCTTATATAAAACAGATACGCTTCGTCTTTAAAGGGTTAATTGTGGGTCATCTGTTTACTCAGGTAGCCGACCAAGCAGCGTCATTGTTTGGCTCCTGTTGCTTTGATGAAGGTGATGTGAAGCTCACCATGGGAACGGGAACATTTCTGAATGTGAACACAGGACACATGCCAAGAGCCTCACTAGCAGGTGAGATTTACTAGTGCACCTGTTCCATTAACTTTGTAAAACCAGTGCCATTACCTACAAAATGAAACTGTTTTGTTAATACACTGAAGGGCAAACAAGAGTACTGTACAGAAGTCAAACATTATACCTGTACACAAGCTGCAGTCCAGCAGATGTCAAGTTCAATGCAAACACTGCTATTTAAGCAGAGAGAAATGTCTTCAGCACCTGAATACATTATGTCGGGATATATAACAACTGACACTGGCTTGCAGACCCTAAGCAAGACCACACAGACCTTCCTCATTACTCTGTCAATTCTTCACTGCTGACTAAGCTGAAGTACAATGTTCCATTCATGGGAGAAAAAAAACATTTACTGAAGGTTTTTTGAGAACACCTTGTATAAACTGCATTATCATCAGCATTATCTGCAAGAGACTTTAGTTGGAACTTAACATGTCTTCACTAGCATCACACAGGCAGGAATGTAATGTCATTTAAGCCTTCCCTCAAAGCCAATCAGTCTCTCTGATATACATAATAAACATTTGCACTGTGGAAACAAATATTTAACCTCCCTCTTCACCAGGTGTGTGTGCGCTCGCACGCATAAACACACACACACAAACACAGTGCCGTATCATCTTTTGTTCCATTCTGGCTCTGAAATAAGTCTGTACCTCTTTTAAGACTGATGTTACCATTGTATGTGTGGGCATCTTTTGCTCTTCTTCCTTTTATTGTTATGGTATTTATTATTCTTTTGGTACAGGTATTTTCTCTTTACCAAATGTTCCAGCACTCTTATTTGCTGCTTTCTTATTTACGTGTTACACCAACTTTTTAGTTCTTATCGTATGTCCGTGCTATGATGAGAAGCAGCCGTACCCTGACACCACGTTCGTGTTAATTCTGTCTGTTTTTTATTTGTGTGTGTGTGTTAAAAATCCAGGAACATTAGTGTGGCTAAAAAACCTCCAAAGGATGAAAAGTCATGTACATTACTCATTTTGAATAAATACATAAATGTGTGCACAGTTATGTTGGTTGTTATAACAGTTGGACGTTTACAATGGAGGATTTTACATATGGTATAAATATGTTTTATATAAAAGCCAGATTATCATGGCGTCTAAGACACCAGTATTTGAATTGCAGTCCTCACATTAATACTTTAGTGGCAATGTGTCACTGAGTGAGGATTTGTCAAATTTTTGTGTGAGTAATCGTAAAGAGTGTAGTACTCTTTCTCGGAGGGTACTTATTTGATATAAATAGATACTGGACTCTAATATTACATTGTCTTGCAGCCATAGGCAGGAACAGGAAGAGTGGGCGATATTTTAAGTTGAAAAGGTGTATTAATTGTTTAGTGGGTGAGGTTGGGGAATGCGAAAAATTATGAAACGGAAGTCTGTCTGTCTGCCTGCCTGTGAGATTTTAGAAAAAATATTTAAATATAAAGTAAGAATTGGTATTGAAAACCAGGTAATAACAAACAGAAGGCAAATGTTTACATCACAGTACTTCAAAGCACTCGTTTTGTACCGTATTAGTTTTGGTGTCTGCAGCACAAGGAAGCATAGGTGATTGGTTTAAATTTGTTACAAATAGGGACAGAATTGTTACAGAAATAGGGGCAGGGTAAGAGTTCCAGCTGAGCAGTGAAGCTGGCGAAAATTCATTTTTCTATGAAGTTAAATTTTTGGAAGAGCATTTGTTTTATATTTAGGTAATATGTCTGCTTGAAATAGCTGCTCTGAATTTGTATAGTATATTACCATTTTAGAGGAATCCAGAATGACAACGCAGTTCCTTATGTGATCAAGTTTTGTGTAATTTTTTCACGTACCTAAAGTCTGCAGCTCAGTTGTTGGTAAGTTACACTGAGAAAATTCAAATTGGCTCTGCATCCGTTCACTATGCCTGTCACCATATGTATGGTGCAATTCTCTGTCATTCACATTGCAGTGCATATTTATTACCTTATATTGTTTCAACTGTCACAAAAAATCAGTCACAGCCAACTGTGTTGTATCCCTTTATTTGGAGATATAACAGAGTTGCTGTTTTTTTGGTGAAAGTTGAAGCATACACCAACGGGTATGTTGAACATTAAAACTGAACATTAAAAAAAACTTATATTGTTTACTGCAGTCATATAAATGCAATTTGCACACACTGAATGTGTCAGCAGTCAGTCTGTACTTTCATTTCAGGTCTGTACCCACAGATTGGTTGGCGGCTGGGAGACGAAGTTGTGTTTGTAATGGAAGGTGCATCGCATGACACCGGTTCTCTCATCAAGTGGGCAGAGCAAATAGGTAAATAGGTAGCATTATCATACAGAATTCCCTGACTTGGTGAGATCCCACACGTATTAGTATATTTACCCCTCAAGATCTCTGACTTCTGAAACATGCTTCCGTCCAGGAAGGAAATAAAATTGGCATTGTGGTATAAAATGGGAGTGATTAAAGCTGCATTTGGTATCACAAAATGATATGTGTTCTTTTTGTAATTTTCCTTTCCTCAGACTTTTGTGTTAAGACATCATGTGACAAAACATGCTATATATTTTGTAGTAGATCTAAAGCACAAGTGACTGGGGGGGGGGATGTTATGCCATGTAAGGAACTTGTATACCTTTGAGAACCTTGGTGTTGTGGTAAAGTGAAATTGGGATTGGTGAAGGAAGTAATTCCAGCGTTTGCTTACAACTTCAGTGACTTATTTTCACTGTACCTGGTATGTTAAGCACATACAATGCATTGGTGGCAAACATTTAGGCGTCAGTGTGTTCAGTTAAATTGGTAATTGAGGAAATTACATAACTTTATTATTCTCTTACTCCTATCATGAACTGTTATATCAAGGCTGTGATGTACAAGACATAATACAGGAGAAATAATATATGTACACAGAATTTTGGCAAGAAAATCTGGAAAGAGCCATTTGGAAGACTAAACCAAAGATGGGAGATAATATTACGGTGGGTCTCAAGGAAATTGGTTGTATTAATGTGGATTGTACTACAGATGCTTGATCAGGTAAACCAGTTTGGCAGCATTTCTGTGAATGCATCAGTACCTCTGCGTGAACAGAGTGGCGGCATGTCACGGAGTTGCTCTTTCACATTTGAAGCAATATCCATTTCAATGTTACATGCATTGTTGCTGTCACTGTGCTATCACATACACTCTTTATTCTGCAGGTTTGTTGTCTGATCCTTCCGAATCCTCTGACATGGCAAATTCAGTTCAGGACTCGAATGGACTTTGCTTCATACCTGCCTTTAGTGGAATTCAGGTAAACCAAACTGCCAATGAAATGTGCGATGGAAATGAAGTTGACTGTAAACTACATTTTTATTTATCACTTGTAACCTCCCTCTGGCAATAGAAACCAAAGGTTTAACAGTACCGGTACCAAGGGCCCACCATGATATATGATTCTGATATTCTTGGAGAATATTTGTCAGATGTTAGTTTGAATATTTTTCATCATCATGTCCCTTATGTCTTGAAGGGCTGCTTTCTGAGAGGTTTTTCGTGTTAAAGTGCTGTATGCATGTCTTATTTCTTCCACTTGAGCTTCGTGTCCACCCCGTTATAACCTTACTGATTTAATGTCCCTAATATAGGACATGAGCTACGTATAAATCAGTCATGGTAAAAATGTATTTTTCATTATTTTCACCTTTTTTCTGTCTCTTTTTTAACACATCCAAAATTTTATGTATAGTCATCCCGAGGTTCAAAATTGAAAAAAATAAGTCCTTCGTGTGTTACATATGATTCAGTGGCAGACTTTTGTATTGATGTTGATGCCCGTACAAGCAATGTTCAGATGTCTTTGCAAAGCCTCCCCTGACATGCAGTATGTTTTAATTCAAATATGCTACTACGTTGCTTCATGTTCTCTAAATTTTTACTAGACGACATGAGTGCAGGTCTAGAAACAGCCAGTAGTAACCTTTAGACATACCAGAGAGCAACTTAGTAAACATTTTAAGAGATGATAATATTTGACTTTAAAAATAAAATCCACTCACACGGGGTTAAGTTCCTCAACAGAGAGTTATTTATCAGCCAAATAATGATTAACTGCCAAATGAAGATATGGAGTTTATTCAGCTCTTTCTGTCAGTTATGTTCTCATCTGCTCATTGCATGACATGTGCCTTTTTAACCTTTTTAAAGTCTAGCGGTAACTTTACATACCACCAGGTTTAACATTAAAAAATTCTACGTGGTGCCCACATTGCATTTATGTGTTTTGTATGGGTCTCAGAACAAACAGCAACTTTTGCCTTATAAAACATTAAGAGACTGGTTTTTATAACCGAAGTGGAGAGAGTTTACAGCGCAGTACGCACTGAGTCCTTATATAAAAGAGATACGCTTCATCTTTAAAGGGTTAATGCCACCCAGTTCCACATTTTCATATTACCCTCTATTGTTAAACTGTAAACTCAGTACTGATATTCACACTTAAGACAGGATAAGTGTGAACAATTTATGTAGGATGCATAGTTTTACAAATGTAGTATCTAATCCATGTAGGGGTTGAAAGGATTTTTGAGAGGTCATACAAGTTACGAAGGTTGGTATTTCATCCTGTTGTGAATGGTGGTGCTTTTATTGAGAAGGAGCTTCATTTCACAGGCCCCAGTTAACAATTTCCAAGCAGCAGCTGGCTTCATTGGCATAAAACCTACAACAAACCGTGAGCACATGGTGCGAGCCATCTTAGAGAGTATTGTGTTTCGAGTGTTGCAGCTTTACCAGGCTCTGCAGAGAGAAGTCAAGAATTGCTACACTTGCATAAGGTTGGTTTGTTGGTTGCTATGAGAGTAAGTATGTATGTAAATTACATAGCAGAGAGCAGAAGGAAGAGTTGCCATGGGAGTAGATAATGCTGGCCGTCCAGGTAAGGGGATTGAGCATGCCGTTGACATCCTCAGCTTGTAAAATCACAATTGTCTGGAAGCCCCAATAACATGGAGGCCACAGTCTGAAAACAGGCCAAAGTCTACAGGGGAAGAACAAGAAGAGGCGCAGGTCAGTGCTGGGTATAAAAATGTTCTGTTGAAGCAGGTTACTAGTGTGTTGGTGTTATTTTCTTCAGTGGTGAGTTAAATTTGACTGTAGGTTTAATGTCCTGGCACCATGAATATTTCTGTGAACATGGACCTTACTTCATAATTAGGTCACAGATGGAGGTGCTGTGGATTCCTCTCCATTCATCTAGTAATCTGTTCATGTGAGTGTAGGTAATGATAAACTGTGCCAGTCACAGCTTCACGCCTCAGTCACTTTAACTGCCAGAAGTTGCCTTTGATGTCCACTGGATAGAAGGTTAGATGGGCCCTAGAGCCAGTTTAGACACTTAGGAGAAGAGAATCATCTTTTTGCCCTTGCTGGGAGTTGAATTGTGCTGTGTTTAAATGCAAGTTATTTGTGTTATGTGGTTGGTTGTTAAACAATAGTCGACTTCATCATGTGCATGGCCTTCCAGTATGCTTATTCTGTTGAGTGATGCGTATATAATGCTTGTTATACAATACTTATTTTTATTTGTAGAGCATCTTATAGACCACAATCAGTGTTGTAAACACGATTTGCTGTACAAAAAATGTTACAGATTCTGTTAATTTTTTCTTCACCACAAGGTGTGAATATATGATGGCTGTATTACTGTTGCTTTTAGCCTTGCTGGCAGTCCATGGCCTTGGTTTAAATTTGTAATTATTCTGCTGTATAGAAAGGTGTTTGTTATACTACCAAATTTCTTCCTTTAATCAAGTTTTTTGTTTTGTTTCTGTTTTTGTGATGGAACAGAGTGGATGGTGGTGTGTCTCAGAATGACTTTGTAAATCAGCTATTGGCAGACCTCACAGGTTTGAAGGTGGAGAGGCCCCAGTCTTCCGAAATGACTGTGTTGGGTGCTGCGTTCCTTGCTGGTCTTCATGAAGGTAACTGCCCTGCGTGAAGATTGATTCTAAAGTCTAACTGTCTTTGTATCCAGTTTTTGCCTCTTGTAGCTCCTTACTGTCAATTTTACTCATTCTTGTGTCGCTACATAATCATATCTGAGGTTCTAATTGAACAAAGTTCCTTCCTCAGAATTTTATCACAAGTTTTCTCTGTCTGGCCATCCACAGACTTAAATACTAAGTTCTGGTAAATTCAATATGAATATTATGCCATAGAAAATCGCCATAATTCCTTGCTCGTAACTTTCTCAGAAACTGTAATATGACAACCTTGCAAAATTGTAAGTTGCATTTGGTATTTGTTATTGAATGGATTTCTCGTGAGGGGGATTATATTTTTGAAAAATATGTAACATTTGTTAAGGTAGAGTAGAATCTCGATAGTAAACAGGATGGAGATTGCTTTAAATTACCAAAAAGCTCGGACTACATGGATTATAACAGTTTATAATATATGATTATGTATATAGTATGATACGCAGATAGTATTAATGTATATAACATTGTATTGGAATATTAATGTACTGTATACGTTAGTACAGCAGTAGAATAATATTAGAACATACACTGCTAAGTTACACAGTAGAGTATTCAAGATGTTCTCATTTAAGATGCAGTAAAGGCATCATGTCAGATGAACTAGAATCCCAAACAGTTGCAACTCAGAGAATCAAGACTGCACTGTACTTGCTTTAGGAAAATGGATATTAACAATATGCTTAATATTTTTATGTGAGGGTGGTAGTGATACAGCACTGCAACTGAACGCAATGTTTGACACATAATAAACAGTTAACTATTATGAGTGGTAATAAAACTAGTTTAGTGTTTGGTAGTTAGTAAGTACGGTATCAGGGGTGATGGATGTGATAGTACGAGTTACGTTAAATGTAATTACACATATGTTGCGTGTTCATTGTGGTGGATCATGTGCTTTTTAATTTAGTTTTATTGGTGTTTTAATGTTGAATAAGGACGTCCAGCATGAGAGTTTTCATTTCAGCCTATTTCTGAGGAGTTTTAATTTTGCATTTTGATTTTATCTGCATTTTTGGAGTGTTGATTTAGACAGCCGTAAAAAGTAATATCCTTTCAGAAGCGTATGCTCAGTGTGTATGAATACCATGTGATTTATTAGGCACATTCGCACAACACCAGGAACAGGAATACTGTAACATTTACGTTTGTTAGTTGCTGCAAAATAAATCCACAAAAGAAGAAAAAACAGTTTGATTCCTAAAATTTTGACTTGGCTCTTAGATTCAAAGCAAATTTGTCATGCCCTGTTTAGCACGAAAGTTAAAAAAGTTTTCTCATTGCATAACAGTGAACCTTTTTCATTACTCATATCTACTGAAATTTCTGGGGCCGCGGTGGCGCAGTTGGGTGAGGCACTGCGCTACAAACCGGCAGGTCACTGGTTCGATTCCCGATGGTGTCAGTGGATTTTTTCATTGGCATAATCCTGTCGGTCGCGCTATGGCCCTGGGGTCGACTCAGCCTCTAACAGCAATGAGTACCAGGAATATCTCCTGGGGGGTAAACGTGGCCTGTGCGTATGGCTGACAACCTACCACCTTCATGTGCCGACTGTCTAGAAATCAGGGAGCCTTGACCTCCTGGAATCCTATGGGCCTGTCCAGGCCTGTAATGGGACCTTTTACTGAAATTTCCAGTTCATACACAGTGCAGCTTACTGTTTTGTTTTTAAAAAATTATGGTGCTGGTATGACTGTAGGTAACATATAATTGCAACAGGTGTGTGGCAGTCCAGAGATGAGCTGCGTGAACTACGACAGATAGACCGAGTGTTTGAGCCAAGAGCACATGTGTGTGAGGCATATGGCAGCATTCTGACACTATGGAACCAGGCGCTTGGTCGTTTCCTTGACTGGTATGATACGTGACATCAAGAGATACTAATTTGTTTTGTCATTCCAAATGTGGTGCACTGTTAACCTTGGATCTTAGGACATATTTTGTAATACGGAAATAAATAACTTTGTAACTGCATATTATTCAGTTCAGAAGTAAAGTCTATGTAATGACTGAGTAGTTATTGAAAGTGATGCCCTTGAGCACCTAGTTACAGTTTGGGCTTCCGCTGTCTTGTCATGAGCTGTGATGTTCTCACAGCAGTATTTTTCAAGTAATGTAATTTATTGTGAATATATTTCTATGTTTTTGAATGTCATTCAAGCTGGAACTGCAAGATGAAATTCATATGGTATTGATATTTTGTTCAGGTCAACAGATTCTTATGTCTTGTTACGTTATTTCCCACAGTTGGCGTTGGGTGAAGTTGTGCATGTATTTCTGAGTTTTTTTGTGATCACATGGTTTCAGCTTTGGTGGTGATCTTACTGGCACTTTAATGCTAAACAGAAACATTCCTGAAAACAGATGAACATGAATACTGCCAGTTAAACTTGTAAACACACAGACTGTATCACATGATTTCATTCTTCGATAAAATACTCAGTAAAATCAATTTCTGTATTTTTCTTCTTCAAGGAATTGACCCTCTGGCATGTGTTGCCTTCCAGAACTTGTACCATCTTCATTTTGATTTTTGTACATTTCCAGTCATTTGATTTGTAATTTAACATTTGTGCTTAACATGTGTTCAGGAAAATGTATGCCACAACGGTGTATCTCATCGTAATACAGCACAGGCACAAATTACGGCACAGTTTCTCTAAACATGAAGTCTTTTGGGCATTTCAGACTACGAGCACAGCATTACATAGGCTACATTGTAAGACTGTAAGTTAACAGTGCATCAGGTTTAGAACTGTTATTTGTAATCTCACACGAAAACATTGCTCATTAGTAATGGTTATGAAGACTGTATGTTTTTGCTGAAATTGTATTGGTGGACAGAATGGGGATGTTGTGTATTTCAGAATAATTACTGGTGTTTCATGAGGGGAGAGGGAAAAAGTGGAATGGATTCAGATCGAGTGGAATGCATTTCCAAAATTCCAATGTGGAATCTTAAGTAACTACATTTTTTGATCCCTCTTATAGAAGGGTGAACAAATAAGTGTATTGGTTCATTTACAATGAATACTATGAGCAGTCACAAAAAGACTGTTATATCACAGACTGCAGATTACAAACATTGTATGCATTTAATTTTTACCGTTGAAGTTTTACACAGCACAAAGAAATGTATTTTGTGATTACAGTGCAGTTATCCATGTGTATTACCTCAGGTGTTTTGGCAGTCTTAACTTGTTAGTGGTCTATCAGCAGTATCTGAAACATGTACATGTAGGATTCGTGGAATAAGTAATTTATGGCAGCAGAAGAGAAAATGTTAAGTAATGTGTGAGTCACACACATAAAATGTCACCGAGCATTTGGAAACTATCACTGTTGATATGTTCACAGTAAAATTTGTGAGCTGTTTTTGTTTAAGTGTAGTTTGGAACTTGGGTGCAGTTGTTTTGCATTCCCTCTTGTACTGTGAAGCAGAAAATCAGTATAGAGTGAAAATTCATTATTTTGAGTAGCAGTGTTTTGGATGTTGCCGCAAAGTTTGAAATCGTCAGTGCCCATGAAGAAATGAACGTCAGTAAGAGCAAAATTGGAAAGCTTTAATTTACAAGTACAATTGGCAGAGATGTCAATCAGCAGCAATAATACAGGTCTATATATGCAGTTGATATCTTGATAGATCCTTGGAGTTGTCATGTTCATTCATTGGTGTACAAACCTGTGTGACAGTTTTTGGTGGTACACATGTATTGCAGTTGAATGTATGAGGGTGGATTAAAAAAAGTTCCATTATTTGAGACGCCATTCTCGTTGAAATTTCAAATGCTTTTGATACATATGACAGAGGGCTGTAGAGTTTGTAGTCATGTGATTCAAGGCATATGCACAAAAGGAGCACAGCTGCGGCAGTTCAACATGGTGATCCACTTATGTTCTCATTTGGTTATCTGAGGACTTACACACTTTTGGTGGGCACAGAAAGTGTTGGCAGCTGATATCCATTGACAGCTTGTGGAAGTGTATGGAAATGATGTGATGTCCTGGCAGTGGGTTGCCACATGGTGCCTAAGATTTGCATCTGGCAGGGACAGTGTGACAGACAATAATCAGAGTGGATGATGATAAAATTCGCTATTGCATGTGTCAAGGAAATCGTTCAGACAGATAGATGTGTGACTTTGCAGTGTATGGCACCATCTGCTGGCAGAGTGCTGGCCACTGTCTTCTGGGACTCATCGGGTGTATTGCTGTTGGACTTTGGAACACGGACATATAGTTCATACCAACACGTACTGTGCCATGCTGAAAACTTGCAAGAGGCCATTAGGAGAAAGTGTCCCTGTTTTGTTAGAAATTGTGTGATTCTCCTCCTTGACGATACCCAACCACACATGGCACAGCAGACCTGGAACTTGCTGCGAAATTCAGTTCGGGAACTTTCAACCATCCGTTATATAGTCTGGGTATGACACCCAGCAATTTTCATCTGTTTCCTGCCTTGAATGGAAACTTGTTAGAACGTTTTGTATTGTCCATACTGAGCATGTAAAGTCACTAAAATTACATATAAACACACCAACACATGCACAAGTTACAATAAAATCGTAGTGAAAGATGTCAGTTTTCAACCCAACATATTTTGGTGCTCTGTAACACCATCATCAGGGATAAAAATAAAGACATGAAAACACTGAGCATCGAAACACCAGATGGTCAGATGTAGGCATGGTTGAAGCAGTGTCACTTCAGTTTCTTGTATATCCAAATAAAAGCACCGTTAAGACACCACATGCAGTTAAAATTATAAAGGTATATGTTTAGTAACCTAAAAATCACAGCGATTTTTTAGGATGATGACACCTTTGGCCGTAATGAAATATTGATGCTCACATTCCATAACCTGACATCTACTGTTTAAAAATGGCTCAACATTCTACATCCAATGTCAGTGACCGATTCTGACAGCCAGTGTGAATGTTTTAGTACAGTGATTTTGTTTTTATCTCTATCATTTTAACTGCATTTGGTTTCTTAATGGTGCTTTTATTTGGATATACAAGAAATTGAAGTGACATTGCTTCAACTGTGGCTGCATCCAACCATCTGGTGTTTGGACGCTCAGTCTTTTTGTGTCTTTATTTTTACCCCTGATGATGGTGCCACAGAGCACCGAAACATGTCAGGTTGAAAACTGACATCTTTCACTAAGATTTTATTGTAAATTGTGCATGTGTTGGTGTGTTTGTATGTAACTGTTAGAACATTATTTCACATGCGATGAATATGTCAAAAACAGGAAACAGGAACAGACTTATCACACAGTGTGACAAGTGTCTCCACCATTAGTATCACAGCCTTTCACTGTAAAGGAATTTCACTGTATTTAGTTCAGATATGTGTACTTTTGAAACAAGTTGATCTGATGTTTCCTGAAGGTTGTGAACTAATCCATAGTGAATTACAAGGTAAAAGTAAAGCAGTCCCTGTACAAGCCTGGACAGGCCCTGAGGGTTCCAAGAGGCTGAGACTCCCAGATTTCCAGAGAGTCGGAACATGAAGGCAATAAGGTTGTCAGCCCTACACACTGGCCACCTTTACCCCCCAGGAAATATTCCTGGTACTCATTTCTGTTAGAGGCTGAGTTGACCCCAGGGCCATAGTGCGGCTGGAAGGATTAAGTCAATGAAAAATTCCAGTGACACCATCGGGAATAGAAACTGCGACCTGCCGGCTTGTAGCACGGTGCCTCAACCAACTGCGCCACTGGGTGCCCCATAGTGAATTACAAGGGGGCTCAGAAATGAGGGATAAATTCACTGATCGGCTTCATAGGAAATATTTACCACATGGCATGTTCAGTTGAACCTGTGCATGAAGGAAATTTGTTTTCTGGTGAAGTCTGTTAAGTCTAAAGAAGTATGAACTGCATTGGCAGTGGATTTTGGAAGTGTTACATACGTGTGCTATGAGTGTGGTCTGCAAGTGCGTTAAATAGTTGCTGTTGTCTCACAAATTGCATATCAGTAGTTAATAGAGTCTGAAAGGCATGAAGAGACTGGCAGGGTGGGAGAGATGCTGCAGAAATTCACCATGTAATGCAGATATTGAAACTAACAAAATTCCCACTTATGCATCGTCTGTTGTTAAGTCCTGCAGGATTTCACTGTTGCACATGTCAAGAAATGTTAAAAATGGAACTGAACGCAAAATGTACTACAATACCAAGTGGTCACAGTTAAAATGTGAGGTGTGGCTATTAAATGACAAGACTGAATGCATAGCCCCTGATCTTAAACCATTTATTGCCAAAGTAAATATATAGTAGTAACCACGGAACATTCCCCCATTTGCAGTCACATGTTAGTTTCATCATGTCTGTCCATCCACCCACATGTATCAGCTCGGCTCCCATTGGAAGAATTTCCACGAAATACAATATTTGGAACTTCTATAAAAACTGTCATAGCCCAGGTTTGGTGAAAACCAGACAGAAATATAGGGCACATTACGTGAACAATTAAGTATGTTCAATTGTTGCCGGTGACATAATATCCCCATAAAAGCTCTGTTGACAGTGACCTGTAGTGCAAGAATGCAAAGGGATCACACTGTTGAATTTCCATGGCAACATCTTTAATATTGATTACATTTTTCACATTGCCTGCCTTGTATAAGATCCAGTTCATACCTCAGAGAAAACACCATATGCTTACATTATATTGCTGACAGTGATACAGAAATCTCCATATAATCTGTCTCCTCGAGCCAAGGAAGATATTAAACTGTTACTACAGCCAAGGAAGTGTAAGCACTACAAAATGTTCAGTACCTCAGTAGTACTACAGGTAATTCACTACTTGGTTACATGGCTACAATGGTTACACGAACATGCCAGTGTTACATTGCACATACATTGCTTGTCTTGCTTTTTCTTGCTGTGATCATGCTTGATAAAAAAAAACTGAGCAATGAGTGAACATCAAATTTGTTGTGAAATTGAAGGAAACATCCACTGAAACCTTCAGTCTGTTATGTGTATTTCAGGGGATGCTTCAGGTCCTGGAAGGCTCATAATCAGTGGTCTGTATCTTCCGATAGAAATTACTTTAGGGGGAAGATGTGTAGATGCAATAATTTCATTAATAGAGCATGTTTTTTAAACTAGTGACTTTATTAATAGCCACACTATGTATGTCTCAATATGTATCAGGAAGCAAAATTTTTGTTGTGTTATGTAGGAATTCAGGAATGTGGTGTCATGGTAAGAAACTGTCACCACCTGAGAGGTCATTTCAGACTTACAGTTAATTGAAGTTTTATTAAGAATGATTTTGAGTGTTCTGCATTCCCAGTTTTCCCCCCTCTGAGTAATGCAGTGATGTTCAGGTTTTAATTTAATTATGGGTATTGTATGTGAAGCCATGAAATTATGACAGTTACACACGAAACATAGCACCTGAGATTTATCTCCTCCAAATCAGAAATTTAAAAAAAAAATCATTTGGAGGTGTGGGATAAATACCTGACTCTTCTTTCCACTTGGTTTGAATCCATTTCACAACCGTAACTTCTTGAACAATCTGTATGTATTGAGGTGCTTTAGACTTTCTGAACTCTACAGTACTGTAAATATTGATATTTGTTGCTTAATGTGAGGTGTGGGGGGTTAACTGTCTTCCCATTGTGACAACATTCCATCATATCTTGCCAGTTTTTCTGTGATAATCACGTATGTCAAATCAGGCCATTTGAAACATGTTCCAGTGGTTCTACCTTTGTAGTTCATTGTTAGACTGACACGTTCAGTCCATGTCAGAATATGTTTATGCCAAGCAAAATAGTTGTTCTCTGGCTGTCCCATTAAATTCCATTATGTGGACTGTCAAGCAGTTTGACAGTGGACATCAAAGGACATGTATCCAACAGGAGATGCCAATAGACTGAAACAGTAGCATATAACTACACAATATTTGTTTTGTTTACATTGAGAAATGGTTTACATTGTAATTCAAGAGTAGGCATTTTCAAGATGAATAAGAGACTTTTATATTTTCTAAAACACAGTTCACCAAGTACCAAAGATCTGTTATTTTTACGCTTACGGACAGCAGCTAGTCACAGACAGTGATGTTTTATTTATGACAGTGAGCTGTATGTTTGTTTTACTGGTTGTACAGTTAGTGGTGTTTTTCGCCACCACGAATCTTTGTTTAGTGCCCAAGATACTTTAACCATCACTTTTCACGATACCTCTTTACCTTCTGCAGCCAGGATAATGCAGTCAGTATAGTGACTTGCTACAGACTGCATGGTCTGGGGTTCAAATCCTGATAGCAGCAGGAGATTTTCTCCTCTCTAAAACATCCAGACTGGCTGTGAGGCCCAACCGACCTCCTATTAAGTGGAGACTGGGATTCTTTCATGGGCATAAACTGGCAATGGCATGATGCTGACTACCACCTTCATCTAGCACTGAGATTAAGAATGAGAGGAACTATACGTCTGCTGTCGCTGTGTGCCTTAATGGCATGGACAGGAACAACTTTACCTTTACCTCCTGTAGAAGGAACTCTTTTAAGTAGTAATGATTGACGGGCATGTGCTAGTTTTTTATTTACCCTGCAGAGGTTGCAGAGAACAGGTAGAAGGTAGAACTTGTTCTTCTGGAGTTCATGTACAGCAGTCTGTGAGAATGTGTTTTCAGATTTTGAAGGCTGCATTGTGAAGTATATATAAACCAGTTGCACATATCAGATGAAGTTTTTATGGTGCTGTTTGTTCTGGTGACATTGCCAGGCCTAGCACTATACGCACACATACAGTTGCGCTTTCGTTATTGCTCAGTGAGTATGCCCATAGCCATTTTCTTTTGTCCTCCTTAAAGGCAAACAACAGCTCTGTTCAGCCAGTGTCATTCAGAAGGATCACTGTATGTATGCATTTTATTAACCCATTTGCTGCCCCGTTTTACTCATTCATATTTTCTTTGACAGGTAGCATTGTCTGTATTCATAAAAGTAATATCTGCATTTGAATTAGTATCAGATGTCACCAAAATAGTTTTGGCATCTGCAGAATAATTTTTTTTAAAAATGGTATATTTTTTCATGTAATAGTCAGTGAATGGGTTAAGATGAATTAGAGGTATTTTATGATGGTGGTACATTGACAGCAATATTTTATTTTTATGGTAACAGTTTTGTATCAGCTACCATGCAGCTAAGCACGTGTTGTATCAATCACTGTTGTTGTTATTATTCTTGAGATTATTTTATTGGTTGTTTATAAATTAATAAAATAAATGCTTTTATTTTTTACCTGTGCCTTATCCAAAATAGGCATTGCTACATACTAAAATTTCTTTTGATGGCTATTAATAATTCTCCAGTGCCATAGGTTCAGCCACAACTTACATGCAAAGCAACTTCGGTTGAAAGATGTAGCAGAAAACCAACAAAGTTTTTAATACAAACAAAATTCAAATTTAATGTTGGTTAAATATCACCGGTCGGCATCAGTTTCCTCCTTGAAATACTTTTGATAGATTTTCATTGGTAATAGGTTCACAAACTTGAATGTGTGACTAAAATGTTTACATCACCCTAGGTTTGGGTAATACCAGTTGATACCTCAGTTGAATGGCCCAAAAATTTGTTATGTTCATTTATATTTACTTATTTGAGTCACTTAAATCCCTAGAATAATATTGTCTCAAACTATCAAATTGGAAAGGCTTGCTTTAAGCTGTTCAGCGTCCCTTTAATTTGCAGTGTGAAAATCTGTCACTGTGATCAAATGTTGCCATGATGTCTGTTTGATAATTTGTCGGCATGATCAAATGTCAGTGGTAAATTGTCCTGTGATAATATGTCATGGCCCCGTCTTTCAAAACCTCATTCTAATTCCACCCTCTATCCTGCGGGTTGCACCAGTGCAAAAGTAACAGTTTCCCAGGGTGTTTTAAAAGTATTTTTCTTCTGTCCAATGTGTCATGTTCTTGCCAACATAAGCTGAGTAACTTTTGCTACATTTGCGGCAAAGTGGTATTAGAATCGCAAAGGAAGCCACTGTCACGATGCATGAGGAAAGCTTGTGAACTGTATACTGGCTGTAAGATCGGAGATCAAGATAAAATTTGGGTGCTGAAGATGTGCTGCAGCTCATGTTCAAGAATTTTAGCAGGCTGATTGAAAGGTACCCACAAATGAATGCCTTTTGCTGTTCCAATGGTGTGGCATGAGCCTCAAGACAACTCAAACATCTGCTATTTTTGCATGACCAAGATCACTGGTTTCTCCTGATTTTCCATGCATAAAATAGAGTATCCTAATGTACCCTTTGCTTTAAGACATGGCCCTCATGATGACTCAGTGCCACTGCCCAAGCTACCTAAATCTTATACTCTAGACTCAGATTCAGAATCAGAAGAGAATAAAGAAATGGTCACTCCATTCAGAAACAACACCAGGCCAGAAGAATGTGGCACATCCTGCTTTAGTGGATAAGTCAAAAATCTATATCCCTCCACTGCATAGCAAGCTCACTTTGATAAAAATATTTGTGGAAGCGATGGATAAAGAAAGAGATGAGTTTTCCTGTTTAAGGCAAAAATTTCCCAAAATAAGTGGGGCCAAGATGAAAGAAGGAATTTTCATTGGCCCTTGAATTAAACAACTACTCGAAGACTACAACTTTAGTACAAAATTAAATGCTACAGAAAGAAGAGCTTGGAATGCACTTGAAAACGTCTGGAGGACCTTTCTAGGCAGTGAAAAAAGCAGAAAATTACAGCAACATTGTGCAGGAACTAATTTCATCATACAGTACTATGGGGTGTAACATGTCACTGAAACTTCATTTTCTGCATTCCCATCTGATTTTGTTTTCCTTAAAACATGGCAGCCCTCTCCGATAACCATGGGGAAACTTCCGTCAGGAGATTTCCAAAATGGAACAGAGGTATGATGGAAAATGAGAGTCCAAATATGTTGGTTGACTACTGCTGGAGTCTTATACAGGAGACACCAACTGGCAAATATAAGAAGCAAAAGAAGGTGAAGTGAGTGTTTTATGACCAATTTTTTTGTAGTTAGGATACCATACAGAGACACTGTTCATTATTTGACACTATATTTTAATTACAAACCAACATATTAGGCTTATTGTCTTATTACAAACAGTTTTCTAAATTTAATCCCTCCTCCCTTAAGCCTTTAAAGACGAAGTGTATCTGTTTTATATAAGGACTCAGTGTGTACCACCCTGTAAACACTCTCCACTTCGGTTATAAAAACCAGTCTCTTAATGTTTTATAAGGCAAAAGTTGCTGTTTGTTCTGAGATCCGTACAAAACACATAAACGCAATGTGGGCACCACATAGAATTTTTTAATGTTGAACCTGGTCATATGTAAAGTTACTGCTAGGCTTTAAAAGGTTAACACTGGTGGGTGAGAGGGCAATTTTGTTGTCACATTTGGATTCAGCAATGGCAAAACTGTAAGAATCTCCCTCACTTTTTAACACACAGCAAAAAAAAATTTGTTTTGCCAACCAGTGTATTTTGTAAAACACTGTGTTACACATTAAAAGCCTCTCATGAAAAGAAACCAGTTAAGAGTATTTGTTATGCAGTAAAACTGTGCTGCTAAAATAAACTGTGTTGTCATACAATACTATATTAAAAAACTGCATTTCAAGTTGTGGGCTGAAACTTGTCTGACATTTGCAAAATACTGTGCATTTGCTGTTTGGTTTTAAACAGCAAGTCAGGATGGTCCACATGATGAGTTTGGTCCTGTGTTTTAAGTTCATGTGCTTCAGCTTAGTGGAAGTTCTCTCACAAAGGCAGAGTCAAAAAGTAGTTTTAGTATGAACCATGACAGTGGGTTTTACAGCCTAAAAAACAGTATTTTCTGTTATACAACCTATATGATCATACTTGTCTTCTGTCATAGGAAATGAAGACAGCAAATGATGGCTCCTAAACAACACTTTACTAAAACTGTATTACATTGTTCATTGTGAGGGCTATACAAAAGCGGAAGGCAGCTACGTGATGAGAATCGTAAAACAACACTCTGCTCCTTGTCGCAAATTAAACCATGGAGAGTAAAAAAGTGTGTTTTCTGTGGTTCCTATGCAGTAGCAGATATTGTCAGCATTATATTATCAGCACCGCTAATACCAAAGCCCATCACTGTATAGGACCCTGAGCTACAGCCGCCTGCGTTACTCAAGACAATTTTCTAGCGTAACGTTACGCACCCAGCACCTCTTCGATGGCCCCGTTCTGATCGCGTTATTTCATTGTAACAGTTTCACTTGAAACAATTGTTTACAACAAGGTTCTCGAACCAGTCTCTGAGAGCTTTCACAAGTAGCATGACAAACACTATGTGCGCAATGTCATTAAATGTACCTGAAAACTGCAAGTTATAAGCATTGTGTGCTGATGAAAATGTATGTTGAATAACATAATTCGCAATAAATGGGTTGCAACTTCGTTCTGATTTCATTAACTTAGGTTATACCGACTGCGCATTAAGCACATTCACAACACTAACGCCACATCAACATAGGACTGCAACAGTGGTTAGGAGTGGTTAGCGTTTCTTTCAAACGTATTCGGCCTTCGTGTGCATTGCGTGATATGTAATTCCAAAGACAGCGACGAAACCTTAGTGCGCATTTGTTGTCGCTCAACCCCCACCTGCACCGGATCCATGCTTACGCATTACATTTTTGTCAGCTTCGTGTTCCACTGTTGGCAACACGAGATTCACACACGTGCAAACATTATGGAAGGCTTCCGTCGTTCCGTAATCATCCGCCGAGCGGGATTCGACGAGTTGAATTAACACCCCAACCTTATATGTAGTAAGAAGGTCGTAGAACAACGAAAAGTAATGGGAGGCCGGTAATGCAGTATGAAGTCATATCAGTGTCAGATTACTGATATTACTGATGCATGAAACAAATGTGAAGTTTTACTAGCGTCTTCATCGCGTTTGTCAGGAAGTGTATTTTCAGCCAGGGTGTTTCATTGATAATTATTTAATATAGATTAAACATGCCACAGAGTTCCTTGTGAACGTTCCTTGAAAATCAGCCACTCGTGTGGAGTTGCAATATTTAGACCCGATGTCCGCAGTCACAAGTTGCATGTAGCAGATGTATGCAGTACATAAAAAAAGAAGTATTTTTCCTGTTGCATAAATACACTTCCTATCATTCCAGTTTGTGAATATGGTGAATAAGCAGTTGCGGACAGCCGACAGTGAGTAGTCCTCAAGCTTAGGAGGTTGGGTGGGGTGTTAATTCTTCGCCGTAAAAAACATGTTGAATGACATAAAATAACAATAATCACCAACAAAATGCACCATATCACAATCAAATCATTTATTGTTTATTGCCCCGACTTGTTTCGACGTCTATCTACATCATCTTCAGGGGGATGTCTTCACACTTATATCATAAGACACTCGTCACTTTTGGATAAATGTAAATTTAGGCTGGTTTGATTTGAGTGTCGGTACTCTGATTTTTAGTCTGTAGATAATATTAAAATATTAAAAATGTTAAAATCAATGTTTCACATTATATACCACATTGTTCGCACTGCACCTGGTTTTCAGTCTAAACATAAAATGTTAATACGTTAAAAATGCTAAAATTCGATATATTGTATTACACAACACACTGTTTTCACTACACAACACACTGTTATATAACTGGGCAGTCGTGCAGTCGTCTATTTATGGATTGAAAAACCGCATAAATCCTCGTTGGCGATGGATGTTTAGTGTAACGGTCTGTAAAAAAGGACAATAATAAGAAAGGCAGAAAACTCAAAAGTTTTCTGCCTTTCTTATCATTCAGAAAACTTTTCAGTTTTCTGCCTTTCTTATTATCCTTTTTTACAGACCGTTACACTAAACATCCATCGCCAACGAGGATTTATGCGGTTTTTCAATCCATATACAGACGACTGCACGACTGCCCAGTTATATAACAGTGTGTTCTGTAGTGAAAACAGTGTGTTGTGTAATACAGTATATCGAATTTTAGCATTTCTACCGTATTAACATTTTATCTTTAGACTGAAAACCAGGTGCAGTGCGAACAATGTGGTATAGGGGAGACCGGGTTTAGTTGGCTACACGGGTAAGTTGGCACAATGTTAATATCTCGCCTCTCCTTTGTAACAGCGCAGCGCCTGTGGGGCAGTATGAAGAGCTACATCTTTCACGGGAGGGAAGTTAGTTGGCAATGTGCTGACAGCTGTATCGGAAGCAAAATTTCATTGTATGTGTTTTGCACAACGCTGAGTAATTTTACAACAGTTTGGTAAATCCGTATTATTGAGAAGGCTGCTAGGGATTTATCCGAACTAAAAGCGTGTAGTTACGTAGTATATATGTGGCAATATGACTGAGAAATAGCGTTCCTAGTGCATTTAATCTCAGAGGAAACTAACCTCAAAACTGAAAGTTCGTGTTGGGTCTAGTTCGCACACTTGCTATGGGGCAAGTTGGCTCACCGTGCCACCTTACTCCGCAGTCAGCAGTGCAGTATTCTGTACACTTCTTATTACTTTCATCATTTCAATGTTGTTTAAGGAAATATAATTATGCCAAGATCGTGCAAAAGGAAATCTGAAATGGCAAACATTGCCCCAGATACAGTTCTTCGAACCGTTAGTCTCTTGCATCAACCCTTTAAAGACGAAGCGTATCTGTTCTGTATAAGGATTCAGTGCGTACCGCGCTGTAAACACTCTCCACTTCGGTTATAAAAACCAGTCTCTTAATGTTTTATAAGGCAAAAGTTGCTGTTTGTTCTGAGATCCGTACAAAACACATAAACACAATGTGGGCACCACGTAGAATTTTTTAATGTTAAAACTGGTGGTACGTAAAGTTACCGCTAGGCTTTAAAAGGTTAATTTTTAAAAATAGGATAAGTGTAATTTCTGCGCGTTTGTTCACTGATGGGGATTAAGAAAACTCAGAGAAATCATTGTAAATGGCATCAGACATCTACTATGGCTTGGCTGCAAGGGAGGTGAGAAAGTTTTCTTTTGAGTACGCAATGGCGTTAAATATAAATATCCTCGAAGGTTGGAGGGATACAAAAATGGCAGGCACAGAATGGTTTGCGAAGTTCTTGAAAAGGCGTAAGACTGATTCACTGCACAGACCTGAGGCAACAAGCATCAGTAGAGCTTAACAAGACTGATGTTAATGCTTTCCTTTTATAAATCTGAAAGAGGTGTTTGGTCGTCTGCGGCTTGGTTCGGGCGACATATGGAACATGGACGAAACCGGTATAAAAACGGTGCGGATATATGACAGAGTTATTGCGCGCCGTGGTTGCAAATACATAGAGACACTGATGTCCGCTGAACCTGGAAAATTAGCAGCTTCAGCCCTGGACGTTTCAGCGGCAGCAAACACAGTGCCGCCATATTCTATTTCCCCTAGGGTGAAATTTCGTGCCCATTTCTTGAATGGTGTCCCTGCAGAGATTCAAGGTGATGGTAATCGTCCTGGATGGATGCAGGCGGAATTTTTTGTGAAGTCTGTGAAACATTTTTTCCCCCCCATGTGAAACTTAAAGAGAACGACCAGCAGTTCTCCTTTGCAGAGTCATGATTCGCATTTGTCAGATGTTGCACTCGATTGCTGTAAGGAAGACGGTGTGACGGTTCTCTCCTTCCCTCCTCATTTTAGTCACAAGCTGCAGCCCCTTGATACGAGTGTCTGTGGGTCACTAAACCTATGTCAGTCGTGCATGTGAATCATGGATCACAAACCATGCAGGAAAAAGATGACGATTTACGATTGACCTGAAATTATCAACATGTCTCTCAACTTTACAGCTACTCCTGCAAATATCGAGGCTGGATACCTGGCCACTGGAATTTTTCCCTACAACAGAGATATCTTTGTTGATGAGGAGTTTCTGTTCTGCTATGTAAGACAGACCAGCTCCAGCCACGGGCACTGCAGCATCGAGCTGCAGCAACGGAAACATTAAACATGATGGGTCTGCAGGGCCAGACCCTTCAAGAATTCATTCTCCCGAAGCAGGTCCTTCCAAAAGAACACATGCCAAAAGAAATCCTTCCTCAAGCACGTCCTTGACTCCTGAACTTGTCCGTAATTTTCCTAAAAGCAAATGCTATTAGAAACAAAAGATGTATAGCAATCCTGACTGATACGCCGGTGAAAGCAGCCTTCCTAGATGCGCAGAAATTGAGACAAGTGACAGAAGGAAAAAGAACATCAGAAGCGAAGCAAGAGGTGCCTTTTGATAACCCTGAAAGTGATTCTAAGAAGAAGAGGAAAATAGTGAGGAAAATTCAGACTGCTCAGACGAAAATGGTGGGGAAACATTTGTTTGGTTTCCATGGACACATACTGCAATAGTGTAGCGGGGGAAATATAGGTTCAATGCACCCAGTGCCAACTGTGGGCCCATGAAAAATGAACTTCTGGCGTTTCCTGGGGATATATTTATCCCAACTGCAAGTCGGATGTATCAGATGAAAATTTCTGCAGTTTTGTGGACATATATATCTGTACCGCTTTTCATTTTCCAATGTAATTTGTAATGTTTGTCCTTAGTTTTGTGCGGACTGTAAATCAGTTTCATTATGTTGTTAACAGTTAAATATTTTAGCGTCATTCACGCTGCCCTGGAATATTTTTGACAATAATAATAAATCAGGCTCTACTATGTGCCTACCTACCCCAGCATACGTGCCAACCTACCCCATATATGGGGCAAGTTGGCACACGTGCAGAGGTTAGAAGAAGTTCATTTTCCTTGGATTAGTTGTTGATATAACTTCTTCATTATATTTTCTGCATAGTCTAAGAATGACACGTGCCACCAGTACCATTTTCTTTTTTGTATCATTTGTATGAAAATTGTAAAAAATTAAGAAGTGAAAAGTATGCCAACTAAACCCGGTCTCCCCTATAGTGTGAAACATTGATTTTAACATTTTTAATATTTTAATATTATCTACAGACTAAAAATCAGAGTACCGACACTCAAATCAAACCAGCCTAAATTTACATTTATCCAAAAGTGACGAGTGTCTTATGATATAAGTGTGAAGACATCCCCCTGAAGATGATGTAGATAGACATCGAAACAAGTCGGGGCAATAAACAATAAATGACTTGATTTTGATATGGTGAATTTTGTTGGTGATTATTGTTATTTTATGTGAAAAATGCACGGTGAAGACAAAGTGAAAATAATTAGTGCCCAACAGGCAAGAATGTCCCACAACTATAAGAACATCAAGGAAAAACTTCATAAGACTAACTCGGAAATCTGGTTTAATAAAATCTGCAAACTGGAACAACTGTCACCCAACTACATACATATCAACATCAACGGTCACAGTCAGCAATGCAGCAACACGAAGAAAGCAGCTATACGGTACCGCCTGACTCAGGAAATTAAGTTCTTGTACAGGGTCCGGCGGAAAAACCTGACGATTTTTAAGTTAAAATGAAATGAAAGGCTACTATCTTTTTACGTGAATTTATTAATAAATTTAACTTCATCTCAAAAAATTTTAATTACGTAGTACAATATTCACTTCCTGAATATTGTGTCTCTGAGGTGGCGTCCATTGTTGTCAACACATTCCCGCAAGCGTTTCTGGAAGTTCTGCATCACTCGTTGCAGCATGGTGGGCGAAATTGCTGCCACTTCGTCCCTGCTGTTCTGTTTCAAGTCCATCGTTGTCCTTGGTTTCTTTTCGTACCCCTTGCTCTTGAGACATCCCCAGAGGAAGAAGTCACAGGCGTTGAGATCGGGCGATCTTTCAGACCATTCAGTAGTCCCTCTACGTGAGATCACGCGAGCTGGGAACATGTCTTCGAGGACTCGCATTGCATTCCTCGCAGTGTGAGCCGTTGCCCCGTCTTGCTGAAACCAGAGAGTCTGGGTTTCAACACCAAGTCTCTGCAACTTGAAACAGGGCATAACTATGCGTTTGAATCACAACCAAAACGCTTTCCAAGGGACCTCATCATTGATACTGAAAATGCCATACAAGACCTTGATAGCAGTCTACATAACGTATACACGTTCATGGCTAACAAAAAGTTACACAGATCATGTCCTCTAACACAGTAAATTACATGCATAAAACAAAGTTACATATCGCCAAGCAAATACGATCAAAGCTTCTACAGCATAACTTAACTATAGCAAGAGCTCACAAAGGAAAAACTATTGTAATAATAAACAGAAACTCATTCAGAAGAAAGGTTGTTGACTTTCTTAGCTAAAATAACTAAGAAAAACTTCTCAAAGACCCTACTGATCTATATCACAAACAAAGACAAAAAACAATACAAAACTGTAACCTAATAATAGATACACATAGAAGAAGACACTTGACACAAATAAAACCAGTTGCTCCCACATTAAATGCTCTAATAAAACTGCATAAGGCTAATTAACCCATTCGACCAGTAGTTAATAATATACATGCACCTACTTACAAATTAGCAAAATTCTTCAGAAATTGGCTCTCCGAAACGCTACAACTGTCTAATGCGTATGTAGTTTACAACTCAACACAACTAGCGCAGGACCTTCAAAAGTTAGAACTAAAAGACTCCCATGAATTAGCTGCCTTTGACATAAATGATCTTTATGTTAACCTTCCGATACAGGAAATACCACAAATTACAAAGTTCAGATTACTCAATAAAAAACTTGATAAACCACTTACGCAACAGGCTTTACTGGCATTAGATACGATACTAATGCAGAATTATTGCCAATTTGAAGATTCATTCTATCAACCTAAAAAAGGCGTAGCCATGGGCTTGCCCATCTCCAGTATCGCGGCAGAAATTTTCCTACAGTACTATGAAGCAAAAAGAGTAAAACACTATCTGGAAAATAAAAGGATACTGTCCTAAAATAGATATGTCGATGATATCTTAATAATTTTTGACTCTAGAAAAACGACCATGGAACAGATACGCACAGAATTGAACAGTTTACATCAATGCTTAATATTTAAATCAACCACTGAACAAAATAATGCAATCAATTATCTAGACCTCACGATAAGCAGACAGAATAACTCAATAGACATAAATATTTTTCGTAAACCCACCACAACCGATACAACAATTCATTATACTTCCAATCACTCTATGGAACATAAGCTAGCAGCCTTCAGGTATATGATAAACAGATCCAATAATCTACCTCTTAAACCAGAAATAAAACGACAAGAAGAAAACACAATTTGGCATATTGCTAAAAAACAATGGCCACCCTGTAAAACTCATACAAAAACTACAGCAAAAAATTAAAGTCAAAGACAACCATAACACATTAACCAAACAACCAAACCAGAACCGGGTAACCTTTAAGTATCACAGCCTGTTAGTTAGAAAGGTAACCAATATCTTCAAAAACACTAATCTGCGAATAGCTACTAACACCCTTTGGCAAATATTAAATGTCAATAAGAAACACACGAATATACACACAAGCAGTGGCATCTATAGTCTAAAACGCTCAACCTGTAACCATTTTTACATAGGACAGATAGGTAGCAACATAGGCACGAGATTCAAAGAACACCATCCTTACGTACGCACCAACAATCCCAAGTCAGTTTTTGCTATGCATGTCCTTAATAATAATCATCAATATAATTCTATTGAAGAATCTTTGCAACTAGTAGTACCGTGCAACAAAGGCAACAGAATGAACTATTTAGAAAATCTATATACGTAACAGTTTCGTAATTTGGGTCTATTAATGGATGAACAAAGTACATTTGAACATAATCCCCTATTTGCCCTACTTCAAAACCACACACCTTAAGATACTGCTATACAGCGCCATCTAACTTAATCATAACTATAACACACCAACAGTCCCGGCTCAGCAACTCGCAGTACACAGACAATACTCGACCATGCAGAACACAACAGGAACACAATACAGGTATGCACCAAATCCGGACGATTATTTATTTATTTATTTATTTTTCATTTTCATCTTCACTTTCTACCTTTTGGTAATCAAAAGTTTTCTGCCTTTCTGATCATTCTCCTTTTTTACAGACCGTTACACTAAACATCCATCGCCAACGAGGATTTATGCGGTTTTTGAATCCATAAATAGACGACTACACGACTGCCCGGTTATATAACAGTGTGTTGTGTAGTGAAAACAGTGTGTTGTGTAATACAGTATATCGAATTTTAGCATTTTTAACGTATTAACATTTTATGTTTAGACTGAAAACCGGGCGCAGTGCGAACAATGTGGTATATAATGTGAAACATTGATTTTAACATTTTTAATATTTTAATATTATCTACAGACTAAAAATCAGAGTACCGACACTCAAATCAAACCAGCCTAAATTTACATTTATCCAAAAGTGACGAGTGTCGTATGATATAAGTGTGAAGATATCCCCCTGAAGATGATGTAGATAGACATCGAAACATGTCGGGGCAATAAACAATAAATGATTTGATTGTGATATGGTGCATTTTGTTGGTGATTATTGTTATTTTATGTGAAAAATGCACGGTGAAGACAAAGTGAAAATGTTGAATGACGTTAGAGAAGAGTCACGCAATCGAATGGTTTCTGCGTGCCGCGTGCAACGGAACAGACGCGGCACATTTACGTCACAGATAGGGCGGGAAGGGTGACAGTACGTTTATGAGGCTCGTAATGCGCGCAAGTGGCGGGGTCGTGGCATCACGGTACTGAATCATGGGTGCCATAAAATGTGGGGAATATCTTGACGTAGCTGTTCAAGAACGACAATGGCCGTATTCTTTTGATTGGTGGCAATAAAATACAGACTGCATGATGCAAGATCCAGTTTCCAACAAAAAAAAGATCATAACCTTGCCACAACATGTTCAGGAAGGTCAATGTGAAATAGTGACTTGCAGAAAGAGGGCTGACGGTAGCTGTTATCGCAAGTTAAGAGGTATTACAGCCTGCAGAAGGTAGTGTGTATGTCTCACTGCGGATGGTATGCTCAGAGTTCTGCATGCTGTGTTACCAGTGTTGATTATGGTTAGCGTTTAGAGCTATATTCGTATTTATACTTGTGTTTGCGTTTCGCAGTAGGCAATATTGGAGGCAGCAGGTACTTATTGCTGTTGTTAAATATATTAATGTGCTGAAATCACAGAGACGAGATGATCGAGACATGTAGCACGCACGGGGAGTTGGGCAATGCATAGATATCTGAAAACCATACATTTATCTGTCCTAGTGCATAGATTGTAAATAATTATATTCCGTTAATTGTTGTGTCAAATGAAACTAAAATTAAGGTCAGAATATTTTTCATGAAGTGTAATGAGAGGGATTCACAACATTATAAAGTAAAAGTCTAGTCCAGACAAGTGCCCTTGTACTTCACGGTCTCAGATGTCAAGTAGTCCCTGTCTACACCATTAAGACAACAGTAGTGGGCGCATAGATCCATTCATTCTTAACCTGGGCACTAGGTGGAGGTGAATGGTCCCAGGAGGAGGAGGCTGGATGGGCCCTTGATCCTGGCACAGTGTTCAGGAGGTGAGGGAAATCTCTTTTTCCTCACAGAAATTGAAGGATTTCTTGGGTTGTCAGGCCTGGAACCTAGTCATTATAGTATGTTATCCTGGCCTGCTTTCAGATGTAACATTTCACAAACGTACTATTCTTGCTGTTTGTAGCAACATATGTGTGTGAAAAAAACAGTGTCAAGTATAATGGTCGATTCACATCATATGGTACAACACGACATGACAAAATATTCTTTTATAGTTTTCACATGCTCGAATTCACATTAGCCCATCACCGACAGCTAACAACAAGGACAGTGTCATTGGGATTGAGAGAAGCAAATATTTTGTCTGTCAACTGACAGTAGATGTGAATGCAAGCTGGTGTTTATCATGTTGTTTCATGTCGTCGTTATTGTGTTGTGCCGTATACTGTGAATCGACCCTAATCGTACAATTACCATCTTTCTATGCGTGATGTTAACATGTACAATAAACCCCATATACTCATGTAATTTAAAATAAGCATATCTGGAGTACCATAACGTGAAATTTACAGGATGACAGGCTGTCAGTCATCCCACAGCACTGTGTTGTTTGTGTGAACTTCCTCAGGTGTACCATGTAACAGAATGAGTGTGGGGGGTCAAGTTCTCCATCATTCACTATTTTACAAAATGCAGTCTTCCTTCTTGATCTTTGTTGTAGAATTTTAAACACACAGGTGTGTTATATGGACACAAATTCAGCAGTTTTGTTGCCTTTCCAATGATGCAAGTGTGAGTGGGATGGTGACTAGGCCAATTTCTGTGTGATAAGCAAGGCAATGGTAGGTGACGAACCGTATGTGTCAGATAAAATGGGTACCTGTTTATGTTACTGAATGAAGGATTATAAAATGTTACTGTTGAGATGTTAAAAAAAAGGGTACTAGCTTGGGTCAGACTGTATTGTAATGTGAGTACATACCCATACGTTCATTCCTGGTTACTGTTTTAACCTTTTAAAGCCGAACGGTAACTTTACATACCACCAGGTTTAACATTAAAAATTTCTATGTGGTGCCCACATTGCGTTTATGTGCTTTGTATGGATCTCAGAACAAACAGCGATTTTTGCCTTATAAGACATTAAGAGATTGGTTTTTATAACCGAAGTGGAGAGTGTTTACAGCGCGGTACGCACTGAGACCTTGTATAAAACAGATACGCTTCATCTTTAAAAGGTTAATGTACTTTTTAGTGCCACATTTGAGATTATTATCAGCCATAATTCTGCTCTGTTTCTGATATGATGAAAAAATTATTGCATTTGTTGTGGAGGCTTCCTATGTATGTTAGTAATTTGTGTTAATGTGTGATTTCAGGCTTCTGCCATGGTCTAAATGAGATCTGTGCTCTTCTGGGATGTTACGCGGCATAGATTGATAGTTTGTTACCAGTGTTTCAGGACAACATATTCTTGACCCTTTAAAATGGGACTAATAGGTTGTCCTGAAATGTCAGTGACAAACAACCAATCTACACTGCATAAAATCCCACAAGAGCGTATATCTAATTTGTGTTAAATTGGAATGTGGATACATTGAGTCGGCCATGTTTTGTTTAGGTTATTACAAAATAGCAGGTGAAGGAGGGGAGGGCAGGGGCTGAAATGAATCCATTCCTTGCCAGTATCATGAATTTAGTTTCGCTTTGTGGACTTCTTGTCATGCTTATTTAAAATAAAATGTCTTGGATTTGTAAACAACAATTTTGTGACAGAAATCTTGATGCCCAAATGCCAGGGGTAAGGCTAGTAACGACAGCTACACACATCACAAGACAGTCACAATTTTTTTTTGGCTTGAAAATATTATGTGTTAGGCTACTGTTGAATAGATCCCAGGTTCAATTTCAGCACTCACCACTAATCTTAAAAAAAAATACCTGAAGTTATAATGGTAATCAGTCACATGAAGGCATGAATAGAGTTAGTGCCAAACAGTACTGCTATAAAGAATTTCTCATTATCACAGTCCTCTGGATGATCACTTCATGTTATTATTTAACCATATATGTGTAACTGTCTGCTCATCATTCTCTCAGCAGGTTGCTTGTTCACAGACCCAGCTGGTGTTACTACAAATCTAAAGCTCACTCTTGATATTCTTTGTCATCAGTATGTAACATCAAGTGGACATAGCCTGCTGTATTAGGGTTTATTTCAGTTGTGGTATCCAGCATGTACAAGTGTGCATGAACATTTTGCAGAATATTTGGTGCATCTGTGTTTATATTGGTTCTACTATCCACTGCATGCATTTTTACCTCACTGGGATTTTTTTTTGTTTTTTGGTTTTTGTTTTGTTTTTCAGGTATTTGTGTGCATAACTCGGAGCTGAAATGACAAGCTATTCAGATGTAAGTGGCTCAAACTAAGTACTAAGAAGAAGCCAATGGAAAGCGCTCGGTTAACGTGCATTTAAGAACACACGAGGTGTACAAAAACACTGAAGAATATATGTAAAAAATACTTACTCGAAAAGAATAATACATTGCTTGAGATACCTGAAAGATTTTATAGAATATAAAAAGTGGAATTAGAACATCACATATAATGATTTATTGCTACAAAATTTCACACACCTCATGCAAGTTAATCATTAAATAGAAGGTCAACATGCAACCAGGACTAAAACGCACTGCAGTTGAATTAAAACAGTTTCATCAGAAAATAAAAATAAATGCACAGCAATAACTACTGTAATAATATTTTAAAATAAACCCAAATATATAGAAAAGCTGTAAATCATGAGATCTCAATTCTAGTGCATGACAGAATATGCACTTTTTACCTTTTGCATAATGTTTATGTATGAAACCTGATGTCAATTTGTGTTTAGGATCAAAACATACAGCTTAGTCCCCTTTACAGCTAAATGACCCGTATTCAGGTTGCAGGGCTTTGGGTTCGGTGCCTGAACAATGCAGCATATGTGTCGGCCATTTATGGCCATTCCTGTACATCTCTGTTGAGAGCTTTTTCTTTGGGTTTTGCTCACTTTTTATAAACGTTTGCATGAAAAAAATGAAGTCCTATAATTTGAATCTGGAATTTCGCAGATTGCACTTGGATTTTAATTCTTGCACCAAAGGGTTAACAATTGAAACAAATTAAGAGTTGTGCTTAGACTGAATCTGCATTTGTTTTGATTGATAATAATGACACACTGGGATGACAGTCATCAAAGTGGGAAGATGTCTGCCTTTCTGTTGTTCGTACCTTCTATTACCATTGAGTTGTATATGACTGTACCATAATTTTGAGAAAAAAGGATGTTTCGATGTACAGTTAAGTCCACTAACCTAGTGCATATTTAAGTAGACTGATATTTTCTGTGATGGGCCATTTTCATAAATCCTCATCTAGACCATACATCCCGGTTATGGTCTGACATTTTGGGAGAGTGCATTAATTGTGTGCTGAGGTATCATGGTTCGTATTGCTTTGTATGCTGACATCAGTTTTTGTCTTATATAGTATACAGAGCTTTCAGATAATGATATGTACCTAGTGCTGACTCACAGATAGTTACTGACTTCATGAAGGCACTACAGTCCTTGAAATTCCAGCAGCCAATTTACCTTTGAACATGGCATAACAAACCAGAAGACTTGAATCTTCCGTATTTAGTCGCCAGATTACATTTTCCCACTGATACTACCTACACAAAAGTCTGTTGAATAGTGAGGTGTATTGGTATTCCCCATTACAGGTTGGGCACTTGGAAACCATGGTTCACTTGTCAGAGTACTTATTTGTTACTCGAATCCAAATATGGTTCTGTAATACGTTTCTCTTGAAATATTTACACTAAAGGTATGATGCCAGTCCTAAGAGTGTTCACTTTACTTAAGAAAGTAAGATATTGTGTAACAGAAGAAATCATACCATTGTTTATGATCAATAATTTTCATGCCTTATTACCACAAAACTGGCTCCTCCAAACTCTGGATGTCTGTTTATGTGTTGTCAACTATGTTTGATGTTACAGTTTCATAACTGGCAGAACTAGCTTTCAGAATTAACAGGTGTTTTGCAAACATGAAGCAGAGAGTTCTCATCAGCAAACACTGAAACTTTGAAACTGTGTTTCTTTGCAGTGTGAAGTGTTTGTGTCTATATATAGCCTGGTGTTCAAATACGTTCTTCCACTGTGTTTTGATGTTTGTCCTGTATGGTTTGCTCTCACAGTGGAATTGTATTGAGATTTATCTGGACAGAGTTCCAGTCATTTAGGTTAGTTACTGTGAACCCTGAATGCCATGGTAGGAAGTGTCCATGCCTCTGCCATTTTTGCAGATTGTTCAAAAGGCTCGTGATGCCTTCAGGAGTGGGTGTACAAGGTCAGTTGACTTCCGAGAGAGGCAGCTAAAACAGTTGCTTTGGATGTTGGAAGAAAACACCAGTGAGATACTTGAAGCTGTGGGAAAGGATCTGCGGAAGGTGAGAGTTTATGTCTTGGCAGATGATGGAGTGAACTTCAGTGTTGACGTATATTGTATTAAAAGAAATGTAATCTGTTGCAGAGCAAACAGGAAGCACTTTTACTTGAAGTCAATGTCGTTATTAATGAAATAAAGAGTGCCCTTTTTCATCTAAAGGAATGGACAAAGCCAGAGAAGGTAAGAGACAGGGTGCAGATTTGCTAATGGACTTTGGAGGCAATATGAAGTAAAATTTTTAAAAACGTACCACTATGAATTTTGTGCTGGGATAACGTAGTCAGTATAGTGACTCACTACAGTCTGAATGGTCCAGGGATCAAACCGTGGTGGAGGTGAGATTTTCTGCAGACTGGCCCTGGGTCACACCCAGCCTCCTATGCAATGGGTACCAGATCATTCCCAGGGCCCAAGCGGCCAGGGTGTGGTATTAACCACCCACTCCATCTAGTGCCTAGGTTAAAGCAAGAGTAGAGCTATACCTTTACTCTCCTTCTGTGCCTTCATGGCAGGTTATAGGGTGGACTTCACCTTTGTCAGTAAGAATTTGCATTCTTGCCATAAATGTAGTATAGTTGATACTGGTTATGAACTGAGAAGTTTGTTCTTCAAGAGACTGATTTTTGCTTATGGGTGCAGCCTTCCAAAGGTTTAGTCAATGCCATGGACACTGTAATAATCTACAATGACCCATATGGTGTTGTGTTGATAATGGGTGCGTGGAACTACCCCTTCCAATTATCACTTATGCCACTCGTTGGTGCCATCGCTGCTGGGAACTGTGCTATCATCAAACCTTCAGAAGTGGCTTCAGCATCTGCAGACCTCATGGCCAGGCTTATACCAAAGTACTTGGATCAGGTGATGTATACGTTCGTTAAAACTGTGCTTCATTTTATGCATTTAAACTCTTAGATTGTATTTGCTGTAGATCATATTATGAACAGGGTGGAAGAAGATTGTTAAAAGTAGTTGTGCAACATAATTTTGTGCAGATCATGGTTGCCCCAGTGAGGTACCATGTGTCACCCTGCCAGATGTAAAGAGGTTACCAGTGAAAGTGTAAGAGAGGACGGTATTTCAGGGGAAAGCCAGAAGAAAAATACAAATAACTGCATATCATGGCTTCAGTAACAAATGTAATGAGTAATGAGCTTTGAAACTGTTGTTTACATTTATGTGAATACTATAATTATACCATCATGGACGAAATGTCAAGACTGTTCATATATATGATCCACAATAACCCATAACATTTATAATTATAATTTATTTGCTGTTTATTGAGCATTTTGAAGCACAAATAGTAAATAGAAATAAAACGAGGATGGCTGAAGTCCCAGAAAACGTCTCTAATTCAGAACATAATTCAGATTATGGCAAGGTAAGTTTTTAAGTTTTTCTTTCTTTTGCCATTAATTATAAAATCCTGTTTGGTAATACAGTGAAACTCGCTTAAGACGTCCCTGGTTAAGAAAATTTCCCGCCTAAGAAGTCAGGATAAAAAAGCACCAAAATTCTCCCATTTGATTAACATTACAGGTTACCCTTTTAATACGTTCCCGCATAAGAAGATTTCCTGCCTAAGAAGTAACAAATTTCATGATGAAACAATTTTTTACCCATTTAATACATTTTCTGTTTCAAAATCTTGAGGAATTTCCCCAAGTTTCTTTTCATTCTGTTTCCAAAACGCAGCGTTTGAATGGCGCGGTCAAGGTCACTTCCGCCACGTTTCACACAGCACAATGACGCAACCTTACGGCCGTCACGGAGGTGTCATATCTTCCACAATGCAGAGACTGCAGTGAGTCACTCCCCACTACTCGGTCTCGTGTCACGACAACCGAGAAACTGTATCGGCTGGCCAGAAGCCGATCCTGGCTGTTTCGTGACCTGCATGAGCCTGCACTTGGCAACGTTTTGCCGCTTCAGCAGCCTGGGACATGGTGGAAACTAAGGCAGCCAATAACATTTGGAGAAGTTTAGGTGCGCGCTGACGGGAGTCACACATTGCTGGGGGATGGCGGTTTGACGCGAGATAATTGGATGATCGATTGCAACAACTTGTTTAAACATAATTTGTCAGTGGTAATATAAACGTGTTGTTGTGTGATCATGAAACATTTGTGGTGACTGTGCAGGTAAGTTACATCAGCAATTCCAGAAAATAAATTCAAGACACTGCAGAGTTTGTGAAAGTAACTGGAACTACTGACCACCCCTTATGGTCTACCTAAAAGCAAACCTATGGAATCGGAAGATGTATACTGCTACTGTTTTTGAAAAAAGAGCAACAACCCATGCTTGAAAAATATTTCAAGGAAATGTATACATCTGGAATGAAATGTGAACTTGTGAATGAAAAGTCAGTAACAGTATAGGTAAAGCTGTAAATAAAACTGTGAATAAAAGGTTGCAGACAAAATGGTTAAATTGTCAGATACAAGTGAGAATGTGTTAAAACAGCTGCAAGTTGTACAAGTTCAGCATACATATGTAATAAGTTCACAAAAAAATTTAAAAAACTGAACTTTTTGGTTCTACCCTTTTAAGAAATTTCCCGCTTAAGAAGTAGAATTTTCTTGGAATTTTCAAAAACGTCTTAACGGGGTTTCACTGTAACACAATGTGTAAAACTGAACATTAGCTTGCTGTAGTTACAGGACGTCCCCTTGAGGCCAAACAGCAGCATATTACAGAATCTTTACTTTCACCTGGAATTATTAGACATTGATTTTAGTTTTTAACTATTCAATTTTAGACTCTTGTTTTTATTACTGGATGTGTAGCATGTATCTTCCAAAAAAGCTTACTGAATTTGGTATGTTTTATCTTACAAAAACTGTGAAAGTTGGGATCTCAACTGTATATACCGACGTGAACATTAGTTTAATGTTATTTACATGGTATTTTTTCTTCGTTACTCTAAGTTCGCCTGATGATGGCTGTTGTACTTAAGCTGAAACATGTCGCATTGAAGGTATGGAATAATGTAACATAAAACTTCATTGTGACTTTTCCCATTTACTCTTTGGAACTAGACCTTTTTTAGGTCCATACCTTACTGCCACAGCTAAGTTTGTTAAAACCACGGAAAACACAGCATGCCTGGAAGAATGGTAACCCAGAGACTAAAAGTAAATATAACAGGATTTTGCAAGTAGCACTGTCCTTGTGCCAGAGGGAAATGTATGATAATTTACTTATGAACACTGTGTTGTAACCCAGAACTGGGAGCTGCAGTTGCATGCTCTGCTTTTCGACTACCAATAGCATTGTGTAGGAGTGAAGTATATTTGTGCGTGCCACATAAAATTATATAGTTTGAGGGTGTGTATGGATGTATATGTGTCAGTATCCTACTACGCTACTAGATCATACACCTCCAAATCCACTTCTCTTACAGGCTAAATTCATTTCAGTTCTTGAGCTTTGATGTAAACAAAAAATTCCTTTGTGTGGAGCTATGTTCATGAATATGTCATATTTGTGTTGGCAGGATTGCTTCCAGGTGGTTCTGGGGGGTGTTCTGGAAACTACAATGCTCCTTAAGGAACAGTTTGATTACATATTTTACACAGGATCTGCTACTATTGGTAAAATTGTAAGGGCAGCAGCCAATGAACACCTGACTCCTGTTACATTGGAGCTTGGGGGCAAGAGGTGGGTGAATATCTGTTGTGGGATGAGTGAATGAAGGTCAGAGGGGTTCATTTCACACATTAGGTACAGACCATGGTTACCATTTATCCGTCACAAGAAGAGAGGTCGTTCTTCACTCACTGACCATAAAAAAGAGGACGTATTTTATTTTCCTCAAAAATGCACAGACAACAAATAAGACTTACTGAATGTTAGTATGTCAGTTCCAGGCACAAGCATACTTAGTTATTTTAGTTGAACTATCCTCACCTCAAATATTCGTTATATATTTTGTTGTTTCCAAATGTGCTTCGCCATCTAACATTCCTTTATTTGCAACAGATACCAGCATTCCTAGAATACACTCCATGCATTCAGCTTCAAATTTGTTACAGGCCCATCAAAAACATGCATTTCTTCTTAAGATCTTCTGTAAATTTGCACTTATGCTTACTTATTTTTACCAAAGAATAAATAAATTATAGTGAGAATACCTGTTAATACTCAGTACCCACCATAGGGACGCAAGAATTGAGTTACATCTTCGAATGCCAGTGTATTAAAAGACAGTGCTGGATGACTGCTGTCCACTTGTGCTCAGCTAATCAGCAAACCGGGACTATTCACTGTACGGACTGAGTTTCAGTATGGCTCCATTAGTTAGTAAACTGTGGTTACAACATACCACATTATTTTCATCCCTCATCAACCAAGGATTTTTTTATTGTTTCAGTAGTGATGGCTGAAAATGCAGACATTTTACAATGTACAAAAAATTTGGCCAGACATATATTTTAAGCCTTAAAAAAAGGACGTGTCTGGGGAAAAGAGGAAGCATGGTAACCCTGTTGCAGACACCTACAATGATGTGTGACTCAAGTTTACATGATATGTAGTTGCCTTTCCCTGACCTTTTTTATGTTTCCTTTCAGCCCAATATACATAGACAATACTGTAGATATGGGGATTGCAGTAAGGCGGATTCTGTGGGGAAAATGTGTTAATGCTGGACAAACGTGCATTGCACCAGATTACGTCCTCTGCTCTGAAGCAGTCCGGGCAAGCTTTGTTGCAAAGGCCAAGGAAGTTCTAGAAGAGTGGTATGGCAGTAATGTGAAAAGCTCCCCAGACTTTGGTCGCATTGCTTCTGATAAGCATTTCACGTATGTAGACTCCAAATATGTTTTATGTGTAATACAGCCGTATATTTTCGCATGCTTGCAAAACATGAAAGATGGCAAGAAAAAGTGATAATTACATACCATTTCTTGTCTCCAGCATATGACTTCATGATGGGTATAAAACTGCTAATCTCATCTTAACCTTTTAAAGCCTAGCGGTAACATTACATACTACCAGGTTTAACATCAAAAATTCTACGTGGTGCCCGCATTGCATTTATGTGTTTTGTACGGATCTCAGAACAAACAGCAACTTTTGCCTTATAAAACATTAAGAGATTGGTTTTATAACCGAAGTGGAGAGTGTTTACAGCGCGGTACGCACCAAGTCCTTATATAAAACAGATACACTTCGTCTTTAAAGGGTTAACTAATGGTGAAAGACAATTTATGCTGTTGGACCATGCCATGGCTCAGGCAGTTAGTTGCAAGCCTCTCACTTTAGAGGGTTGGGTTTAATCCCAGGCCAGTCCCTGTGGGATTCATACTCGATGAAGTGGCACTGGGACAGGTTTTTCGTTGCCTACTCATTTCAGAACAGCCTATGGACCTGTCACAAGACAGACTACAAAGTGAGTGAGTGAGTGAGTGAGTGAGTGAGTGAGTGAGTGAGTGAGTGAGTGAGTGAGTGAGTGAGTGAGTGAGTGAATGAATGAATGAATGCATGAATGAATGAATGGATGAATAGTTCTTTGCTGTCAGTATCATTCCTTCAGTGCTGCATGCTCATTCATTCATCTACCACTAATGCTATATAATCTCAGAAGTTGACAGCAACATTAAAGAACGCACTTTGAAACAATTCTTGCTGTTGGTATAAACCAGCAGTCTTGTAATATTCTTTGCACAAAGTACCTACACATTATGTGGTATTTGGTGTTTACTGCCTTTATTCACGTGTTGTTGGTGTAGGCATATGTGTTTTGGCATTTTTATGCCATCATCATTGCCCTTGTTACATACATGCCTAGCAGTACGGGGCATGTGTGAAAAAAGGACATTGAAGATGGTGTGAAAAACACTGAAATGTGTATGCCTGCACCAGCAACACATGAATAAAGGCAGTTGGACACTACAACGCCACATAATGCAAGCCACATGATATGTAAAACATGAAACTTGTACCTACACATTAGTTCAAATAATGTATGTTAACTGAGGCTTATGACACACACATTTGCTGCTGGTGGTACAGACTCCAGTTCATTCTCCCGTCTGGTTGAGCATTTTATCTGAATAACTGAGAACAGTTTACAGGGACCTCCATATACTTTGCGGGCAGTGACACTGTTGCCTGTTGCACATTTGCTGGTGGAAACTCATTGAATCATATAACACACAAATTTTAATATAAAGCTGTGTTTATGGTGTCAACTTCACCAATTTCACTACCTCAAATTTATGAAATCACAAATGAGTTTTCACTTCTTTCACCTCTCCGTAAACTATCTAGCTAGGAGGGGTTGCTAATGAGAAGCGTGTGTTTTTGTTGTTGAACATTGCCTTAAGCATTAATCTTAGATGACAGTCTGAAAGCATGTAAATGAGCGTCATTGCTTTGAGCATTAAACTTACACAACTTGTGATAGCATGTCAGTTAGCATTTCAGGTTCTCTCATTTTGAATACTCATCTCTAATTGCCTCATTGATTTCTTTCGTGAGACACTGGGGCCCATTGTTAAGGACTAATCAGGAAGCAAAGAAGTCATTTTTAGCATCTTCTGTAAATTTATTTTTTGCAGTATTATGGAAATAACAGTGAAACCCTGTTAAGAAAATTTTGAAAATTCCAAGAAAATCGTACTTCTTAAGCGGGAAATTTCTTAAAAGGGTAATTTTAATGAAATTCGAGAATTTTGTTGCTTTTTTTTATCCTGGCTTCTTAGGCGGGAAATTTTCTTAACCGGGTTTTTCTTAAGTGAGTTTCATATATTGGTAAAATTGAAACAAATTAATAAAATATGCTTAATGTAACAAAAATAAATCAGTTACTTCACATTATTTATACCCCCACCAGGCGACTTCAGTCTTTCCTGAATAATGGCAGAATAGCAGTTGGTGGTGAAACTGATCCATCAGAAAGATTCATTGCCCCAACTATCTTAACCGATGTCAAACCAACTGATCCTATAATGCAAGAGGAAATCTTTGGACCCATACTGCCAGTTATAAATGTGGACAGTCCTTCCGATGCTATTTCTTTTATTACCAGTCGGTAAGTAGATGAACAGCATGTAACCTTAAAAATCATTTTCAGATTTATAGCCATACTTACCAGGACAAGGTGAGCTAGCCCTCTTCTTCAGTGATCACAGAATAGTAATTAAGAATTAATTCTGAAACTGTAATTGTGAAATAATGGAACCAAAACTTCAGTTTCAGTGTAATGACAAGTGTTTACTGCATTTTTATTTTAAGTACATTAACCTTTCAAAGAACTGCATTTCATGTGCAGACACACATAAGACACCCCTAGAAATTTGTTGTATGTATTTATGGAAAAAAAATTTACTGCATGTTAAGGCATGCTGCATAATCTCTATTTTATTTTCCAAAAAATGCCATTTATTTCATAATGTTACTTTTTCTGTTGAAATAATATGTTTTTCATAAACCATGCACTAAAATTTAGATACCCGCATGGTATGCTGAAGGTTAAATTGTGAGGGTGTAAAAGCACTGATGTACAGAACTTCTTGTATGAACACATTTCCCATGTTGTTTTATGCTTCTGTGCCTTTAAGTGTTGTGTTCGCTTTACTCTGTCTCTTGACTTCCTGTGTTGCAGAGACAAGCCACTTGCCTTCTATATTTTTACAAACAACTCCAAAGACATGAAGATGCTAGTAGAAAATGTTCTATGTGGTGGTATCTCATGTAATGATACATTCATGCATGCTGCAGGTAAATTTGTTTTTTAACAAACTTGATATTGTACAGTTCTGTGCAATAAACATGCAAGATACAGTGAAACCCTGTTAAGAAAATTTTGAAAATTCCAGGAAAATTCTACTTCTTAAGCGGGAAATTTCTTAAAAGGGTAATTTTAATGAAATGGGACAATTTGGTGCTTTTTTTATCCTGACTTCTTAGGCGGGAAATTTTCTTAACCGTGTATTTCTTAAGCAAGTTTCACTGTATATGTTTATTACCAACAAATTGCACCATTTAAAATACACACGATTGTTGCTCTGACATGCTTCATCTATTGAGAGTAGCCATCCTGAGGGGGTACATTTCACAAAGGATGTATCGTCATTGTTGGTAAATGGCAAGTCATTTGCGAATGATGAATTATGTTTTAACACCTACTTCATTTGTGAAGTGTACTCCTTGAGGATGGCTACTCTCAATAGCCAACACATATAGGAGTAACACTGATGTATATTTAAACTGGTGCAGTTTGTTGATAATAAGCTTTCTTTTTCTTTTTTTTTTCTTCTTTTTTTCTTTTCCTTTTTTTTTCAGTTTCTTGCACTGTTTGGTTTGCAGCCTACGAGCACATGTCATGATCAGACTCTGATTTGCACACTACGGGGCTACACAAGTCAATTTAATTGATATTGTTGTATGTAATACTAAATTTTCTATGCAAACCAGCCTAGTGTAGCACTAACCTTTTAGTCATATATTCAGGAGGTGCCTGTTTTAAATCTTATGCATGTCCTTTACTACCTTGACTGATGTTTGTTGTTTGTCTCAGGCCCTGCACGAAAATACCAGAATAGTATGTGTGTCATTTCGGCAATGCCCTCCTCTTTCCAGATCTTTTGCTCTTGCAGATTTGTCTGTTATCTTACCATTGGCACTGTACAGTCTGAGATACAGACTGTATCATTTAAGAAACTGAAAAAGAAAAGATATTTGTGGCAAGTTTATGTACTTGGTACTGTATAGACTGTCATGGATAGGCCCTGTGCAGCCTGAAAGTTATATCACATTTCAATTTTCCATCACTCTGGGTGTGTAAATGTGGTATTCTGACAGTGTGTTTGAATTTTTATTTTGATGCCAGTCTTCTCTCTCCTGTTCCATATATCAAAGTTACAGTACAAAAAAGAAATGAAAGCAGTTTACTGCGATTTTGTGTTGCAGTTGACACTCTGCCTTTCGGTGGTGTTGGCTACAGTGGCATGGGAGCATACCATGGTGTGTACAGTTTCAACACCTTTACACATAAGAAAAGTTTTCTTGGTAAAAACCTTAATCCAATAGCAGAGAAGCTGATATCGTAAGTAAATTGGCTTGAAACTATTCAAAGTTATGTATACTGTTCTTTGTACTTGTAATGAAAGGAAGCTAACCATAAGGATGTACACTGTTTTTCTCCACTGCCTTGCACTTTTCACTGATTTCTTAGTGGACAAGAGTAATAGTGTACGTCATAACAGCCACGCAGTATGTGTATAATAACCATAATGATATGACCAAAATATGAAAAGGGAGGCTGAAAAATTGATTAGGTATATGTGACAGTTTGTCCTTATGTGGGCTCAGAGCAAAGTATGTGTTGGAAATAGCAAATGGAAATGTTGCAGTTTTTATCTCTGACATGGTAGTGTGTTGGAATGAATTTAAAAAAATAATAATAAAAATAAAAAAAGAAGAATTGTCACCATGCTGTGTGTGTGCGTGCGTGTGTGTGTGTGTGTCCAGTCAATAGATTACTTTTACTTCCATTTGGTAACATTCTATAGTTTTATTGGTATTCCAGGGCATACCATTGATTCGTAATTATTTGTATAAGACATCAGTGAGGTCTGTTCTCTTCTGGGATATTATGCAGAGTTGTGTAGTAATTACTGCACAATGCAGCAGAAGCCTGAAATCAAGGATCAGACAAATAATTCAAAATAGTGTGCTAACTTTTCCACTCTTGTTATTTGTTTATGAGCTGTAAGGCATTCCTGTCACTTGCGTCATGTCATACGCTGTCAGTAACAGTGTGGTACAGCAATACAGTGCCAACACTTCAGATCTTAACACACACACACACACGCACACGCACACGCACACGCACACGCACACGCACACACACATATCCGTCCATCCATCCACCCACCCGCCCACCCATGCACCCAACCATCTCATTTCATTTCATCAATCCAAATTTGCAGCCCCAGACAGCAGCTCGGATATGAAACAAGTCATACAAGTTTTATGTCTGAGCAGTATGGGGCCAATTGGCAGTATTGTAAGACTAAAACGAATTCATACACTGAAATTTACAATAATAAAAATAGGAATTAATCACCACATAAAATAATTTACAATGATAATAGTCAAGATACAGATTTGCACTTCAAAATATTACAAGTATGTATACTATAAAATAAAATACACTAACATGATTCGCTGTAAAATGAGTTGTTTGATTTAAAATTCCATAGTGTATCACCTTAATCCCTCACTGATATGCTGAAGTAAAAAATTCTTCATATTTATAAAAACATTTATCAAGCAGGAATGATTTCAGGGTCACTATAAAACACTGCTTATTCATTACTTGATATGCAATATCCTTAGGCAGTGCGTTAAATGTTCTTATGCCTGCATTATAAATGCCTTTTTGGTAAGATGTAAGGTTGGTTGGTAGTTTGTATAGCTGCACACTTCTTGTATTTATTTTGTGAATAGAAGTTTTGAAGGTAAAATGTTCTAAATTATTTACCAAAAAAGTCATTAAGGACAATATATATTGAGACCGCATTGTCAGTATTTCCAGTGTTCGGAACAGAAGCTTACAAGAGGTCCTAGGAACTGCTCCTGTCATTATCCTCATAATTTTCTTTTGCATCTGAAATATTTTTTTACTTGATGACAGGTTACCCCAGCATATTATGCCATATTCCATAACAAAAGTTAGTGACCATTGTGCAAGGTGCATCAGTGCTGCATTTTCTTAAATCTGTGACAGTTGTGATGTGTATGCTTTACTTTTTACTGTAATGAACAATATCGCCATGTCAAATGCTTGCTTCTTTCACTTACTGAAATTTTGTTTTAAATTTATGCTAATTAACCCAAGTGTTGGTGTGTGACTGGGCTGCTGTTCTAGTTATGCGAGCCAATTAAGTTTGCAGTGAGGTAATTTTCCTGCAATTTGTTTACGTCAGTGTTTATGTGTATTTGTCTGCCACAATGTAAGTGGTAGAATCTGTGAGGCAGCTGTTGGAAATTCGGAGATTAATATTCCCATGCATCTGTTGGCAGCAACATGAAATGCAGATACCACCTTATTTAAAAATTATTACAAGTGTCCCTTGATGTTAGCCAGAAAGGAGGGCATCTTACCTCCTGATGTTCCAACACAGATATACTGTAGGAACATTTCCATTTGTGTTACATATGCTGAGGTTTGGCTGTGATATACTTTGTACAGCAAAATCCTGTTAATCTGACTCGCATGGGACTGGACAGGTGCCAAATTACCAAATATCCAGATTATCAGACAGTACCTGTACTGACGTTAAATTCTTACAGGTAATTTCTTGTTACTTCTTCTATACCTGGACTGTACAACTAGTCAGAAGAGTACTCCATTTCAGTATCTCCTTCAGCTGCTGGTTCAGGGCATTAGGATCCTCTTCTGTGTTTTCTGGAGTCTTCATAGCTGAGGTAGTTGATGGAGTAGGAGACAAGGGATCAGGAGATACCACAATGGTCGATGTACAGACATGCTTAGATGCCTTTTTGAACATGTCTCTGAGATCTGCCTGCTTCACTGATGAAGCTTTTTTCTGATAAAAAGCAACATTTCTGGTCTTGGGACTAGTGTCCTCAGGCACCAGATTATCAGGATTTATGAATTATCAGATGTCGGATTAAACAAATTTTTCTGTGTTATGCTTCTATGTTCTGTCCACTGCACTGTTATTGTTTGAATATTGGAAAATAGGAGTAACTGAAAAATGAGTGAGAAGTGTGATTTCGCAAGATTTGAGGTTTTCACAGCACTGTTGTTGAAGGTACAGGTCTTCTGACATGTTATGCCATGTTGATGAATAAATAGTTACTGAAGGTTTCGAGGAGCATGCTGCCTCCAACTGTAGGGTTTGATTTGATTCATTTTGAAGTACTAGAACTTCAGGATGGAAGCAGCACATCCCTTTGAAATGACAGCAAGGTACCAGTGAATGCATCATCACATCCCTGAAGACTTGAATTTTAATATGTGTATTTTAATATGTGTATTTCAGTGCCAGATATCCACCATACTCTGAAAGGAAAATAAACTTTTTGACTTTTCTGTTGAAGAAAAGGAAGGGTTTCAGTCTGAAGTGTTTGCCGTATTTGGTGGTTTTTGGTATTGGTGTAGTAGCCACAATTCTCTTCAGGGCCATTTCAAAGGTAAGGGCCAATACAGTGCAATCCTGTTAGCCTCATTTGTTTTTTTGAGGTAATGTATAAATACTGCAATTATTTTCCCCATACTGTTTTTCTCTGCTGTTTTATGTCTTGTGATGTTTAACCTTCTGGTACGACCACCAACACTTTTTACATTTTCGTATTATTCTCCATGTTTTCTGTTCATTTGGGTTTGATGTTTGCTTAACCCTTCAATGGCAAAGGGGTTTCAATTCTGACTGCTGCCGAGAATGGGAGTGGAGGGTTAAATTTATGCTACTGTTAAATGCATTCATGAATGTATGGTGCATCAAGGCCAGATTGATAGGTTTAAACAAGAATGATATTGAACTGGCCTTTTTTAGGTGCATTCACAAAATTGCAGAAAGCAACTGTTAAATTCATCATGTCTGCCTGTCTGTCTGTCCACATGGAACAACTCGTCTCCCACTGGATGGATATTCATGAAATTTGATATCTGAATATTTTTCAAAAATCGGTTGAGGAAATTCAAGTTTCATTAAAGTCTGACAAGAATAACGGGCAATTTACATGAACACGTATGTACATTTATGATAACATCTCGCTTGATTATTCCTATAATGAGAAATGTTTGGGACAAAAGTTGTAGAGAAAATCAAAACACACATTTTGTGTTCAATAACTTTTTCCTGAAAATTGTGCAATTTGTGAGATAATGTGGAAAAATATGGTAGAGCCAGACAGGCCACAGAAGACAACATAATATATGGCACATGTGCTTTCTGTGTTGGTTAACAAAGGCCACAGACACACATTCAGAATATGTAATACTTATTGCTTTTCCATGGCAACAGTGGTTTGGCGAATGCACCTCAGTGTTGTAGTTATATGTACATTGCCTATCTCATTAAATTAATTCATGGGCAGAAGGGTGTTTGATATATGTGTGGCTGTCCCACTGGGCAGTGGGAGCATGTGGAACTCATTCTGGCATTCTGCCAAGATTAAAAGCTTATATTTAGTGTAGTTCTTGTTGAGTGTATGTAAGAGATGGTTCTAGAGAATTTTGACATGTTAGCATGAGAAACTATGGGTGTCTCACTAACTTGAATAGGAACAAAAAAAGATCCAAACAACAGGTGCCACATTTTTTTAGCACTGTGGCAGGTGAGAGTTCAGACAAAGAATATTTCACAAGATGTCACTTTTTTCAAACACCAAACACATTGCAAGGTGGGCACAACATTACACAAAATGGGTTAAATGGTAGTTGTGTTACATATATTTACAGAACGAGTGTTGCTATAAAATGGTCAGCTGCTGTGGGTTGGCATGCACCAAGCTGCCTGGGGTTAAATGTGTTAAATGTAGGGGTGGAAGTGAATTCTTGCAGCAGAGTATTTTAAAATTCTCACATGTCCATGAATCTACTAGTTGAATGTTAAGGAGGCCGTATGAAGGGTTCTGCATTTGTTAAGAGGTTTGTCCTCGTTACATACCATTCCCTTTTCCTGTCATTATATTCTTAACCCAGTCTGGTTTCTCTGTTTTCTATTGTCTTGCCTGCCATAATTCCTTAAGCAGCATCAAGAGTTCCACCTTAAGCTCCATACACTGCACATGTGCAAGGGACGAGATGTAAAGCGTGATTAGTTCCCGAAGCAAGAGAAAGAGGGTGCACATATTCACGCTCTTGAGCAACTGAGGAAATTGAAATGTCAGGCAGCTAATGTCTGCCTTTCTGATTTCTTTTCTTCTGTGGTTTTATCAGAGTAACTGATTATTTTATTTCTTTGATAGAATGACCAATCTACAGTGTCAACTGTTGCGAGCAGTAAGGTGGCAGGCATGTGGCATGGTCTGCAGTCTGACACAGTGAAGTAAGCATAAGGCAAGAATGAACTGTTATCATTTTTCTCCTATGCATAACAGAAGAATGAATATGAAGCTCACAGACATCATAGACAATCTTGGTAAAATTGTTTGGTTGCCACATCAGTAAAATTGATCTCTGTAATGCTAAGACTGTGAAATTTCAAACTAATTGACACATTGTGCTGTCTGCTGTTGTCATTGTCTGCCCTTTTAGAATTCACAAAACTTGTCCAGAAGGCTGGGGCTTTTCAGATGGTGTTATGGAAAGGCTGTGCAGGTGAATGTTTATGTGATAAGTTTTCTTGGAGTAAGGACATTTGTGTTTGATATTCATGTCTGAAACTTCATAGAGGCTGTGCAGTGTTGATGTACTGCAGAATTCATTTAATCTGGCGCCCACAGGACCAGACAGGTACCAGATTATGAGACAATACGTGTACTGACCTAAGTTGTCACGCTTTTTTTTTCTGTGCTAGGGCTGAACAACTAGTCAGAGAAGTATTCGATTTGGATGTATTCTTGAGCTGCTGGTTCTTTAAAATTTCACAGCCTGCCCTTAGAGAATGTGCACTTATCAGTTATTTTATTTTATCTACAAAAGACTTAACCTATTCTGTTATAATATGCCAAGTCATATGAGTTTTCCTTGAGAACAGATTTCTGTAAACCATTTATACGGCACCTTGTCCAGTTGCACTTATATAGGCTGTTTCAATGTTTGTTGCTTGAAGGGCCCCTCACGCTTTTGCTTGTTGCTGTAAATGATCATAATTGGTCCATCTGTTCCACTATATCATAATTAGTTGATGATCAGTGTTGTACGAAACTGTAACCACACTTCAGCCTCTGCTGCGTTCAAGCCTCCTAATCATTTAAACTTTCTCAGGAATCATTAAAGCTACATGTTTCCAGTTTCCTACAGTACCTCCTTTATTCATCTTTGGATCTTTTGAAGCCATTATAATGGTTTGATGGTTTCAGTAAGGTCCATATAGCCCAAGCTAAATTCATGGACTCAGTATGCGCACCAGCAGTTAACAGATGGCGGAACTTGTGGTCTTGGGACCATTTCCTTTAAGTGCCATGTTATCAGTTGCCAGAATAAAGGAATTGTACTACATATATTTTGTGAAATTCACGAAAGATTTTGTAGAGCATGATTAAGACGACATGGCACATGTGAAGAGGCAACAGGAGAATGGAGTGGGTACTCAGCAGCCTAGCACGACTGCGGAACATAGCCTCTCCAGCACAGTACAAACGCTACCAGCCAGGGTGCAGGCCTCGGCTGCCAGCAGTTGACTGAACTGTCGCCCTTACTGAGTCACATGGACTCATCCATTTCGCCAAAAGATGAAATCTGGTTTCTGCGCATGTGCCATATAATCTTAACTGCAGTGTACCATCAACAGGTGTGACTGTCTTGAGATATGAGAATGTATGTTATTGACATGTTATTGGCACATCACCCTGGAAGGTAGGTAACAGGATTACTACTCAATCCAGAATGCAACGTTGGGGGTTCATGTTGAGACCAGAAAACTGCCACTTTAAGCAGGGGAATGCCTGCCTATAGGAAATAATGTAAATATGGGTTAATGAGGACTGATTTGGTTTGTACAATACCTTTTATGAATAAATCACGTGCCAGGACTTGTATCGTGAGCAGGAGAGTGGGAGAAAATGGTGGATGCATACAAGATTGGTATGTTTTGTATTGAAAAATTTGTGATCCAAAGATGCAGTTTGTGGAAGAGGGGGGAATTTTTACATCCAGTTCATCACAATTTTGGCTCTCTGTATGTGGGTAGACGCAACTTAGATAATGGGGACCCCAAGGACTGTGTAAGACAACACACAATAAGTTGTGGCATATTGTTGTCTGGCTATGAAATATAGTGTGATTGTCACCATTATTTGTGACATTTCCACTTTAACAGGTTGTCATTCCCACTCTAAGTTATCTTCTTATGCTCTAGGCATTTGAATTTGTTTCCTATCTTCCTCTATTCATCTCTCTCTTTTCTGGTTCTTGAAATAAATTGCCTTGAATGTCTTTCCATTCATAAAGACATCCGTGGCACTTCTGTTATTGTCTGTTCACATTATCATTCTTTTCTTGATTTGTGCTGTATTTCCTTTCACATGTCAAAAGCCATTCCACACTGTCTTAACCCTCTGTCCTTGTCACAACTTGTGGGATGTAGCTAGAATCCAAAAGTCTTATACCACTATGAAAACTGAGGATGTCTAACAAGTCCATCGGCTCATGAGGCTCTGATGAAGGGCCAGAGCCAGTAGTGTACATGACACAGCCCAAAACAAGTACTGTTGCATTATTGATGTGTGCAGTGTTTTCCAGCTGTGTGCTGCATTTGTTTGTATAGGATGAGGATAAGTTGCAGTGTAATGTGATGTTAAATTCATTACCTGTTCAAAAGTTAGAGTTTAGCATTTGTCTCTACAGCTCATCTTGGCATCAGATAAGAACTGAAGGATATGCTTACAAAAGAAAAAGTTAGCTTTAAAAGAAAAGGTTGAATACTTTTATGCCATAGCAAAACATTGCAAGGAATTCCTATACAGAAAAATGTAATATGAAGTCAGTCATTAATAACATCTGTTACTGTAGTTCTAACACCAATATATTCATATGTGAATTATTCAGCACTTACTTGTTACTGAAAATGGAGTTATTGTATGTTCCGTTTACACCAGGTGCAGAGGTCATTCATAATCAGTACTCAGTCTGTGGGGGGTCATTAGATAGTACTTCACAGAGATTATTCAAGTAAGATAACTAATGGAATTTGGGTTATCAGTGTAATCTTTACTTTGAACTGTACAGCTAATTAAGTAATCACATAAACAGATAAGCACACTTGTGGACTCATGCTTGCAAATATATATATAACACAGGTGTCTAACAAGCAGTAATGCAGACACCAGGCTGTACATAATTTGTAGCATAATTCTGCATAACAATTAGGCCTACTGTACTTCACGTTCTTCTGTGTTACATGCTGTAATACCATATTTACTCAAATGCAAGATGCCTCTGCATGTAAGACGCCCTGACTTCACACTCTTAAATTTTCAGGAAAATACTTATATGCTTGTGCACAATTCTAAGGTTAACCCCCATTTTCTGCTTGCTGAATTAGGAAGAAAATTCTTGTCTTGTATTAGAGTAAATATAGTAATTATATGAAGCCACATTGCCCACATTATTATAGAAATTCTGTGTTCTGTAACTAATGAACTGTTTGTGTGGGTACTTAAAATGCCCACCGCATATTGGGTGGTATTTTAATCGCCACTTTGGGTCTTATGACTGAAAGTTTCTGTAGATGATTAGCTTATACACTTATGAACCATAGAATAGGACTGCAAATAAACAATACAAACAGCAATGAAAAGCTGGCTGAATAACACACTAAGGCTACTAAACTGTCATTCATGAAGGTTACATGAAAATAAAAAGTGTCTTGGACAATTGAAAAATGTGACGGGCCTGACGTGTTATCACCAAGTGTGGGCTGCTGCTATGTGTCACAAGTCTCATCCAGTGTTCCCATGCAGCAGGTTGACTAACACCATGGAAAAGCTGTTATGTAGTGACGAAGTCCATGGATTTTATGGAACCCGAATGTACTTTGCTGGTCCCAGTGGCCATGCAGTCTAAGGCGTGGGTCTTCGGCCAAGCATTTACTGGGATTGTGGGTTCGAATCCCACAGGGGGCATAGATGTTTGTCACTTGTGAGTGTTTGTGTGTTGTCAGGTACAGGTCTCTCTGACAGACTGATCACTTGCCCGGAGGAGTCCTAATGGGTGTGGTGTGTCTGAGTGTGATCTAGAAACCTCCAAAAGGAGGTGGCCTAGGACCAGTTTGGGCTGTTGCACCACAGGAAGGGAAAAGGAGTGTACTTTACTGTAAGTTTTGACCTAGGTATCCCATTGTGTGTTACAGCATTACAAGTGGGTAGGTAACTCCCACAAACACCGCTCTTCATTAATATTGCTGTCAGTTCTTATAAATGCAATGGTGACATGTTTTGACATATTGTAGTTTATTATGTGTGAATATTGGCCTGAAGACGACCTATATATGGGTCGAAACATATCACAATTGCATTTATAGGAACTAATGGCAGTAGTAATAAACAGCTGTGTTGACGGGAATTACATACCCGTCTGTGTACTGTGCTGTACTGTACTGTATTCACAGAAGCCCCATCCTGAGCCAGATGAGTCCATTTCACATCCTAACATCACATTTCTCTAGGCTGTGTGCTTAGCTTTCATTTAGCAGGCTTATCAGAACCTGCTGCGTGATTTCAGTTGGGGCACTTGAGGATAACCTTATGTGCTGCTTGAGTCATCGTTTTGAAATTTGAAATGTACTTACAATCCATGAACATATTCAGTGTTCCCTGTAAGCTGTGCGGGTGCATGGTTGTGCAGTAACTGGAATACTGTCATGCACACTCATTTGTTGGTGTGCAGCTGGAATTTTCCTATTATGCATATTACACAAAACTGTTAAAGCACCGCACAGTCGTCAGGTCGTGTAAAAATTTTCTGCTCAGAGCAGTAGCAGGTCCGTGCAGTTGTAAGAAAATGAGAGGGAACATTGAGCATATTATCATTTCAGCAAATTAGTTCACTAACATTGGCTATATTTTGGTAGTAGAATTGTTTTATCTGCACAACACATGATGAAGTAAACACATCATACAGTGTAACTAAGGTTGGCCACATGAAACTCTTATATGGTGGTAAGTGCAGCATGTAGAAACTGATGCAACATTTTGCTGAATTACATAATTCACATTCTGTAATTTGCAGTTGATCAAGTGAAACAAAACACACAATTGTGATGCATGTGTTTGCATGCAGCGTATTACTGGGGTTGTGAAACCAAGGATGATGCATGGAAGATGAGAAATTTATACAAAAGATTAAGCAGGGAAAGCTGATTTAATAGTCACGCCTGTCACATAAAATCTGCAGACACGTTCCTAGTATACAACACTAAAAATTCTCCATACCAGAAGTTGTTGGTTTGTAGGTTGTTACAAAATTGCAAACGGTTTTTGCTATTATGTTGTTTTTTGACAAGAATGTTCTGAGCAAAACTTAACATTTCAAGCCATTTGTTGTAATATTAAACACTCTTCTAGGATTCTGCTTTGATTGCTAATAATGTTGCCTGCCCCCATCGGAAGTTTGGTTGGTTTCTGCAATGAAATCATCGGCAATAGAGATGTTAGCCTAGAAAACATGTAGATCAGTGGTTCCCGAGCTGTGGACCGCGGGCCATCGAATAGAAGTTTCCACAATTCACAAAACTACGCTCTTTGTTGTTCCCCTCTACCCAGCACTTGGTTTCGTCTGTCGTGATAAATGGGAATTCATTTGCGACTATTACTGATTTCATAACAGTTTTTTTGTTGTTATGAGTATGGGGTTCTTTCCGCGGGGGCGAAAGTGGCCGGGGTGTGAAGTTAATCACTCACCCCCCTCCAGTGCGAAGTTACGAATGAATGGAGCCATACCTTTACTGCACCTGTATGCCTTCAGTCCATGGACAGGGACCAGTTTACCTTTTCTTTATTTTCTCATTTAACGGAGCCGAAAAGTAAAAGTTACTGCCCTTGTGGTTTAGTTTATATTTGGTGTGAATACCGGCGAGGACAACTACTTAATGCGAGTTCTAGCTTGACCAGGCTTATGGCCTGCGAGCAACTAAAGTTACACCTCTCATGCCTTCAGTGGATTATACAATTTATTTGTCAAATTTTATTTCTTTGTTGGTGGATCTCTTAATTTAAAAAAAAAGTTTAGGTAACATTTCGATATTAAACGTTTGGTTAATTAAATTTGGTCACAGAGATTCGTAAATGAAAGTCCACGCATTACCATTCCTCAATCGGCATTTCCTTTCGATTCACTGAAGAAGACAAAAGGGACGGTTACAACTGCTGACATATCGGGATGCGAAATGTTTTTGAAATGAGAAAGGGTTTTGATACTCGCAAAGGTTGGGAACCAGTGATATGGGATGACTAATTTTCGTCAAAATTGACTATTTCACTCCGAAATTATTAGGCGCACGCGTATCACACAGAGTGAAGCGTGTGTTTTCCAAATTGTCGGTCAGGTATGGGTGTACAGTTTGTTTTATTTGATTATCGAAAACACGCTCAACAACTAATGAGTTGTGTGTGCTGTTGTTATTTTGAGGTACAGTGGTGCATCACCAGTGGGCAGTCGTTGGCCTATTTGTGGTATTCAGTATGGTTTATGGTTTCCTTGGTTCAGGCGCCGTGTAGTTTCCTACATGGTCAACTTCCCATTACCTGTTGCTTCCATCTTCATTCTAGAAATGGCCCTTTACCTGAAGACCACAGTATTAATCTTTCAGAGACGTGATAATCATCAGTTACACCACGTAATCTTCAAGGTGGTATCACCCTTTTGGCACTTGTATCTGCAGGGTGTAAGTGCGTAATTTATCTTATTTCCGGTAATTTGTATGACACAGTATACAGGTTTTTGTACGTGAAGGTAAATTATCGAAGGGTGGGAGAGTTTACATAATTGCATATTGCACGAGAGAAGTTGGTGTAGTGTCAAAACTTTCAGCGTCATTCCCTCTAACGCGCGCGCGCGCTCACTGAGTACGGAAGCGAGAACACGAGGCTGGACGGACTTGTCAGTGTACAAGATGTGGAGCGGTGGAAGACTTCCAGCGCAGTCAGTTGCTGTGGAAATTGCAGAGCTGAGGGAGCCGAGTGCAGGAGGTTCTAGTGGCAGCATGGAGCGGCAAAACGGTGAGTGAAGACTGAAGGTGTCACGGTGAAAGTGCTGAGAGTTATTATGAGCCCTAAGACAAATGAAAGTTCACGGCACTTCGCTGTCTTTATTCTTCATCTAATATTTCCAGATGAGACCTACACAGACACCACACTGCGTGCACTGGAAACCAAAAAATTTATACCAAATTTTAGGATTAAAAGTTTCGAGGACGGTGTTTGTAAACCATTTTCAATAGTTGTTTTGTATCTCATATTAGCCTACGTGAAATCTTGTGTTATGAATATGACATGACAAACTGCATCTATTCCATGCATAGAAAAGGCATAAAGAAGTTGTCAGGCTATTTTCTAGTTTTTAAAATCTGTTTGACCATGTATGAAATATATGTCACATCCCCTGATGGAGGGTAAGGGCCCATTTGTGGGATCTAGGCTAGATGGAAGGATGAAGCTAAAGTATCTTCAAACAAAAGTAGTGCGTACGGGATCCATTAAGGGCATTTTGTTGCGATGGCATAGGTAACCTTGAATGCCCGCCACTATGTGAATAGTTATCGATTGCCCTCGGCAAAGGCAGTATGCGGACATGTTTCGAAATTACAATGACAAGACACTAACGTTGGATCGTTAATAATTTCAAAATGTGTCGCAGAAGGATTCCAGGTGCTCATTAATTACTGTCACACATGCTGCTGAGTGTTGCTGTCAAATTGAAGGCTGCATGCGGGAAATTTTTTTCATCCATTTCAATCATTTTTGCGTGGTGTAATTTGAGAAGCAGGCAAGAGGTGTCATGGCCTTAGCACCATTGTCATTATACGTGCGTTTAGTGCGCGTGTAAAAACAATTACTGTATTCGAAAATTAATGTCTTATGGGGTGACGCCGTGTATTCTGGTAGGAATGTACCGACATGGGGTGGCGGAGGCAGCAGGTTCTAAAACGGCGATACGCTGTAAGACAACACGATTTCACACATTACAATTACAGTAGGAACCTCAAATCTTACAATTACATTTATTTACTTTTCGCGTGCTTAAGCCGTTGAAAGTGTTCGGATTTGTTAAAACTGTGCCAAGCAGCGACTGGAGAAGATTATGATGCATAGCCTGGCGTTGCGGAGGTTTCTGTGCGTAGTGTTAGGGCAGATCATGAGGTACTCTACAAGTTCTAGGTTAGATAATGAATTACTTAATTTCTGCTGTTTGCGAGCACACAGAGGCAAAAAAAAAACGTGAAGATTATCACGCCATCATGCAAAACGCTCTGAGTCAAGCGCGATGCAAGTTGCCAGATAAAATAACGTCCCAATTGATAATTACTTTTACACCAAGCACTGTGTCCTTTTATACATTAGATATTTTCTCTGGATGCTCTTGACATAAGTCATTCCTTGTAATCCAGAAGTCATGAAAATCCAAAGCGCTACAAGTGATTCAGAATTAAAGAAACAGAATAACTGCAGTCAAGACACAAAAATATACAGTCAGCCTCGGTTATAACGGATCCCAAAAGGGGTCCAAAATTGTCCCTTATAAGCGAAGTCCGTTATAACCGAGGTTGACTGTATTTAGTTCTCAGATCAGATACGTGTTTCGACCAAACACGGTCATCATGAGGCTTGTCACAGCAAAAAGACCATGTTTGGTCCAAACATGTATCTGATCTGAGAACTAAATACAAGTGAACTCGGTTATAACGTCACGAAAAGGACTGAATATTTTGTGTCGTTATAAACGAGTGTTGTTATAACCGAGGAGTGTAATGGTACGGTTAACAGGGAGGAAGTAATTGGTACCACAGAATATCTGACACTATAGGCGAGGTGTCGTGTAAACCGATGTCGTTATAACCGGGTTCGACTGTATATTGTTGCGTTGTGACTGGATTTATTCAGCTTCTTTGATTATCTAAGAACGCAGGCGGGATGAACTGTGTAAAAATTGTGATTCAGAATTTATGAGTAATTAACAGTTTGGCATCAGTGGCTGACCTTGTGTTGAAGCAGTGTCAGTGTGATACGGGATTAATCTGGCATGACCATCTTTAAGCCGCTGTAGATAGAGAACGTGTGCAATAATTAGTAATCGGCGTCAGAAGTTGGAAAAAGAACCATATTTTCCGCTTTCTTCTTATCATTGTTACATTATCCCTTACTTTGTGGGAATAACACCAATTTTGAGTGCCTGAAAATAAAAGTGTCCTTGAAAATATTTGTGGTTTATATATACATAAGCTAATGATATTTTTTCTTCCTTTCTTTCTGTGGCACAACAGCCCAACTCGCGCCTAGGCCCCGTCATTGTTGAGGTTTCTGTTTCACACACAATTAGACACACATCCGGTAGGACTCCTCTGAATGAGTGATCAGCACTTCGCAGAGGCCGCTACTTGCACAGCACACAACAAACATACATGCCGTCAGCGGGATTCGAACCCCTGATCCCAGCAATCGAACGCCTTGAGACCTGCTCCTCAGAAAACACGGCCACCGGCGCGTGTAGTTCGTAAAGTTGGGATAGTGAAGTCCAGGGTTACTTTGATGATGGCCATGCAGTTGTGCTGTACTGTCATACGATAAAATTCAAGGTCATTCTAAGCTCACTTGTTATTATACGTGCGAATTTTGAAGCTACACGTTTCGATCATAAACACGGATCATCATCAGGCCTCGTACAAAGACAATAAGTAAAAAGTAAAACGTGCGTATTGTGTTATACACAAGGACTAGGAGATTGCGCAATTTAGAGTAAAGGTAAAGCAGTCCCATTACAGGCCTGGACAGGCCCTTAGGGTTCCAGGAGGTCGAGGCTCCCAGATTTCTAGACAATCGGCACATGAAGGTGGTAAGGTTGTCAGCCATACGCACCGGCCGCGTTTACCCCGCAGGAAATATTCCTGGTACTCATTTCTGTTAGAGGCTGAGTCGACCCCAGGACCATAGTGCGGCCGGAAGGATGATGTCAATGAAAAATTCCAATGACACCATCGGGAATCGAACCCGCGACCTTCCGGTTTGTAGCGCAGTGCCTCAACCAACTGCGCCACAATTTAGAGTTTTTAGAGTGTACTTTCTTAGGACAAGGACATCGGCCTTCCTGTTTGAGAATTTTCATGCTTTTTCCCATTCCCTCCACGCAATCGGTTACTTCCACTTCCTTTCCAATATATCATTCATTAATTATCCCACCATTCGAAGGTGTACAGTCAGGGAGACGGACAGCGTCGTTAAAATAAACCACACAGGAAATACACTAAAGAGGCCTCCAGAGCATCATCCACCCGTGTCCCAGACTTTACAACCCTTCCGATATCGGTTAATTTCACACGTTCTTAACACAGTTGCGAAAATCAACATTGTATCATCGTTGATGTCAAGATATTACAATTGACCAAGACTCCAGGAAGACACTACGTTATTTGTAAGAGGCTTTCTCTAACCCAGTTAGCAGTCACTTTCGTTTTCTGCACACTTCACATCTTTCAGTCGCAAAGAAAGTAAATTGCTGATACGGCAGAGGAGCAAAAGTGTAATAAGGAAGTTAACTCGCTTGGAAGATAAAGTAAAACTTGTCCCTGTTAAGGCCCTTAAGGCATACTGGGGGAGTGGAGTTGAGCTCCAATCCTTTATAGCCTTGGAACTAGATGCAGATGTGGTAAACTTTACGGCCTGGCTACTTAATGCCTGGGGAACTGGGCTTCCGTACCGCTGAATAGGGGACTGCGTGACTGTCAGAACTGGCCGGGGTGTTTTGGAATAGAAATTTTTTACCTCTGCCAGTAATCCAGCCAGTATTCCTCGATAGTGTACAGTCCATAGCCTAGTCCTGGTGTAGAAATTGCATTAAAACACTGATAATTTTTCGTGATTTCAGGCTTCCACAGCGTTGTTGATGAGATCTGCGCTCTTCTGGGATGTTACGCAGCCTCAAGTAGTTCCGTGGACTTCTTGACCCTTGAAGATGGGACCAATACGCTGTCCCGAAACGTCGGTAAAGGATTACCACTCGACGCTGCGTAATATCCCAGAAGAGCGCGGATCTGACTGATTATTGTTTATGCTTTCTAAGTAAAGCGAGAATAAAAACAGTGAGTAGGTGTATTCCACAGCAGTAAGCCTGTACATAACAACAGTGGATAGTTTTATCCACAGCAGTAAGCCTGTACATAAAAACAGTGGATAGTTGTATCCACAGCAGTAAGCCTGTACATAACAACAGTGGATAGTTGTATCCGCAGCAGTAAACCTGTACATATCAACAGTGGATAATTTTACTCCACAGCAATAAGCCTGTACATAACAACAGTGGATAGTTTTACTCCACAGCAGTAAACCTGTACATAACAACAGTGGATAGTTTTACTCCACAGCAGTAAGCCTGTACATAACAACAGTGGATAGTTGTATCCACAGCAGTAAGCCTGTACATAACAACAGTGGATAGTTGTATCCACAGCAGTAAGCCTGTACATAACAACAGTGGATAGTTGTATCCACAGCAGTAAGCCTGTACATAACAACAGTGGATAGTTGTATCCACAGCAGTAAGCCTGTACATAACAACAGTGGATAGTTGTATCCACAGCAGTAAGCCTGTACATAACAACAGTGGATAGTTGTATCCACAGCAGTAAGCCTGTACATAACAACAGTGGATAGTTGTATCCACAGCAGTAAGCCTGTACATAACAACAGTGGATAGTTGTATCCACAGCAGTAAGCCTGTACATAACAACAGTGGATAGTTGTATCCACAGCAGTAAGCCTGTACATAACAACAGTGGATAGTTGTATCCACAGCAGTAAGCCTGTACATAACAACAGTGGATAGTTGTATCCACAGCAGTAAGCCTGTACATAACAACAGTGGATAGTTGTATCCACAGCAGTAAGCCTGTACATAACAACAGTGGATAGTTGTATCCACAGCAGTAAGCCTGTACATAACAACAGTGGATAGTTGTATCCACAGCAGTAAGCCTGTACATAACAACAGTGGATAGTTGTATCCACAGCAGTAAGCCTGTACATAACAACAGTGGATAGTTGTATCCACAGCAGTAAGCCTGTACATAACAACAGTGGATAGTTGTATCCACAGCAATAAGCCTGTACATAACAACAGTGGATAGTTGTATCCGCAGCAGTAAACCTGTACATATCAACAGTGGATAATTTTACTCCACAGCAATAAGCCTGTACATAACAACAGTGGATAGTTTTACTCCACAGCAATAAGCCTGTACATAACAACAGTGGATAGTTGTATCCACAGCAGTAAGCCTGTACATAACAACAGTGGATAGTTGTATCCACAGCAGTAAGCCTGTACATAACAACAGTGGATAGTTGTATCCACAGCAGTAAGCCTGTACATAACAACAGTGGATAGTTGTATCCACAGCAGTAAGCCTGTACATAACAACAGTGGATAGTTGTATCCACAGCAGTAAGCCTGTACATAAGAACAGTGGATAGACTTACTCCACAGCAGTAAGCCTGTACATATTTACCAGCTCTTTCTTTGCTCCCTTACTTTATCCTTGGCTTCATGTGCCTTCATTACAGAGTCACACGTCACACCGGACATAATCGAAAAGGCACTAGTTCTACCCGTACTTCTTTAAATATTCATTATGTATTGTTCTTTTATGATTTGCTTACAAACGCGTTTACTAGTTGAGGATGTACAGAATTTTCCGCTTAAGGTGCCCAAACGTCGGGATGGTATTTGAGGAGTCATCGTGTTTAAAAATGCTGTATCAACATGTTTTCGATTATCAACCGTTACATCGCTACGAGCATTGTAGCGTTTCACGGTACTGTGGGATACTCTCCGATACTGTATGTATCCGTTCTTATGGACCACCTTCACGCTTATTTGAACCACATGACTGCGCCTTGTTACCTGAATTTCGTACAAAACTCACTGCCACTTTTGTTATAAGACAGGCGCGCACCCAGAATTTTTACTTGGGGGGGGGGGGGGAGGCTGACCCTGAGGCCCTATAAAATTTATGTTTGATTTTAAAAATTGTTGTAAAAATCATGTTGTAAGTACATCATAACACTGTCTGAAACTGCATTTACATATCTAGGAATATTACTACATGTTCCATTACTCAGCCACAGTGTCCTATCTTCTTGTATTTTTAATTTTATTGATTTATTTTTCAAAATTCTAATGTACTAGTCATCAGCCAATATCAGTGGCAGATTTCGGCTGCAGGGAAAAACACGTAACACTTTGATACTATAATATCCACAAAATCTGTGTTTTTAGTTTTCGATTTTGGGTAGTTTCGGGGGGGCTGCAGCCCAGCAGCCCCCCTCCTCCTCCGGGTGCGCCCTGGCTACAAGACATTCCTCTGCAGACAAGATTAACCCTTTAAAGACGAAGCGTATCTGTTTTATACAAGGACTCAGCCCGTACCGCGCTGTAAACGCTCTCCACTTGGGTTATAAAAACCAGTCTCTTAATGTTTTATACGGCAAAAGTTGCTGTTTGTTCTGAGATCCGTACAAAACACATTAACGCAGTTTGGGCACCGCGTAGAATTTTTTAATGTTAAACCTGGTGGTACGTAAAGTTACCGCTAGGCTTTAAAAGGTTAAAGACGAAGCGTATCTGTTTGATATAAGGACTCAGTGCGTACCGCGCAGTAAACACTCTCCACTTCGGTTATAAAAACCAGTCTCTTAATGTTTTATAAGGCAAAAAGTTGCTGTTTGTTCTGAGATCCGTACAAAACACATAAACGCAATGTGGGCACCACGTAAAATTTTTTAATCTTAAACCTGGTGGTACGTAAAGTTACCGCTAGAATGCGGTATGAACACGATGGTGCACCAGCTCATATCGGCCGACGAGTAATAGAACATAGTCTGTTAATCGTCCTCGTTTTAATTGCTGGATTTGTCGTTGTCGTCCTCAGGCCTGGCGTGGGAGGTCACTGGATCTCACGCTCCTTGACTGCTTCTTGTGGGGGGCACACGTAGGACATATTTTGCTTGCACAAATCGCTGACAAAGAGAACCCCCGCAGCTAATCATGGCGTCCTCTGACCGCATATGTGGAAATGAAATTATCAGAAATGCTACAAATTTTATTTTGAGAAGCGCGGAACTGTACGTAGAGAACGTCGAAGTTCGTTTTGAACACTAATCAGCTTAATGTAACTGAAAATTTACATTCTTTGATACCTATAATCTAAGCGAAACCTACTTTCTCGTATCGTAACATAAGTACGCGCCGACTCCAATGTCCGCGCGGTCTAAGACGTGGGTCTGCGGCCGCTCGCTTCCTGGGAGTGTGAGTTCGAATGCCACCACAGGCATGAATGTCTGTCTCTTGTTAAGTGATATATGTTTTCAGGTAGAGGTCTCTGCGTCGGGCTGATCACTCGTCCAGAGGGGTCCTATCGATTGTGATGTGTGTGAGTGTGTTCCCGAAACCTAAAAAAATGAGGAGGCCTAGCCCAATAGGGCTCTCGAGCCACAAAACAAAACAAAACAAAACAAAACAACGTAAACATAAAGGTAAAGCTTTCCCGTAACAAGTCATGATGAGTCAGGGGGGATGGAATGTTTGGCTTCCATCCTTACTTTGACATTCGGCACAATTAGGACGTCAAGAGTTGTCAGCTGTACGCGCCGGCCGCACTTTACGCCCAAGGAAATTCGTTGGTACTCTTTTCTGTTAGCAGCTGAGTGAACCCCAGGGCTACTGAATACGGAAAGAAGGAATAGGTCGCTTGGAAATCTCCAACGACCCTACCAGGAATCGAACCCGGGAACTACTCTCTTGTGGCGCTGTGCACATAAACACAGCTAACTCAAATTTGTTTCCAACTGACTTCACAATGCATAGTTTTGATGATCCTACATGTTTCGTCCACGAACTGCAGCCATCTTCAGGGAGCTACAGTACTGGAGGACACATGCAACGTGTTATGCAACTTGTCAGCCCATTTTAATGGGAGGGTTTGGAGACAATTTCAAGTTTACCTTTCTCAGAACTTTATGTACGCATCGAGAAAGTTAAAACACAGTAATTTCTTCGGTTACGTCACCAGTAACCTTCGGAACAAGCGACAAATACCTGTTGCAATGCTTATTAACCAGTTGTCCCTGGACTTCGAGCCAGCGGGTTAGGACAGCTGCTGCGCAATATGTACGACAGCTCCAATTACATTTACGAGCCTTTTAGTTTTACATGTTTTATTCTAATTTTGCTTAGTCTTGTCCCTTTGGCTGGGCTTTTCTAGATGTCAAGGGGAACTCGTTAATTTATTTTCCTCACAGCCATGCAGTGGCACTCTGGATCAAACTGGGGCATGACCTCAGCCCTGACCTCTATTAGCTATTCGTAGACTTGTAAGACGAGCATACACAGTACCAGTACTTACAGGCGAGAGGGATTTAAGAGGTAAAACTCGTTTTAAAAGCTTAATTACTTCTAATATTATGTTCACATGATATGCTCCTTTTTCTATGAACAAAGCTCTGATAATTAAGTCACGTAACTCAATTACGTAGCTGCGTTTTCTGGCGTCCAGGAGCGTAATCACAATGCCCGTCCCTCACAGAAATTAGAAACTTTATAAAATCGTGATTATTTACTGAATTTCCTTTTATTTGGTCCAACAATTTAAAATTTGTTTAGCGCAGAAAATCGATTTTTTTATTTAAAATATTCATTTTGCCGCCCCTTGGACTCTAATGCCCGAGGAAGGTCGCATCATCCCCTCCCCCGCTCCAGGTACGCCCCTAACGTAGCTACACAAGCTGTAGAAGAAATTACTCTTCAGAATTTACGTTACGTAAGTTTGAAATTTCTTTCCTCACTGATTCGATTGGTTGACTAGCACATAGTCGGACATAACCTAAATGTTGCGTCGACACAGAAGCAATCAATTAGTCAGTCGTAGAGGGCAAAGAAAGGATGAAAATAATTGGTTGACTGTGGACTGAAACTCAAGTTTGAGTGGGTAGCCTTCCTGCTTTGCATTTGGAAGGTCCCGTGTTCAAATTTCGACACGGACTCATGTCATTCTATTTTATAGTGCAAGCGTGGTTTTCGCATGGTGCGTAATTAACCTTTTAAAGACGAAGCCTATCTATTTTATATAAGAACTCAGTGCGTACCGCCCTGTAAACACTCTCCACTTCGGTTATAAAAAACGAATGTCTTGATGTTTTATAAGGCAAATTTGCTGTTTGTTCTGAGATCCGTACGAAACACATAAACGCAATGTGGGCACCACGTACAATTTTTTAATATTAAGCCTGGTGGTACGTAAAGTTACTGCTAGGCTTTAAAAGGTTAAACGCAGGAGCAGCATGACCTACACAGCTTTCTTTCTTTCTTTCTTTCTTTCTTTCTTTCTTTCTTTCTTTCTTTCTTTCTTTCTTTCTTTCTTTCTTTCTTTCTTTCTTTCTTTCTTTCTTTCTTTCTTTCTTTCTTAGTCTGACCTCTTCTACCTACTCATTGTAGATGTATAGGATTATTGTTTCACGTGATCACACTCAATGACACACACACACACACACACACACACACACACACACACACACACACACACACACACACACTTGGTAGGACTCCTCTGGACTAGGGATCGGCCCGTAGCGGAGGCATCTACCTGACGACACACAACATTCACAACAGACAGACAACGATACCCCCGGCGAGATTCGAACCAGGAATCCCAGGAAGCGAGCGGCCCCAGACCTACGCCTGGGATCATGCAGCCACTGGGATCGCTCATAATAATTAGCTTTAAATTTGATGCAAGTCAGTGAGCTAGACTGTCTTGACACGTGGTACTTTTGGACATTGACGTGCCACAAAAGTACCTGCTACGTAACGCACGTTTGAATAACGCGCCATGGAACCGATCTAACATTCCGCGCGTTGCGTATCGTATGTCGCGAACGCATGAACTGTAATTTAATGTTATGTGTTTACTTTTCAGTCAGGTGTGGCTCTTTAAGATGTATAATAGTGTGTGGTTCGAGTCCAAAGAATCTTTACAAGAAGTGCAAGTCAGACAGCAAGAGCAAACAACTGTAACACTGCAGTAACTATTGCGTGTTTATGAACGCACTGTCAGCTGTTTGATGACTGGCGAAAATACGAAGATAGGCGTATCAGTCGCAATCTGTTCGGTCAAACAAATTACATAACCGTATCGGTGCGAGAATGTTGGAAATTCCTTTTGTTGTTTGTTGTTGATACGTGTCGGTGTTGCAGTCTGTTGCAGACCTTTATAATTTGCAGGAAGGATACTAGGTTATTTTGTGTAAGTTCACTGTTTATTTATTGTTATTTTGTTTGACTTTGGTACAGTTTGAAAGCTGTATGCTAATCTAATAAGATATCCATTATCCCTTTAAAGACGAAGCGTGTCTGTTTACATAAGGACTCAGTGTGTACTGCGCTGTAAACACTCTCCATTTCGGTTATAAAAACCAGTCTCTTACTGTGTTACAAGGCAAAAGTTGCTGTCTGTTCTGAGATCCGTACAAAACACATAAACGCAATGTGGGCACCACGTAGAAATTTTTAATGTTAAACCTGGTCGTATGTAAAGTTACCGCTAGGCTTTAAAAGGTTATCTTACTGATGGCAATAACAGATGGGTCTCAACCAGAAGGTTAGTTATTCATACTAAGGCCTCCCACGGTCTTTTTCAGTCCCACTGTGCAACTTTTGAGATTGTTAGTGTCTCGGATTAGGCAGCGACCGTTTCCTTCTACGTGCTTTCCAAATCATGCTTCACGAGTCACAATAGCGCCAAAGTTACTTGCAGCGTCATTAAATAAACCATAAATGAAGTGAGGTAAATAACATATTAACCCTTTAAAGGCGAAGCGAATCTGTTTTATATAAGGACTCAGTGCGTACCGCGCTGTAAACACTCCCCACTTCGGTTATAAAAACCAATCTCTTAATGTATTATAAGGAAAAAGTTGCTGTTTGTTCTGAGATCCGTACAAAACACATAAACGCCACGTGGGCACCACGTAGAATTTTTTAATGTTAAACCTGGTCATATGTAAAGTTACCGCTAGGCTTTAAAAGGTTAAGCACACATGTGGGCATCATGTACCAAAAAGGCATTCTTAATGGACAGAAAACCGAAAAATAATGGTTAGCTGCTGAATAGGAAGTTGAAGGAAGAATTTTTTCAAACACTGTGACCTCATGTTCGCTATTGCAAAGTGGTGTTTTTTTTAATTACGACCCCTGCATTTGAAATCTAAGTTGTGCTGTTTTCAAATATTATGTTAAATGTGATCCCTTGTTTTTGTTTCAGGGGTCTGGGAGAACGGCAAGGCCATGACTTATTCTGATGTAAGTAACATTCAGACTTCATGCAGTAATTGACATTGTATTGGATGTCTGATTCATAAAATTTCCAGTTTATGGTTTCAGTTGAGTTTATAACAAAAAAGATTCACGTGGGGGAGGGGGGTGGGGTGGTGAGTCTGTAGGAATGTACAAACCATTTTTATAATGTCTCCAAAGAAAGCCTTGGGTCCCACAGAAAACTGTGTTTGTGTAGGCTTGTAATTCTGAAATAAGTGTCATCGCTTCGAGCAGTTCAAAAAGATTCTACCTACTATGTTTTTTTTTAATTTATAGGTACATAAGTACATTCTTTATACCTTTCAGATATTGATCACATTTTTTGACACATTTATTCAAAGTTTGCATTAGCCACTGGCTACCGGTCATGGTCATATGTGTGTACTGTGGAGGAATAAAGGTAAGCCTCTATGCATTCACAGGTAGTGCATGAAATACAAGTGTGTGTGTGTGTGTGTGTGTGTGTGTGTGTGTGTGTGTGTGTGTGTGTGTGTGTGTGTGTGTATGTATGTGTGTGTGTGTGTGTGTGTGTGTTTGTGTGAGTGAGTGTTTACAGTCCAGCCACTTTACACTCCCAGGAAAGAGCCTCACATTACTCACTGGATAACAGGCTGGCTGGACCCTGTGGCTGGTCTAGACATGGTCAACACACAGTTCTACGTCCATATTTTTAATTAATATTGGTATATGTTAAGTAACAGAAAAAAGGGGTCTATTAAATTTCATATAAATAAGTTAACACCATGTTAGTACCCGTAGGTTGAAGTAAAGTGCGACAGGTTGTTACATTTTATCTCACACACTGACTAATGTGTTACAGACCTTGATCCAAGTTTGCTCAGTACCGGGAGTTAATAAAGCGAATTGGCCACTTGCCTGAGGCAGGTAGATTTTACTATCTGGCAGGTGCAGTTGTACAGTAGTTTCTTCATGTAATTTGTCTTCAGATATCCCATGTTCCTTTGAAATGTAGTGTTTTTTTTCTGGGGTTATTTACCTTTTCTTGGATGAGCCCACTGAATTTGGAAGAACGGTTTAACGCCTGTTCATTGTGAAGTGTCTTGTAAGATAATATGAGACATTTCCTTTTCAGATTGTGCAGAGAGCACGGGATGCCTTTGAAACAGGGCGCACGAGGTCTATTGATTTCCGGGAGAAGCAGCTGAAACAGTTGCTATTGATGTATGAGGAAAATACCACTGAGATGATTGAAGCACTCGCAAAAGACCTCAGGAAGGTATGTAGTTGTAGCTTAACAGCAAGATTACTATAGAAAGTAATTACATTTTTCACCTCATTTGTATCTGCTTGCACTAAATTAGAATTACTGACTTATTTTTTTGTATGTTGATTTGTTCATTTTATGTTACTTCATCAGTTAAAGAGGTTAGGTTGGGTTAGGATGGTTTGGTTAAGTTAGGCTAGCTTAGCTTAGGGTTTTTTGGTTGGGTTGTGTTGCGTTTGGTAGAGTTAGGGTGTTGGGTTAGGTTTGTAATTATGTGATTTATGTATTTAATTCATACAACGTATGTAGTTTAATTTATTGTTTATGTTATTTATTTAATTTTGTTTTTATTTTAATGTATTGTATAACTTTATCAAATTATTTAATTTGTATATTTTTAATTTATTTAATATATTGTAGTTTTTAATGTGCTTAATATTAAATTAATTTTTTTACTTACAGAATTTTTATTTATTTTATGTAATGTGTTTAATATTTGTAACGTAATTGATTTTATATGATTAATGTAGTTTGCTTGTAGTTTAATTGATTTGTTTTGAGTAATTTACTTCTATTTATTTAAGTTATATAATTTTACTGATTTACTTTTTATTTTTTCATCGTCATGATTGGCGCAACAGCCCTCCAGGGGCCAGGGCCTTCCTTAGTCGCTTATCCCAGGTTTCCCAGTTCGGAGCAACAATCTTCCAGTTTGGTATTCTGATGGCCTTACTATCATCGTCCACTCCGTCCTCCCATCTGATCTTTGGTCTTCCTCTTCCCCTTGCACCTCCTGGATTACTAATGAGGATTCTCTTTGCAGGTCAGTCTTCCTCCATTCTGATGATATGTCCTGCCCATCTCAGCTGTCCCAGCTTTATGAGCATGATTATATCCTCTTTGTAAAGGTCATATAACTCCCTCTTGTTTCTTATATGCCATTCATGTTATTGTTTGATGGGGCCATAAATTGCTCTCAAAATCCTCCTGTCAAATACCCCAAGTCTTCACTGTCCCTTGTCTTTAATGGCTATGTTTCTGACCCATATACCAACACTGGCCTAATTAGCATCTTTTATATTTTTATTTTATTGTGGTGTGATAATAACTTAGATTTCAGTTGTCTGACCAGTCCATGATAGCATGTGTTAGCAACAACAATGTATTGTTTTATTTCTTTGCTCATTTTATTAATGTAATTTATTCAAATTATTTAATTTCTTTGGTTTATTAATTTTTAAATTCATTGTGTTAATTTGATTTATTAGTTTGTTTATTTTTTAATTGATTTAATTCTATTAACATATTTTATTTGTTATGGTTTGTAAACTTATTAAATGAATTTATTTTTTATTTATGTTTTTCTTTTATTCCTTTAATTTATTGTATGTTTTTAAATTTTTTGTTATTTATTCAATTCTTAATTTTATAATTAATTTACTTTATTATTTTAATGTATTTTATTAATTTATTTTTTGTTATTTATTTTGTATATTTATTTGAATGTATTTGTTAGTGTAATTTAGTTGATCTAATTTATTTATCTTATATTAAATGGTTATGAAATTTATTAAGGATTGATAGTAGGTTACAGTATTTTGGGTTTGTTATGTTTGGTGTGTAATGTTATGTTTATTTTGATGTATATGTATGTTTCTTTTTATTTTATTTGCTTTATCCACTCCCCAACCACTTAATGCAGGTGAAAATTCAGAGAGTATATTTTACAAATATTTGTTCATGCATTCCAATTTTGTTTGATATGGGATAACTGTAGTGTACATTTTACATGTGTTTCTACATACATCATGAGCTTATCTCTCTGAAGACTTATAATGGTGAATTATGTTTCACACTAAAGTTGCAGAGAAAACTAAAACATTCCTGTCGTAGAGTGTACCCTTTTTCTGTAAGTGTTCTGAGATGTTGAACAGTAGGTTGCAAATGCACCAGAATTGTTTCACTGTGTGTGCGTAGTGTAAATTGTTTATATTTGTATGCAGCCCTGTGGATGGATACTAATGCTGTGGGAAAACCTTCTGCGTCCATCTTCAGGACAGGTCTTACAACCCACAAGCCCACAATCTAAACCCTCATTCTCCTGAAAACCTCAGATCTTTGGTTTAGGTTGTTAAAATCTACAAAATGGCAGTGGCATGAAACTATGATGTTATTGTCTGACAAATTTAATATTGTAAGTTCCTATTAAAATATAAGTTACATATTGTTATGAGTAACTAAATTATACAGTCACAGGTAACTCAATTATATGACTTAATTAATTAGTTCCTGCTCATCACGCCAATTGCAGTACCATACTGTGAATTCAGGTGTTTGAGAGAAAGCAGGAAATTGAAAGTTTAGGACCTGAATTTCATTAGAAAATGTAAAATGTTTGTAAATGTTAGTACCATGTAAATGAGAAACCAACAGTGTGACTGTGTGAAGTATGTATCTACATTTTTGTTTGTTGGGGTAACTGATGACTTTTACAGAAACGTTTTGTGGTTACAATCTTAAAAATATCAACACATTGTGTCAGATGAAAACAAAAACGACTATTTCCAGCTTGTAAGATTGTGGTTTATATAATAATAATTTATCTGTTAATTCACAGAGCAAACAAGAAGCTGTGTTGTTTGAAATCCAGTTTCTAATAAATGAAACAAAGAATGCCCTTTTCCATCTACGTGAATGGACACGACCAGAGAAGGTAACCTTGCGTAATGGTATGCCTTGCAGAAGTTACTTTCATTCATTTATAATTTATAATCATATAATGTAAAGTGTACTTCCATTAACTGTGTCTCAGCACTCATGATTTTTCCATTTCCAGCCTGGAAGAAGTCTTGCCAATGCCTTTGATGACGTGTTAATTTACAATGACCCCTATGGGGTAGTATTAGTAATTGGCAGCTGGAACTATCCCCTTCAGTTGCTTCTCCTGCCAGTTTCTGGAGCCATTGCTGCTGGCAACTGTGTCATTGTTAAGCCATCAGAAGGTGCTGCTGCTTCAGCCCAGCTGATTGCAAAGCTTCTTCCAAAGTATCTGGATCAGGTGAGAATACCAAAATGATCCATGTATGTGAAGTACGTATTTATGATTTATATTGTAGTGTGGTGCAGAAGAAAGGTAAGTGCGTCTAATGTTTATGATCGATGAATTTCAGATGATACATTAGTTTGTATGGGGCATGCAGTGGCGCAGTTGGTTGAGGCACTGCACTACAAACGAGAAGATCGCGGATTCGATTCCTGATGGTGTCATTGGAATTTTTCATTGACATAATCCTTTTGGTTGCACTATGGCCCTGGGGTCGACTCAACCTGTAACAGAAATGAGCACCAGGAATATTTCCTGGGGGGAAAGGCAGCTGGTGCATAGGGCTAACAACCTTACAACCTTCATGTGCTGACTGTCTAGGAGCCTCAAACTCCTGGAACCTTAAGGACCTGTCCAGGCCTGTACAGTGATTGCTGTATCTTTACCTTTTACATTAGTTTGTATATTCAGTAAGAAGCTGAACAGGTAGTTTATGATTTTATTATTTATTTATTTATTTATTTATTTTATTTACATTCCATGGTTCCTAACATGGTTAGAAAAACCTATAGATATGGAAATAGCTCTTAGAGCAACAGAACAACTCACAAAAACTATATAAATACATAATATACATACTTCATACATAATTACTGCCACTATAAATACATAACACAAATACGCAAGTACATAATATACAAGACAAATCACAATCAGTATTGTGTATATTCATGGATAGTGAAATGTGGCCTGTCAGTACGTGCGTACATGTCTAATGTAACAGAGGTTATGTCAGTGCATGGACATTGTTTCCATTTAAACCACTATCTCTAGATTGTGTGGCATTGCAGTAGCCTGGAATCCTATCTGTAAATTCTCCCAAAGAGCATGAATAATTTCTATGCTTTCTGCTTCAAGTTTTCCAGAAATAAAAATTGCACTGATTTAGATCCAGGGAATGTGATGGTCATTCTTCTGTATGGATTATTCATTTGATAAACAAATCCATAGAACCATTGTTGTGTTTTCTTTGGTGTGTGTTGATGCCGAGCTTCATTGAATATACTTACTGTCCCTTCCTACTAATTCTTCAAATAAAAGTTCAAGGTAAATGTCATTCTGTAAGATGCTAATGCAGGCACAGAAGGTGAGCAGAGGTGTAGCTCTACTCATTCACGACCATAGCACCAGATGGGGGTGAGTTGTCAGTGCTACAGCCTGGCCGTTTTACCCCAGGGAAAGAGTCCTGGTTCCCATTTTAGTGGGGGCTGAGTGGGCCCTAGAGTCTGTGTGGATGGGTATGGAGAAGAGAACATCTCTTTTTTGGCAGTGGGGTTCGAACCTTGGACCGTCCAACCTGTAGTGAGTCACTACACGGACTATGCTATCCCAGCCCCTAGTTCTTCATGTAAGAAATATTATTCTGGCATTTAAGGTAATGGGATTTCATGTAGGATGTGAGGACTGTCAGCATTCCAATGAACTGTGCTGTATAAGTTAACATATGAAACAGTGCTGCATCTGTCACAAAGGAAGCAAGTGGGTACCTGTCGTAAATAGTTCTAAAATGCTAATGCCAAAAGTTAGTTCTCAAATTTGTGGATACATTTGTTGTAAGACTTCTGTTCTCTGATGAAATCTTCAGAAAGGAGTATGGTTGAACATAAACAAAAGGAGTGCTTGTAGTTCACTGTTTGACCATTTAAACAAATGATGGTGATTCAGTTTATGCTGCATCATGTTGGTTGAGTAGTGCTTGTATTAGATATGCCACTCGTAAAGACTTGAAAAGGGTCCTGGTGTGCTGCGATGGTACAGAGCACAGTGATGTGTGATCTCTTCGCTTGTCTGTGTGATTTGGTGTGGAGCTTGATAGCAGACGGCACTGTTTATGTTTGTCTTTTAAGAGTGTGCTGGGATGATGACTATGAATGCATAGCTGAAATGAGTCTTGAGGAGAGAGGAGGTTGCATGTAGTTAGACAGTGTCTTTCTGTTGCCAGGAATGCTTCCATGTGGTATTGGGAGGTGTACCGGAAACAACAGAGCTCCTGAAGGAACGATTTGATTATATATTTTATACAGGATCTGCAAGTGTTGGTAAAATTATAAGGGCTGCTGCCAATGAACACCTGACTCCTGTTACACTGGAGCTTGGAGGCAAGAGGTGGGTGTGGAGTCATGTCATACATGTCTCAGTAGTAGCCCTTCTGGTTGCTCATGATATGATAACTAACTAACTAACTAACTAACTAACTAACTCCATGGAGCAGAGGCCTTCTTGAGAAGCTAACAGTTCCTCAGCTAGTCAAGAAATTCCCCGCATTTTACGGAACCCGAAGGTTCATTACCGCATTCACAAGAGCCCGCCACCTGTCCCTATCCTGAGCCAGATCAATCCAGTTCATGTCCTCCCATCCCACTTCCCGAATATCCATCTTAATATTATCCTCCCATCTACGCCTGGGTCTCCCAAGTGGTCGCCTTCCCTCGGGTCTCCCCACCAAAATCCGGTATGCACCTCTCTCCTCCCCCATATGTGCCACATGCCCCGCCCATCTCAGTCTTCTCGATTTGATTACCCGAATAATATTTGGTGATGAGTACAGGTCATTAAGTTCCTCGTTTTGTAGTCTTCTCCACTCCCCTGTCGCCTCGTCCCTCTTAGGCCCAAATATCCTCCTCAGCACCCTATTCTCGAACACCCTCAGTCTTTGTTCCTCCCTCAGTGTGAGAGACCAAGTTTCGCATCCATACAGAACAACAGGTAAAATTATAGTTCTGTATACCCTAATCTTTGTGTTTTTGGGTAGCAACCTGGAAGACAAAAGATTCTGCACCGAATGATAGCAAGCATTCCCCGACTTCAATCTGCTCTTAATTTCTTCATGAATGGAGTTTCGATTCGTTAGGGTTGCTCCCAAATATTTGAATTCTTCCACCCTTTCAAAGGATTTATTATCTATATTTATGTTGTGATTGTGTCGTGCATTCTGATTTTGAGACATGACCATGTACTTAGTTTTCTCAGCATTTACTTCTAGACCAATCTCCTTACTAGCAATAATTAAATCTTCTGCATTTTTCTTTATGCTATGTACGCTTCCGCCCAATATATTAACATCATCAGCATAAACCAGAAGCTGATGTGTACCATTCAATTTCAAGCCCTCCTGGTTTGCCTGAACCCTCCTAATGGCATATTCTAAAGCAAAGTTGAAAAGCAATGGCGACAGAGCATCTCCTTGTTTCGAGCCATTCTTAATAGGGAACATGTCAGACAGATGTTTGCCTACCCGAACTCTGCTATATGTTTCACTTCGGCACATTTTTATTAACCTTACTAGTTTCATGGGGATACCGAACTCAATGAGAATATTATACAAGACGTCCCTCCTAACTGAATCATAGGCTTTCTTGAAGTCTATAAATAGCTGATGCACTGCCTCATTGTATTCCCATTTTTTCTCAAGTATTTGACGAATGCTGAATATATGATCAGTGGTTGACCTGTTACGTCGAAATCCACACTGATGATCCCCAATAATTTCCTCTGCATATGGAGTTAACCTTGACAAAAGGATGTTGGATAGAATTTTGTACGTAGTCGACAAAAGTGATATGCCTCGATAGTTATTGCAATCTGTCTTATCACCCTTCTTATAAATAGGCACAATGACCGACTCCTTCCATTCCTCAGGCAATTCCTCCTTATTCCAAATAGAAATAATAAGTTTATGGATTTCAGACCGAATAATCCTACCCCCTGCTTTAATCAATTCTGCTGGAATCTGATCAATACCTGGTGATTTGTGGCTTTTTAGTTTTCCAATAGCCATCTCAACCTCAAAGGCACTGGGCTCAGGCACTAGTGGCTCTGCTGTGTGTACTTCAATCTGCCTAACATCATTAACCCCGTGTATATTCAACAGCTGGCTCATGATATGATACTATTAAAAATGTATTACTTCCAGTTAGTAAGTTTAGATCTTGACTTAGAAGGGACTGGAGTAACATAACTTTGGATAGAACCCATATTAGCAGATTGTGTGTAATAGGGTGTCTTACGGAATGTCTTAGACCATGCATTATTTTTTCAGCCCTGTGTACATTGATAACACAGTCAACATGGAAATTGCTGCAAGACGTATAATGTGGGGAAAGTGTGCAAATGCTGGACAGACGTGCATTGCCCCTGATTATATTCTTTGTTCCAAAGATGTTCAAAATGATTTTGTGGAAAAGGCAAGAGTAGTCATGAAAGAATTTTATGGTGAAAGTGCCAAAAACTCACCTGACTTATGTAGGATTATTTCTGACAGGCACTACCAGTAAGTAACAAAGATTTTCATAGAAATTCGGTTTGTTTTTACAGATGATGGAATACTTTTTTAGTTGTTTTCACCATTGTTACAGACTTGTCTTAAAGAAGTACTTTTCTTGCTCTTAGGCGGTTAGTAGCATTTTTAAACAATGGAAAAATAGCAGTTGGTGGCGAAACAGACCCATCAGAGAGATTCATTGCACCAACAATTTTGATCGATGTTAAACCAACAGACCCGGTGATGCAGGAAGAAATATTTGGACCCATTCTTCCTATTGTCACTGTGGACAATGCATTTGATGCTATCAAGTTCATCAGGAGCCGGTAATTATTGGCACCTTTTACCACTTGTAGAAGTTAAAAATGAAACATGGTGGAATCCAGAGTCCAGAATCAATTTTTGGAGTATCTTGCTTCCTAAAAAGGAGAAAATGTTATCTGTATGTCCATATGTGCATTCATATGTGTGTGTGTGTATGTGATTTTAACGAAACTTGGCATGAATTGTGTCATTTTAGGCCAAGTGAGAGTGAGCATAGCAACACTTAATTTAGAGTGTAAGATGATGAATGGTAATATATATTGGAAAAATATGTAACTTCTATTATGGTAATGTTTTTGTACAATGTACAATAACAGTGTAGAGGCCATGCAAAATATCTTTTGCTTTCTGTTTGATAATGATAAAGGAAGTAGCCTTTGTGACTTGTGGTATAATTCTGTAAGATTCTGATAGTGTTACATCCAGGGCTGTGGAGTCAGTACACAAAACCTCCAACTGTGACTCCTCAATTTTTAAATCTCTGACTCCAGCTCCTTCATAAAAGCTCAATATGTATTAACCTTTTAAAGCCTAGCTGTAACTTTACGTACGACCAGGTTTGACATTAAAAAATTCTACGTGGTGCCCACATTCTGTTTATGTGTTTTGTACGGATCTCAGAACAAACAGCAACTTTTGCCTTATAAAACATCAAGAGATTGGTTTTTATAACCGAAGTGGAGAGTGTTTACAGTGCGGTACGCACTGAGTCCGTATATAAAACAGATACGCTTTGTCTTTAAAGGGTTAATAATGGTAAACCTGCTAAAATGGTAAATGGTATCATAAGACATTTCTTTACCACCACGTGAATCGTCAGGCTGCTTGTTAGGCTTATAACCTATATTTAAGTATAAGTTTAATGGTTATTGTTGCTATGTGTTTATGGCTTTTTTCCTCCAAGGTTGGAGTCAGAGTCAGAGTACATTTTTACTGACTCCGACTGCACCCAAAATTCCTTTTGACTGTGACTGTGCGACTCCTGACTCCAACTCCACAGCCCGGGTAACATCACTCTTGGAGTTATCTACTTTATGGACTTCATCCATCATCTTGTGTTAAAAAATATAAAAACGTAATAAGTCGTTACATTTCAAACACAAGATCAGTCCCCATCCCCAAGCTGGAAAATAAGTTGTAAGACTTTACATGAGAATGTGGACTTCATGTCTGTGAAACATGGCGTTTTTTTTATAACTTTTTATTATTTTTCTATATAAGATGTTGGACAAAGTAGATGATGCTATATTTATGAGTCCTGTTTCGAACACCTTGGGAGTTCATATGTTAGTATGAAATGTACTTTAAATCTGCCCAGACCTGTTAGTATACAAGTATAATCAGCATTTTTCCACAATTGGAATTGGAATGTAATGTTTTATTAATAGTTCAAATTGTTCTGCATGGGCATAATTTGTTTTCATTCATAAAATTTAATGTATGAGTTCATTATTAAATTTAATGGAAGTTTGTTTTGCAAATTGAGATATTTTCATGCGTAAACATAGGTAGATAGCAGTAATGGAGGAATTTCACTGATTTTAGAATCCTCTCAGATCCCGTAAGTTTCATGAATAGTGTGTGAACAAACATTAATCACATCCCTCCAAACTCCGTGGAGCAGAGTCCTTCCTGAGAAACTAAGAGGTCCTGAACTAAGTCAAAGAAATTACCCACATTTTATGGAACCTGAGGGGGTTCATTACTGCATTCACAAGCATCTGTGATGTGTCCATATCCTGAGCCAGATCGGGGTAGGGATAGGTGGTGGGCACTTGTGTCCCTATCCACATCCTAATTATAATTATGTGTTTTGATATGTTTGTATTTTTTGCTAACAGCGAACATCCACTAAGCATGTACGTGTTCTCAAAGGATAAATCTATCCAAAATCTACTTATTTCACAGTTGAGATGTGGCTCAATGTGTGTGAACGACACCTTGATGCAGTTTGCGGGTGAGTCCAACAAGAAGAGCAGTGAATTCAGATCTAGCTGGGGGTTTCTTGCATATTTTTCTGTTGTTTTAGCTGGTGATGGTATATCTTGGCCACGTTTCTGTTTATTACTTTTTTCAGTCCTTGGTAACAGTCTAGTCTTCACACTGTTATATTTCACATTTTCAGCTCCTCTTCACCATGTATAATCCCTCAGTACATCTGATGCTTCACATAAAGGTAAAGGTTAAGCTGTCCTGCTGTTAATCAAGTATAGTGCTGGTAAGGCGTATGGGTCAGTGGAGGTGCAGCTTTAAGCCTCAATTTTTATGAAATTAAGGCGTTAATTTTATTTAAACTCTCTCATTTATTCTTTCTGTTTTTCCAGTGTTGGGGTTTACTCATATATCATGGCTTTATAAACTTTATTTTTGTGTATTTATGCCTTCAAAGGATGGTACCATATTCATTTAATTGCTTTTGTGTCTGTTGAAAGTTGTGCTAATATTTCATATGTTTGCAACACTTTTTTATGTTTTTTGAAATTAGGTGCAGTTCGTGGTATAAGAAGTTGAACCATATATTAATGGCCTTCTCATGTGGCAGAATTCCTGTAATTCCTGACTAGTAATTTGTATTTTACTTTGATCACTTGTTTTAATTGGTGCAGGGAAAAACCATTGGCTTTCTACATCTTCACTAACAATAAGAATGAAAGGAAGTTGCTGATAGAAAATATTCCTTGTGGAGGGATAACATGTAATGACACCATCATGCACGCAGGAGGTAAAACATCACAGATGGAGCTGAACCAGCTTAATGTCCCATCTAGGGAGGGGCCATTAGCATTTATTATCAGTCTTATTGTTACCTGTATGTGAGAATTAGGCTGTTTCATAAAAATTTTATAAAACAATAAACTCAGATTAAATGGAAAGTCATCTTCATCAGACACATCCTCAGCTTCTGAGAATACAGGGTGAAAACTGACATACAGTTATATACAATAAATGGAAAATGTATAACATGGGGACGGAGCACTGACATGAAGAACTTTATAAAAAAAAATAGTCTGCCTGATGGTCTTTGTGTTCATGTATTCTTGTTCCTTATTCTGATTTCTGGAATTTATCTGAGATGGAACGTACCTTTTATAAATGGGAAAAGAATTAAGCACAACCTTCAAGAAAATATAAGGTGTTGCAATTAAATAAGTGGACTGATCAGTTCTAAAGGGTTTTGACAGTGGTACGTTACCTGGTTTCTGGGCTTTGTCCTTTGTTCAGTGTTCCAGAAGGAGCACAATGTTACAGAAACTGGATGTATTTCCTGTTTCTGAGAATAAATTTTCTCTTGGACCCAACTGAATAGATGATTTTCCATATCTACACCTGAGGATAGAAGTAGTGCCAAATTTTGAAGTGTGTGGTTTTCAGAGTACTAGATAATGTATGGAGTCCAGAAACAAAGCATTTATAATTGGGCTGATGTGTCTGTGTAGCAATTGGCAATATTTGTTACATGTTTCATCACATGAGTGCACGAATCCTCATTTTTATTGGTTTTTTGTGCACTGCTTTTTTTGTTTGTCAGAAACATAAATTTCTGGGACAGAAAATCAGTTTTTGATCAAATTGGAGAGAAATGCCATGCATGTTTACAGAATGCAAGAGGAAGCTTTTGGAGGGGAACAGTAAGTAGGGCATAAGCATGTGTGTGGGTTAATTGAGTCCTAGATGGAAGGGAAGACAAGAGTACAACATTGAACTGATTAGCATGTGGGAATAGTGTGTCTTTTCAGGTCCTCACAGCAGTGTTGTTGAGGTACGTGTTCTTGTGTTATATGACATGGTGGCACTGCATAACTGGTTCCCATTGTACCAAGACAACACAGTTGTCTCACCTTCAAGGGTTGAACTATCAGTTAGAAATTATTTTTCTTGACCACAAGTGGTGGTGGTGGTGGTGGTGGTGGTGGTGGCGGCGGCAGTGGTGGTGGTGGTGGTTAATTTAACTATGTCGTCTGAAGAAGTCAGGAACTGATTACCCAGTGACAGGGCATCTTATCCGAGAAGAACACATACCTAACGTGGGAATAATGGCTGAAATGTTCATAAGTGCATTGTTTAACTGCATAGAGGCTGTTAGAACAACTTAGTGTGAACAGAAAGGTTGTGAGGTGGGGTTTTGACTGAAGATTTGAACATGAAGAAAGTCTGGTCCTCACGTTTTCACTGCTTGTATCTGATGTGAAAGTTTGGCATGGGGTTTGGCCACGCCATATGTTGAAGTTTCACAATTACAGTCGAACCCAGTTATAATGACATTGGTTTAAGCAACACCTCATATATAACATCACATGTTCGGTGGTATGAATTAAGTCCTCACTGTTAACCATAACATTATACCCCTTGATTAGAATGACACTCATTTATAATGACACAAAATATTCAGTCCCTTTCAAGACATTTTAACTGAGTTTGACTGTATATTACAGTCAGCATCTTGAAGATGAATGAATTTGAGGTTGCTGTCTTTTGTAGTATAGGTCTTGCAGTGGAAGTAAGGGTGGGAGTGTAGAACATGTTGCTGTGTAAGGCAGTATTTATCATCCTTTCTGGTGCTGCAACTCCCTCATAAAATCTCTCCAATTCTGCATGCCCCATCCTCCAAATTATCTGAACTCATGGTAACAGCTAACAGTTGAAGTATGAATGTAAGAATTGAAGCTTCTACCATTCTGATGTGCTAGTGGGATACAAAGGGATTGTCCATTTTGAATTTATTATTCTAAAACCACCAGCCAGTCGATTTCCCATTTTAAAGTTTTCGAATGTTTGGTATATATACAATGTTGTTTAGCACTCTTTGGGATCTAAATTCTTAGCTTTAAAACAAATTTAAAGACAATTACAGTATTTTGATCTTCTTTTGCAGTTGACACTCTGCCTTTTGGTGGTGTTGGCCACAGTGGAATGGGGTCATATCATGGTGTTCACAGTTTCAACACGTTTACACATAAGAAAGGTTGTCTCATTAAAGACTTCAACCCACTAGTAGAAAAACTAGTAGCGTAAGTAAATGTTATTTTTATTTGTATTGGGTATGTACTGTTGTACATTTATATCATTGTAGTAAAAAATTTACTTCAGTGAGTGGATAATTTATAGGGAAGAGGTTTGTTCGTTACACACACACACACACACACACACACACACACACACACACACACACACACACACACACACAGTCTCTCTCTCTCGCCAGAATCCATTTAATCCAGCATGTGAAAAACCAGACAGGTACCCACATTATCAAATATTCCAAATTATCAAAGGGGTTCATTGTTGGTCATTCTGTTCCTTTATTTCATAGATAGTTAATGATCCGATGTTGTATGAAGCCATAATCACACTGCAGCTTTTGCCACTTTCAAACCTAACTACTTCAAGTTTCTGAGGAGTTGTTAATGTTACATGCTCCCTCTTGCCTGCAACACATCATTTACTAATTTTGGGATCTTTAGAAGCCATTATATGTAACAGCGCGATGGGTTCAATAAGGTCCAGATAACACAAGCTAAAGTTACAGACTCACTGCATGTACTGGATGTTGTCGCTGATGAAATGTACAGACTTCGGACTGTTTTCCTTAACTGCCAAAGTGTGGGGGATTTTGGGAGTATCAGCTTGCAGATTAAAGGAATACCATGGGATATGTACCTACACACACACACACACACACACACACACACACATAGTGTGACCTGCAAAGTTGTAACATACTGTCATGTGGGAAGTGGTGATGTGTAAATGAATGGTAACTGGAGAAGGTTATGGGGGGAAGAGCTTTCAACATTTTAAGGTACCAAGCAGTCTGAGTAATATTGGATGATTATCAGTGTGGTTTTTGTAGGGGTCAGTCTGCAACTGATTAGATTTACAGTCTGAGAATGAACTTACGGAAGTACTGTGAACATACTGTGGATATTCATCATTTATATATAGGTTATAAACAAGCATATGATAGTATTAATAGAGATCAGTTGACAGAAATCATGGAAGAGTATGAAATGCTAAGTGAGTTAATTATTCTGGTCAAGATGAAATTGGAAAATACTAATAACAAGGTGAAAATCCAAGGAAATACGTCACCTAGTTTTGACATGGTTCTAGGACTGAGGCAAGGTGACACATTATCCACGCTGTTATTTAATCTGTGTATGGAGAAAGTTACAAGGAATGTGACAACAAACCCAGGAGGAACAATATTTAATAGAACACGGCAGTGCCTTTTATATGCAGATGATGTGGTAGTTCTGGGACATGCAGTGAAACATGTTGCAGAAACAGCAGAATATGTGACATGTAGCATCACAGATTGGCTTGACCATAAATGTATCCAAAACTAAATATATGATTAATGGAAGGAAAGGGGAAATGAACCAGAAGAAATTGAAATAAATGGGCAGAGATATGAAAATGTCGAAATGTTTAAATATCTGGACTCCTTGGTAATAAACACAGATGAGATTGAAACTGAGATAAAGTGAGAATTATTGCTAGTTATAAATGTTATGATGCACTAGGCCATATAGTAAGAAAGCATATATAACACACTCATTAAGAGTATGTCTCTGTAAAACAATATTAAACCAATTGTGAGCTATGGTGCTGAATTGTGGACCCTAAGAAATGAAATGGAAAGAGCCTTGACATGCGAAAGGAAAATCTTGAGAAAAATATGTGGGACAACATATGAAAATAGTTCCTGGAGAATGAAAATGAATCAAGGAATTTGTACTAAATCTAAATCTCCAGATATTGTATCTGTAGTTGAAGTATGTAGATTGAAATGGCTTGGGCATGTTGTAAGAATGGGTGGTGAAAGGACAGTAAAGAAGTTACTGGAAGGCAAACCAGGAGGAGGAGAAGAAAAGGAGGATTAGATTAAGGTGGATAGATGATACGGAATTGGACGTGAGGAATACGGGTGTGAAAGATGGAGAACAAGAGTTTTAAACAGAACAGAATGGACATCTGTCATGAGGGAAGCCAAGGCCAAACTTAAAGGGCCGTAGTGCTAAATAAGTAGAAGAAGATACAGTGTGAGCATGTGCTTGGAGAGACCAATACTACCACAATGAACCATATTCATGATAGGTGCAAAAAACATTAAACACCAACAAATGCACAAAGAGTTTATTCGTCAATTATAACACACTCCTACATGTTTCGACCCTGCTGGGTCATCCTCGGGGAGAAACTTTCTGTTGTCATTACACTAGGTTGCACTATACAGTTGAGCGAGAATGTGCTGTTGACTGTACAGTGCAACCTAGTGTAACAACAACGGAAAGTTTCTCCCTGAGGATGACCCAGCAGGGTCAAAACATGTAGGTGTGTGTTATAATTGACGAATAAACGCTTTGTGCATTTGTTGGTTTAATGTTTTTTGTATAATATAGTGCATGGACATGGAACACATTAAATTCATGATAGGTGGTTTGTCCACAAAGTTTTGAAGCTGAACACTGGAATGTGAAGAGTGAATGCTGACCACTACTGTAATGTTGCAGGATATGTGTGGAGGGATTGAGGAAAATAATGTAGATTCTTATTGGAATAGCTACTATGATGGAATTCATAGAGAGCTTGAGTAGGATAACTCTGGGGAGACTGGATAAGGAATGGGGCAGTATGAGGGAAGAGGGTAAGTTGAAATACTTCAGATATTGGAATCTGGCGTCTTATCTGTGTTATGTAGTTGCACAAGGATCAGACATAAGAGAACTTGTAAAGAACATAATTAGATAGAAGACAAACAGTAGAGGGAAAGCTTTTGAATCAGAGGAGGGAAAATACCTTTATAAAGTTATACTCAAATTTGGAAGGACCCATACATTATGTTGAGCAAGGTGACTTACTGTGATAGTTCAGTTACACTAAGTTTTGCTCATAAGTGTGTGATGTTCTGTTTTAACAGCAATAGATATCCTCCATACTCTGAAAAGAAGCAGAATATTGTGGAATTGTTGATGAGAAAGAGAAAATGCGTGAGTCTGAAGTGCTTGCCCTATATCCTGATGTTTGCTCTTGGATTTGCTGTGGCTTATGGAGTCTCAGCAATTGTCAAGGTAACAGAATTAACTGAAACTTAATTATGTTGAAACCAGGGGACCCAGACTTTTGTACTTTGTTGCTAGCTTTACGTGCAGTTCTAAAAACAGATTAGATAAATATCTCTACCACTTTGCTGTGCCTGTTGTACATGTGTCTTAGTAATGCTCACATCAAACACATTTATATGAAAGTTTGACTTGTTATTAGGTGTTGAGGTAAATTCCTGCTGTCATAGTGTAGAAATCCATTTCTGGGCAGGTGGCAATTTAGGTGGGCTCATACCAACCCCAAAGTCAGATGATGGCTGGCAGAACTCCAGAACAGGGTTATGCTCTCTCTCAAAATGCTTGAGCCGTGCATTTGTCAGGGACCAGAAAGAAAGGTAGACATGCAGCATTGTTTATACTCGATTTGGTCCATCTCAAACATGAGACCTTTCACAGATATATGTAGTGTCTTGCTGCTTGTCCACTAGATCCTTTTCATTGCAGATTACATGAAGATAAACAATCAAAGTCTTCTTGAATGTGACACCATATAGTCAGGTGGGTATTTGCTGACATTTTGGATGACTGTATTGCCTTCCTCTTCAGCAATCCTGGACTGCTTGACCCTGAAGATGAAAATACTATGATCCTTCAAAACATCAGGAAATATTCACCTAATAATATGGTGTCTCATCCCAGAAGATGTGAATCTTCAACACCACCACTGTGAGCACCTCATATTTCATTTTGTGACGACTGTTTTGTATGAACTGCAGAATTTTTTTCCCCCTCCCCAGACTTTATTTAGTATTGATTTTAAAATGGGAACTTACCTTTAGTTTGTTGATCATCTGGAAAGCAAATTCAGAGATTTGAAGTTCACTTGCACATTTTGGACCACATACACTGCTCCCATTGCCTGTAGTGAAACTAATTGTGTGTTTTCTGTTTGCAGGCTAGTGGGCATGATAGTGATGTGAACTACTGAGGGTTCTGTCAGCATGGTACAGAGTTTGAAGAACAAACAACTTATTTAAATTACTTTCTTCAAAAGAAAATGTAGGAGATTTACTGACTTTTTTGTTTATTCCAGTTCCACCTTAAAGAGGAGATTGCATTCCGTTGAATCATGTTCAGCAGTGGAATTTTTACCAATTTGTAATATGAAGTTTTTATTTTTGTTTTGGCTTAGACATATCAGGGTGTCTTATATTTTAAAAGTAAAGAAATGCATAAGGCACCAAACCTGCTTCAATAATTTATGGGAAAACAGACATCTGGTAACTTTAACGTACTTTTGGCAAGCTGCCTATCCACAGGGTAATCTAATACAGACTAGTAATCTTATTATGACTTCTGTTAACGCAGCCCTTGGGTTGGTCTCCCAAGGGTCCTGCTACCTATAAGCCATCTTCAGGCTGTGAAGTTTACTTTATTATGTATGTTTTCTGTTACTTTTTTATTAATTTATAGCCTGAAGATGGCTTATAGCCAGCTAAAACATGTAGCTATATCAACTGTCATTATAAATGAAGTAGTTTCGCTTGACTGAAAATTGCTTGTTAGTACTCAAGTCGCATATCGGCCGAGGGCCGAATTTGTATTTGTAACATATTAGAGAAAACGTGTAAACTGTACAGATAATTATAGTGTACTAGGAAATGTACTGCTTCATATTAAATTGCAGAGGTGAATGTGGCTACACTGAGAGGCAAGAGATGAGATACATGACATGACTCATGCATTGTAAAAGTCTTCAGCGTAGCTGAACTTCGGCAGATGCAGGTAGGGGTTTATACAGTTCTCAAAGCCACAGGCCAAGACGGGATGATGGCAGTCCATCTCAGTCTGTGAATACTGATGCATAAAGTGTTTTGTGCTAAAAAGATGGTAACAACCTTTGCCCTGTGCAGTTTGCAGATTGACATATATTTATGTCTGTAAGTAATACAGAGTTATGTGAGAATGAGCAGCATGTCTGTACCGCCTCTCAGCTAAGCATTCATATCCAGGGATGTGTTGTACAGTGTCCCTTTTATCGTGTCCCTGAGTATGGCTGCTTTATTGCACAGAAAGCGTGCATCTGCCAGGACATCCCATGACATCTGCTGTAATTAGGGGTAATGTGCGTGCATGTGTGAGGGGCAGGAGTTAATAAAAATTTCAGTTAAGGTAGGGATATCATGTAATGGATATGTTTTTTTACTGCATGTAATAATTGACATTGGTAGCCCATTTGGGCATAGTGTATCCTGAGGCTGTTGCTTTTGTTAATGTACATAACATACATTCAGGAAAGTAGCAAATTTTCTTTGGGAAACCTGCAGTGAGAAACCAGGGGGTCAAATGCAATGTTTACCATGTTGTACATAGTTTGAATTTGCAAGTCTTGTGAAACTGTGTGATGTGTTTAAACAATTATGTGTAAACGTGTGAAATCAGAAAGTTTTATGGTTGTGAAGACTTACATTGTGATCTTGTGGTTTACAATAGCATGTAGTCTAGTAGCTAATTGGCAACATTTTGGAAGTATCATGTTCCTCGGAAATGTTGGTAAACATGTACCAGCTTATGGGGGTCAACTCCGAAGATTATGATGCATAGCTTGGTGGGGGGGGGGGGTTGACTTTCATGTGTCCCACTTGCATTACAGAAGATAATTTGCTTCTTGCTAAATGGAGTAGTCACGGAGTATATTGTACTGGAGAATCTGTTATTAAAGTGCCATTGTCATATCCAGGTACATGCCTGTATTTTTCCACTGTTTGTGCCAGTTTGTGCGTGTGAGCACATAGTTACAGTATTAGTTGATGTGTGGTACGATTAAATAACCAAGAACATTCCGTAAATGCCTAAGAGAAGGAGGGCAGACAGTTGAAGAGGTCTGTACTATCCATTGCAACAAGTGGAGGGGTGACAGTGTCCTTGCTTGTTTTTGTTTACTCTGTTTTCTGAGAATATCATTATGCGAGATCACGTGGAATTTGGAAATTAATGTTACTGTAATTATTGATACCTATCAAAGTGGCCAGGATAGTGTAGTCAGTATAGAGACTTGCAATGGGCTGGACAGACTGAGGATCAAATCCCAGTGGGGGTGAGAGTTTCTGCACCCTTCCAGACCGGCCCTGGGGACCACCCAGCCTCCTGTACAATGGGTACTGGGTCTTTCCCCAGGGTAAAGTGGCCAGGGTGTGGAGCTAGCCACCGCACCCCCCTTCTAGTGCCGAGGTTAATGAAAGGGTAGAGCTGTACCTCAACTCGCCCTTGGGCCTTAGTGGCCTGTATAGGGTCCCCTTCACCTTTTTTTTTTTTACTCTTTCAGAAAGCAACATAAGCTTGAGGTAGTGCCACACATATTTGAACACTGTCCATAGAATAAGTTGGGATATTTGACTTATGCATGCTATCCTCCTTTTGCCTTACAAATCAGGTAAGTCACAGAAAACCTGTTAGAGTGGCAAAATATCATTAGACACTAATTGTGTTGACTCAAGGGCCTGCTGAGCTTTGGTTGCGTTTGGTTCAGGCTGTGAATGACGACAACGCTGGCCAACAAAAGCACCTTCCAAGTTATTGCACTGAAAAGAGGTTCCTAGTATCAGCTAACTTTTTTTGAGTTGAACCTCTCAATTAGTGCTCTTTGAAAAAAGGGACTTCCAAATCCTCAAGAGTAGTCTGTCATGATGGGTCAAAGTGGCTGATAGGAGGCATGTTTAAAAAGTCTGCAAGTGAAAATATGAGGATATAATGTTCATCACGTCAGTTGGGAGGTTTAGAACAGTTGCCTTGTGGAGGAGACCTTTGTCCCACTTGGTGTCAAAATCTTCCACCACATCCAGGAAAACCAAGCCTGTTGGCCACCCCTCAGCAAAGTTTCTATTGACTGTTTCCCTGAGATGGGCCAGCTGCAGCTTCATGCAGAGTCCAGGTCTACCCAAACTGCTCATCATCCAATAACCTATGCTTGCTTGGTTGCTGCACTTACAGTGCTACTGGGTAGTATGTTTTCAGTTTGTTAGGGATGCTGACCACACACATGGGTTGATGGGATGAAGGCAGCATAGGGCCCTTTTCCAGTTTCAGAATAGATACCACACAAGGACACTTCAACTAAAGCCACCATCAACAGGGAACGGACAAAACCAAATTACATACTTTTGGCACAGGGGCCTAAACACATGCCTTGCCATATACACTTTCTGCCTGTCATCTGTTGTTCCCTGTATAAGCTCTAATGAAAAAAAGTGTCGCCAGATACCCAAGGAACATGCATAAGATGTAAAACTACAATCCGAGCCATAATGAACTACAGCATGCAAGAGTACCCTCTCCTGGCAAGACATCTCGTGTGCAGCCTGGTAGAAAACACGCTCTTCAGGACAAATCTGCTGTCCCCGTTTTCGGGTTAGAAAATGGAGGCGGATGGCTTATCCCAAACGTCAGTACACTTCTACCAGAGTATATACCGTCACAGTTACCGCTGTTAAACCTTCAAACCTCATACTACGAGAAACATTAACCATGTACATTGTGCACCATGGAGCTAACATTCACTTTCACACGATCGCCAACATGAAGGAAAGAGTCTTCTATCATGTGGGGAAAGGTACCTCTAATGTTTAGGTAAACCGTGTTTTAACGCAGCCAATTTATTATTGCGAAGTGAGCCTCGCGCTTTCCAGCGGTCAGATGTAGCAACCTAAAATACCGAATCTGACGGTCGCTCACGGTTTGACAAGTACACATTTTAGAGAATGGACTGTTCGTTATTATTTCAGTGTAGTATCATTCCGCAGTTTTCCACTTTCGTTACTACGGAACATTGAACTGCGGATTTTTCACCACAGAACTTCCACGCCTACCACAACACTCGTGCTTTGTCGTGAGCGCGGATTAGAGCGCAGATTAGTACTTCGTGTAGTGAATAACACGTCGATTGTTATCGATAATGTTGTCGATAGTGTATGGATAATTCATTCGATTGCATTGCAATGCATTATTTTCGGAGTAGAAGGTGTGATGCGCGCTAAAGCCGAAAAGCACGTTGAGTCGGGCATATGTACGTAAGAGATAACACTTCATTTAGTGTTTATCTAATACACAGCACTCATCCTGTAGGCGGAGTTCAACGATATAAATACGGAGGTAATGAGCTTCAGTTCTTGTTTTGTTTCGTGTGGAGTGGAAACTCCATTATCGCTTTCATGTGTAAGATTTTGAAGTTGACAGTGGCTGAAGCGTGAATTTTGTGAACCCTTGCGTAACTTGCGTTTATACTACAAGATTTTGTTTCACATAACAGGTAAATAACAGCCCACACATTTCATTCTGAGATACTTAATTATGTTTACGGTTATTGTCGTTTTCTTATTGTCCCAGTATTTTATTATTCTGTGTCCCAGTCGCAGCGTTTTTTAACGAAACGTTGCACTGGAACATGTTTCGGTCCTCTGTCTGTGGCTGTCATATCAGTTTCACCTTCAGTCGTAATTTTCTTCGTCCCTGTTATTGATGAGTGAGAACATTACATAAACATTGGCCTTGACCACGGAGCAGGTCATTACCAATGTGTGATTTATAGTCATTCGTAATGGGAACAATAGGAACAACTGTCGCACATAAACTGACGACCAAGAATACTGGTATTTGTTTATGAGTTGAAGATACATTTTTGCTTTCTTGTTTTTAAAAATACATGAATTAAATTCATCTCTTGGTAAAATAACTTTTCCAAGTAAAGGGCTAACCCACATGAACAATATTTGGTTAGCTTTGATGGTTTGATGTAAGGTAGACACAGTTCCAGCAGAGTAGCTTCCACCAGTAAGTTTGTATACTCTCTTGTGTTATACAACATGATAAAGATCTTTCTCCCTTTAAAAGTACACCCCTTGATTTTCAAATGCACAGTTGTTGTGACTAGTGGATGGGAATATAGCACATGTATAGATGAACCAGTTATTGCTGGTAAGTGCACAGAGCAAGTTCAAGTATGTGACATAGTGATACTGAGAATTAACTGCATGGTAACATTTTTGCTTTTTTATAAGAAATAACAGACCTGTGTTAACAATTTGTGCAGGTTTTTGTGTTAGTGTGTGACCATGGTTTGTGTTATGAGTGTGGTTTATTATTTGTCCTGGCAAAATAATCATTAAGGTTGCGAGAAGGTTTGCCTGTTGTTCCTCTCAATTGGCCTCCTTTGCAGTAAACCGTATAAGAAAATTCACAAAGTTCTGTTAAATGAGTCACTTTATAGGTTGTTTCTTAACTATATTAGTGAGTTAGCATACAAATATACCACAGCTTAACACCTGATTGTTTAGTGGATGAAGAGAACCTACATTGGTAGAATCTGAGGCAGAGAAAGTAGATAATGGATGCTAACCATTTTGAGTATTTTGTTTAACAGTTTGCTTTGAAATGTTGTAGGAATTTGCTTGTTCATATCCTCATTAAGCATGTGTGGTGAAAAAAGAATAGACCATGTTAACAAGATGGGAAGTATTAATGCTTAGAGCATTCATGAGAAATTTATATCCCAACATCCAGCATTATCACATTTATCAGAAATAGTTAAGTATAAAAAATGAAATGCCTGATATAAAATTATGGTGTCCGTATTGTCTGTAACATTTGTATGAAGCATTTAAAATTCAAACGTTTTAATGTAAATTGGCAGTTATAATTGCCTGGTGCAGCCCTAGTCCATAGTTACCACAGACTATTAGAGTTTCCTGTACATAGTTTCATCTTAATCCATTCAATGGTACAAGAAGCAAAATTGATTTCACAAGATGGCAGAACATTGTTAGTGTTTAAGATAGAGTGGAGTTGATGTGACAGAATGTGTATTTTTCCTTGTTTTGTGCATATAGGTATAATGTAGTGTACTTAAACCCGTGTACTTCCATGTGCTGTGCGGAGTGCAGATATTTCCTGTTGTATTGGTCTGTACTGACTGAAGGTGTCTCTGGTTTATGTTCAGTGCATGTGGCATGCAGCATGCACATGGCTGCTGCTTATTTACTTTGTATTTTCTTACCCCATTGTCAAATGTAATGAACGTGCTACCAGGGGTGCACAAATGCCAGGTGTCAGGTCACCATGGCGATTAAATTGTATGTGGTGGCACCTAATATTTTTGGCTTCACAATATGGAGCTTGCTTCATATCACCCTTCTGGTGCCTGTAATTTTAAGGCAGATCCTAGATTTTGAAAAATGTGTACACCCCTGCCTTGCAATATATTTAGGTACTTCCAGGACATCGAAACATGGAAGTTTTTTATGTGAAAACAGTGGATCTCTAAGAGTGCACTTACAATTTGGTGAAACTGAAGACATCTGACTTGTAAGTGCGAAGGATGTAAGGATGTATAATGGGATTGGTCAGTGAGAAATGAGTGCAGCTGTTGGAAAATAGTAAGGTGCCAGTTCGCCTTGCAACCTGCCAAGACATTTGTCATCATGAGACAAATGCCAGCCCTGTGCCTAGTGCTTCAGTAAGGTGTCAACATACGTATTTGATACCAGGCAAAAAGGAAGGTATCACTGCCATTATCACAACAACAACATCATCTATTATTATTATTATTATTATTATTATTATTATTATTATTATTATTATTATTATTATTATTATTATTATTATTATTATTATTATTATTACTATTATTATCATCATCATCTCCTTTATGCAGGGTATTCACACTTATATACCTGAAACAAACCATGTTTCTAGGGTATACAGTGTCGCACCTATTCCGCGCATACTGTTGATGGTGCATATAACGCTGTCTTCAATATTAAACTCCTTTGTGCTTCTACATTAACACTTTCCGCAGTATGTGTGCTGTGCCCAATACAGCTGTTTTCTGCAGTTCCTTGATATCGTGCTTGCCCGGTACGCTGCTCAAGTATTTTCTGAAGGCTTTGAAATGGTTCCAGTTGCTCCTATTATAACTGGCGTCACCTTTGTTTTTGCATTCCACATGCACTGTATTTCTATTATGAGGTCTTTATATTTTAGAATCTTCTCAGCTTCTTTCTTTATCACATTTCTGTCTCCCGGGATTGCTATGTCAATTAGCATACATGTTCCTTTTTCATTATCCTGGATTATGATGTCTGGCTTATTGTTGGGAAGGGTTCTGTTGGTTTGCACTTGTTGATTCCATAAGATGGTTACCTTGCCCACTTGACTTGTTTCTAATGATTTTGGTACATGTTCATACCAAAGTTCACTGTCTAATTTTACCCCTAGTTCCTTACATATGTTGAAGTGTAATTGAGCACGCACTCTATCATGTCACTTGCTGTATTGTTCTTTTGCCAATATTGGGCATGCTGACATAATGTGGTCTACTGTCTGCTCAAATTGGTGACATGATCTACATTTACTATCTGCTTCTATTTGCAATATTTTTGTTGCATGGTATTTTGTTTGTAGTGCTTGGTCCTGTGCTGCCACTATTTCACTTTCTGTTTCTGCTTTCAGGTCTCCATTTGACCGCCAGAGGAACGTGTCTTCCTCGCTAATGAGCTGTTTATCAATGCTTCTAATGTACTGGCCATGCATTACTTTGTTTTCCCATTTTTCCTGTAAGGATTCTGCCAGTCTTGCCTTTGTGTTTTGTATTCCATCTTGTTTCATGTCATTCTTCTCGTTTGATTGACTTAATTGATCTATGATCTTCGCTGCTGCTTTAACTATTAAATTCATATGTGGTTGACTGCTGTCGTGGCTTCTTATAATATTTACAAACTGGTCTTATTTATACCTTGTGTTAAGATATTCTGCAATATTAATTATCTCTGTTTTATATGCTGCTTCAATTTGTGACAGGCCCCTTCCTCCTCCTTTCCTCTTTACATACAGCCTATCTGTATCAGCTTTAGGATGATGCATTTTGTACACTGTTAATATCTTCCTGGTTTTCCTATCAATTTTTTTAATCTCTTCTAATCTCCAATTAATTATACCAAAACTGTATCTTAATAGTGGGATGGCTAATGTTCCAATTGCTGTAATTTTGTTTTTGGCATTTAATTCAGATTTAAGTATCATTCTTAGTCTCCTGATGTATTCGTTCTTCAGTCTTTCTTTCATTTGCTGATGTTGTATGCCGTCACTTTCTTCAATCCCAAGGTACTTGTATGTCTTTCCCTGTTCAAGCTCTTGTATTTCTCTGTTAATGTCCACTACTATATTTTGCAAGTGGACTAGTTTTACTTTCTTAAATACAATCTTTGCACACTTGTCAAGCCCAAATTCCATGTGGATATCATCACTGAAGGTTGTGACCATTTGTGTCTGTTTTTGAAGCTCTTCTTCTGATTTGCGTAGCAACTTCCAATCATTCATATAAAGCAGGTGGGATATTTTTGTCTTTGGTGTGTGCTCTTCATATCCTGTGTTCAGCCTGTTCAATTGTTCTGTGAGTTACTACTACTACTACAATGATGCTATCATCATTGACATTGTCATAGTTGTCACGATGATGATGATGATCACCATCATCATCATCATCATCATCATCATCCTTCCCCGTACTGGGTCTTGATTAGTTTGTGCTGAGTATTAAAAAATAGGATTGTTGTATCCTCATATGGTTATTTCTATGCATATTTTTCATGGTTAGTATTTTATTGACCCTATCAGAGGTCATATTTTAAATTTTGGCTATTTGGAATATCTACAAAAACATCTCACCCTCAAACTCAATTGTAACTTTTTTTATTTTAACCAATAAGACTATTGTAACAAACCCATAGTCACATATACAGCATTCAGCAGTATACAGCCATTCAGAAACTGGTAAGAAGTGGCCGTGTTTTGAAATACGTTTTTTCATATGAATTCTTTTTCTGAATCTCAACAAGTGCCATGTAATGCAATGTAATAATTTTGTTTTTCTCTGTGTAGAATATGAAAGGCATCCGACATCGAGTTCGTGATTCCAGGACTGACATTCCTCCAGAACAGCATGGAGCTCGTAGAAAGTCACAAAAATACCTACTTCCCATTCCAGCATCTTACCTTATTGCTATGCTGTTCTTCCTACTTTTTATATTTGCTACGATTTTGTTGGTGGAGAGGAAACTGCCGACACCTCTGACATTAGTGGATGCTCCAAGTAACCCTGGGAGGTTTATAGCTGAAAGGGCCATGAATCATTTAAGGAGGCTCACAAGTATAGGGCCTAGAACTGCAGGAAGCCATGAAAATGAAGTGTTAGCTATAAAATTCTTTCAAGAAGTAATTAGCAGCATTGTGGAGCAAGCAAAACCCATTCATGAAGTGCAGATGGATATTCAGAAAACAAGTGGGGCATTTCCACTCCATTTCCTGGATGGCATGACAAATGTATATAGAGATGTTCAGAATGTGATTGTTAGAGTGAGTGCCCGGCATGCTCCGTCCGCACACAGTCTTCTGGTGAACTGCCATTTTGATACAGTTCCAGGGAGCCCAGGTGAGTCCTATCATGACATCATTTACTGTTACAGTGGCATGGGTCAGAGTTTTTCCTTCAAATTCAGTATTCATATTCATGTGTATGGAATTTAAATTCATAGATGGTTGACATTTATTTCTCAGGAATACAGATTCTGTGTCAAAGTCTTTAAGAATTAAGTACCTGACTTTAAACTCAGTCCATTTTATGAAAGGAGTCAATATCTCTTCTTGCTTATAAACTCAGTCTTACATGTGATTTATTTGCACTTAAAGGTTGCCAAAGTTCATCTGTCAGGCTTTTCTTATCTGTTTATCTAGTTACATGTAACAGGAGGGTGCAAATTTTCCAAAAATCTACTAGCCATCTCAAAACTGTAGGCACCAGACAGGTGACATGAAGCAAGTGTCATCCTGAGGACCGACAAATATTATATGCCACCACACAAAATTTAGTTGCCTGGGTGACCTGGGTTGTGGGGTTTGTGCATACTTTCCATGCGACATTTTTAAATCAATTGAATGGAATTTACAGACACACAAAGTAAGCACGACAGCAGTATAAATTAATTCTAGAAGATGGTAAGGTCATATTTAGGAACCTGTATGTAAAGATGTCTTCCATACATGTAACTTCTCTTATGTTGAAATATAATGGGAAGGTCTAAAGCTGCCATATAAGCCACAAGTGGAGGAACAAGACATAATACAAAGGTTACATTTGTCACTTTTCCTTTACTTATACGTAGGAGAAGGGTAAGGTGTCGGGTTGCAATGATTTGTGTTGCTGGCTGACAGCGTGTCCCAATGTATAGAATGGCATGAATCTCAGATTACTTGCCTTGCCAGGCAGTATTTAAGTTTGTGTGTTGAAGTCATTGGGATCTAACATTGTGTTAATCATAATCCTTGAAATGACTGAGTGTACCTTGATTAAAATGGACTTTTCTCCATCATTCACCTAAGCATGTGTTGTTTTGAAAGATAGAAGACAATTTGTGCTTGTATATTGATAAGATAAAGACTTCACTTTGGATTGGTTTATAATGTTAGAGAAATTCTTGTTGTAGAAACAACAGGCAGTAACTATACATTCAGATTTGTTAGTGGAAGATTAATCAGATGTGACTTTTTCCAATATGTGTTATATGAGAGGAGCTGGGATAGCTCAGTCAGTATAGTGACTAGGCTAACATGCTGGATGATTTGGGGGGTGATTCCCAGCAGGGGCAAGAGATTTTTGTCTTTTCCATGAGTTCAAACTGGCTGTGGGGACAACCCATCCTGGGTGCTGTTTTGCTGCAAGTAAAGCGACTTGGTCATGAACGTGACATCCACCTCTGTTTAATGCTGACTTTAAGAATGAGTGGACCTATACCTCTACTGCCCCATGCACCTGCATGCCATGCACAGGAACAACTTTATTGTTGTCTTTACTTTATGTTATAGAAAGATATTGCCTTTGGCACAAACTGAATAGTGTCACTTCCAGTGCTGGAAATACTTGTTGTCCAGTACAGAAACTGGTTTTCACAGTGGTGACTAAGGTTACTGCCTTGTCTGCATTTTAAAACCATGAAGATTACGGTATAGAAAGCAGTTACTTTGCGCATCGTTCAAGGGTACGTGACATTGTCTCATATGGGAAAGAGTAATATAGACTTCCAGATATGGGTTATGGTGGTCTGGGGTTAATTTTGTGGAGTTTGAGACCAGTTGGATTCAAAGATCACTTTCCTACATGCCATTTCTTCTTCTCTCTCCTGTTTTCTCACACTGAAACTCTGTGAATGAGAGGCATACTCGAGTGCCACAACACAGGTCAGAGTTCACTTTAAGGTGTAGGTGTGCTCTTTTGGACATCATCCACGTGATCATATTGCTGGGGTCACTAGATTCCACACCATAGGTTTTTCCTTCTCACGTGTGGACTCCTTACCATTGCCAAGATGGTACAAAAAATGACAGTTGATAGGACTTGAGTAATCAGCTACAGTGATAAGAGAATTTGAAGAGCAAGAAATGAATAACATGTTAAACTGCATATTGTTCTGTGTTTGTGTTTTGTATTTGAATGGGACCAACATAATGTCAGATTTACAGGTCTGTTTAATGGAGATGTGCTCAAGGGTTTATGTGGTGCAGGTAACTTCGGCAAAATTTAGTTTGCATGTGGGTGACATTAAATTGAGTACACAGAATAAACACTGAAAAAGTATACATATAATTATATGTATAATTTTACCTGTGTATTTGCCTGTACGTCATGTGCAATGAAATAATGTACTGATACTAATAAAGATTTTTAAAAAATGTAATTTGTAACCTAGGCTAGGGTGTCACTGTTTTTAGCACATTTTTATAAAATGAATTAGTAATGTATGTCTCCATAAATAAACAGTTGGTAAGCTTCCAAAACTGTTGAGGTGTTCTGCCTTGGCTTTGCCAGGGAAAGGGTTAACGATGTTTTTTCACTTCAAATGTCTCCATGGGCAATGTAACACTGTCATGGGCAATATGTTGCCCACAGGCTGTGGGTCGAGTCGGCCTGGTGTGATCTGTCTTATAATGGCTGTTATAATTCCTTTGAAGCCAAATACAAGCATAGTGCCAAAAAAGAAAGCCAAAATTTTCTTCCTCCAGTTTCAGCTTTTACTAGGCCATGGCAGTGTGAACATGTCTGTAGTGGGGGGGTGTTTCACTGCTACCAAGTTTCAGCAGACCAAATCGTTGTGGTGTAACCATTACTTCATTTACTGCATTTGGGTTAGTTTAGCTTTACATTTAAATATTGACTCTTCAAACTTGAGGTGCAGGCAGCAACTTCCTCCAAAATGGACTACAGTATTACATTCTTACAAGGGTACACAAATCCCAGGTGCCAGGTCACCATGGTAACTAAATTTTGTTTGGTGGCAGAACTAATATTTGTGGGTCCTCAATATTGAACTTGCTTCATGTCACCTTTCTGACACCTAGAATTTTGAAGTGGCTCTTAGATTTTTGGGAAATTTGTGCACCCCTGCATTCCTATCCATCCCAAGTGGTTTCAGGTTTTCTGACAGCATCATTCAATGAACTACCACTTCTAGGATTTCGTCCCTTTTTGTTACCTGTATAACATAGAGAGATAACCCAACACTGTACATAGGAAGCCTAAGTGTAGTAGTTTTGGTGAATATGTAACAACTTGTGTGGTAGTATTGTATGTTGTGTCAGTGCAGACAAGTTACTGCCGACAGAGACACAGTGATCCCTTGTTCAGTGTGGGGGTTAGGGGTGGTGATTGCAGCGTGTTGGGCAAAACCAGGTTGTGCAAACGTCTTATGGGGAAAACAGGGTTATGTGAGAGCACCTAGCATAGCTGCTCATTAACACAGTGGAACCGAGACTGGGAGACAGGCTTGGCTGCCAGCTTCAGCAGTGATAGAGTGAATGGCCACCTGCATTTGTCCGCATGTATTTTAATTTTACAGCATTCAACAATTTGCTACCAGACATATTTAGTTATTTTTTATCGTGTACAGTCAGAACTGCACTGGGCAAACCATGTTGGGCAAGGGGCTACTGTATATTACTGTATAATATTGTTTCTTCAGATTTTTCACCTGGGATTGTCCATCTGTTTGTCATCTTCCCAATTCATGCCACGTGTTACGCCTGTCTCTTCTTGAGTTGTATACCATGTCTTGATTTGTATACCATAATAGTTTCTGGTGAACATGAGTTAAAATGACAGATGTTGCATGCAGTCATACTTGTAATGCACAGACAAGAATAAGCTTGAATATAAGTTAAACCTTATTTTACACATCCCTTTGTGACATGTATAAAGCAGGCAGTTTGTAAACTGTCAATTACAACTCAGATTAATATTTATTTAATACCAAATATGCAACATGTTTTGGCTTTACAAGGCCATCATCAGGTATCAGTAATTATAAAACATTTTGAGGAAATTATATGTGACCACAGTTCTCATTCTTACTATTAATTCTGTAGTCACATATACTTTGCTCAAAATATTTTTATAATTACTCATACTTGATGGCCTTGTAAAGGTGAAACATATTGTATATTTGATATTAGCTTTCTTCTCCCCAACGCTACAGTCCGTTATGTACCGTGGCTTGCAATATAATCTTTTATACCATTCCTGATGATCTCTGGCCGCTGCTTGTGTGTTTTTTATTTCTATTATATTTAAGTCGTCTTCAACCTTGTCTGTCTGCTTTTTACGTGGCCTTCTTTTCCTTGTTTCTTCCGTTTTTTCTGTTCCAATTTGTTATGCCATTCTTTGGTTTTGCATTCTTTCAACATGACCATACCATCCTAGTCAACAGGATTTTATAAATTCACAATATCTTCCCCTTGTACTATGTCGCTTATCTCCTTTGTTCTTATTCTTCAGCATTCTCCTTCTTTTGTGGGTCCTTTCTTCCATGGTCATTATGGATGATTGATATAAAATAACTATAAATCTGAGTTCATGTGTTACCTTCTCTGGAAGATATGTTGCCTAAATTTTATTTGTTAGTTGATGGATGCTAACATGGGCATTAGAGAAAGTTACAGGCTTTTTCTAGACAGCAAAGTGAGGAAATAAGTTGTGATCTGACCTTCTTGTTCTTATCTGTGCCTTATTCAGGTGTGGAGTGACTGATCTTATCTGGCGAGTAATCCCTTGTTTACACACAGGGTGTCATGAAAAGAACACTGGTATTTACTAGCTGTATGCACAAGAGTCAGTACAAAGCTAACACACTGGGGTTTGGGTACAGTCAAATACAGTTTTTAACATCTGAAATTTAGCATTCAAAGTTGCCATGATTGCATGGTGCTGTTTTGTTGGATGTCCCTTACTAAACAGAACAGCACACTGTACATAAAGAGTTGCTCAAACACTTCCACTTGATGTTTCCAAAATTTGGTACTGACGTATTTCCATGGTACTGTAACTGACTAACTAAGTAACTGACTGCATGGAGCAGAATCCTCGTTGAGAAGCTAATAGTTTCTCAGTTACTCAAAAAATTCCCTGCAATTTGTGGCACCCAGTGGTTCATTATCGCTTACACAAGAGCCTGCCACCTTTTCCTATCTGAGCCAGATCAATCCAGTCCATGCCCTTGCAACCACTTTCTTTAAGATATATTTTAATATTATCCTAAGTATTCCCTTTGTGTGTATTATGAATACAGATTGTAGTTAATACATGGACATATCTTTTCAGGCGGCAGTGATGATGGAGCCAGTTGTGCCATAATGCTGGAGATCCTTCAGATCATCACGCAGATGGACCACCCACTAAAACACAATTTAATCCTGCTCTTTAATGGTGCAGAGGAAAATTTGATGCAGGTAATATGTCAGGGCTTGTATTCTGTATCATAAAGTTGTCCCTTTGCTCAATTATGCCATGAGGACATATAATGCAGTGGAGTTCCATCTATTAAACTCAGCACCAGGTGGCAATGAGTGGTCAGCATAACATATCAGGGTCTTTGATGGCAGGAAACAATATTCCAGAATGCATTACAGAATTTTGTTACAGATAAGAATTTAGTAAATACATGGAAAATGCTGTTAGTGGCATTGAACTGAGCAAGCTAGGTATATGTGAACTGACAAAATGAGCTTGTGAACTATGGTAAACTGTCATTCAGAATTGTATACAAATTTTTAACTGGCCAAAGTTATTTTTCTTGAGATCTTCACTGTTCTGAGATTGAACACAGCATAGACTGGTAGTTAGCTATCAGTGTTTTGGGACAACCTCTCGGTCCCATCTTCAAGGGTGAAGCAGTCCAAGACGAATGCTGGGAGCAGTTATGTGGGGAGTTATATGGGGAATCGTGTGGGCGGTGATTAGTTCTCGGAGAATGTGGCGCTAGCCAATAAGACTAGTGGAGCGTGGAGGACTCAGAAGGGGAAAGGAGAAGAAGGAAGTAAGTAGAGTTGCCTAGCAGGTGCTGTGAGAGAAAGTGGCCCCGGGAACATGAGGCCACTGCCAGATACAGGAAGGGGAGAAGGAAGAGACTAATAAAATAAATTAAAAAGAGAAAGAGGAAGAAAAAGTATAAAAGAGAGAAAGGGAAAAAAGAAAATTGAGGGATGAGAACATAGTAGGCAAGTGAGCCCATGAGGCTGGTGTGACAGACAAGTGCAGTGAGGAAGATGGCTGTGCTGCCTATAGAGGAGGAGGTGCCAAAGAAATGAAATAGACTTGAGAAGGGGAAGAAAGGAGGAAATAGAGATGCTAAGGCCCAGGGGAGGAGTGACTAACTACAATTTATGCTGCGTAACATCCCAGAAGAACAAAGATCTCATTTAGTTCACAGTGGAAGCCTGAAGCCATGCTTACTTTTTCTCCTGTAGCGCCATCTTCCATGAACTATCTGTTCAACGATTTCCTTGGTAGAGTTCTGTAAGTCACCATATGTAAGTGTGGTTAAATAACCCCTTCAGTGATGTCTTAAAATTTTAAAGGAACTAATATAAAATGTGACTTACTGTAGACTTCTGATAGTCCAGCAGCATCAGGACCAAGGTGGTGCATGGCTGTGAAATGTGATGGAGGTGCAAATGCTGATTTTATATGCAGTGTATATTCTTCACTTTCGATGCCGTTATTACCATCAGATGGATATAAATATTTGAAATATAAATCACCAGCTGTAAATATGTAGAAGCACTTCTGATCATAGCAATGGAAAACGTTGGACTGATATAATGTGAGATGATGATGAGCTGATTTGGTTCTGTTCAGTATTGTTCAGTTTGATTGGAGCTGCTGTAACTCATTTTTCACCAAACATTTGCTCAGTAGGACTTGCCCAATTCAGTGCCACACTGTTGGGAATGCTGGATTGCAGGTTTTTTATTAGACTTTCACTGTATGTTGTAATTGCATGCAGAGGATTGTGACATTCATCAAGTATGGTGCTGCAATCTGCTGAGCAACATAAACACAAAATGCAGCAGGTGTCATGCGGCCTGGAGAAACATCAGCGTATGACACTTACTCCACGGCACTGAACCAAAAAACTTTCTGGCTTTTATACTGTAGAATCAAGGGAGTGGTTTGCGAATACCACAGAAGCATGTGCAATAAATTGTACATTTGTATTGTCTGTATTTTACTTCAGTTACATGTTCAGCTTTTCATTCTTACAGATTTAACTGAAGGAAAATTTAAGGCTACTGTGCATGGTTATATGTGCACCAAGATTTTACTGTACTTCTTTTTTGTTAACTTGGATTTCATTACCCAGTATAATTTACATTGCTGTTTATGTAGTCTGTCATGTATGACCGGTTGTATGATAGAAGAAATGGAGTCTGAGAGTACAAGAAGCTGTCATGTGAGTTTCTCCTGTTTTAACATGTTTTTTGGTATGTTTTTGGGTGATGCAGGCATCCCATGGTTTCATAACACAGCACAAATGGGCAAAAGATATAAGGGCATTTATTAACTTGGAGGCCTGTGGAGCCGGTGGCCGGGAGCTTCTGTTCCAGGCTGGTCCTAACCACCCTTGGATGATGCAGGTATATTTTTCTTATAATCAAATGCTTTTTATATGAAAATTAAAAATATGAAATTAATTATTTTGTTATCTTTGTTTACATTGGTTCTGAAATTTAATGGCAGTAGTATACTACTGCTCCTGTTCCTCCTCCTCCTCCTCCTCCTCCTCTTCCTTCTCTTCCTACCACCACCACCACCACCGACATTCCAGTCTTTAATGGGACTTTGTCTATTGTGTAATAAAAATACAGCCCTCTTAAGAACAGCATTTTGAATACTGACTTCATCTTCATCTCCAAGGTAGCCTCTTCATTTGGGCCCGTTACATAAAGCTGATCTCAGTCATATGGACTGAGCCACTGTCTGAAATGCCTTGTTCTTAGAATGTTATATTTTAGTCATTCAAAAGACAGTCCAGCTGGAGTGTCATAATAATAATAATAATAATAATAATAATAATAATAATAATAATAATAATAATAATGTAAAAATGGTAACGGTATCGCTGGCCACACCATGAAGGCATACAGGGGGAGCAGAGGTATAACTCAACTTGTTCTTAACCTTGGCACTAGATGGAGGTGAGTGGTCAGCATCCCACCCCGGTTACTTTACTTCCAGGAAAGAATATCATTGTCCATTGAATAGGAGGCTGGGTGGGTCCCAGAACCAGTCTTGACCTTCTGGGGAAGAGAAGAATCTCTTTCCCCTGCCAGGATTTGAATCCTGGACCATCCAGCCTGTAGTCTAGTTACTATACTGATTATGCTCTTCCAGCTTCCAATCGTAGTTGTAATTTATTTTATAAAATGCATTCTAAACCTTGTAGAACAGAACAGAATATCTTAAAGTGCAGTAAATGGTTTCAGTAGGGTTTTCCTTCTGAAATACTGTATGCACTTCATGTTAGTTTAGTCAGGCCATCATATGAGTAGCCTCACAGGACGTTCCGTATCTCACATTTTTTGTTTCTGTGAGGTTTGACTATTTCCTAACCAGTTTGTTTTTTAAGTATTTGGTGGTTTGTTTGTAGGTTGCCAGCCATATGAACATTAGTTAAAATGATTTTATTTGTCTGATATTTTGGAAGGGTGGCAGGGTAATAACATATGTTGTAGAGGGTAGTAATCAGCATTTCCTCCACAATTTATTCTTCTCTTGTGAGCCAGTGTAGCTGAATGTAGTGATACACTTAAGGCTGGGTAGCTGGGTTTCAAATCCAAGCTGCGACTTGGAGTTTCTGTTTGCCACAACAACCAGACTGGCCCATCCAGCATCTCAGCCAATGAGTACTGGAGACTTTGTGGAGGGGGTGGAATGTGAAATTGACTACTCACCTCCATTCAGTGCTGAGGTTAAGAATATGTGGAGTTATACTTCCACTCCTTGTACATCTTAATGATGTTTTGCTTAGTTATGCTGAACTTCACTTTTATTTATTTGTCCCTTTAATTTTATAATGAATTTCTTTTATTTATTAATTGAAAGTTTTAAGTTTGTACATGTTTCAGTATCACTTTTGGATGTTGTCATATTGTGAGTTTGCCTTATTTTGATTTTGTGAGAACACAGTTTATATAATTACTTGTATTTACTTGTCTCATACAGTTATAACCTGCTTGTCATGGTTGTTATGACATAGCAGAGGAAAATTCATCTGTCATAATTGTAAAAGAAGCAACTTTCATCTGATGCTGTTACGGGCCTTCTACTGAAACATACACATTTATGCAAATGTTAGTTGCACTTTTTAGAATATTGTGCAATGCATCTCAATGGCCTCTGCAAATTAAAAGGTTTCTGTTTAGATTGTTCATGCATCTGGCCATCCAGTGTCATTCCTTTTGTGGATGGTCTTGAAACAGAACTTCACAATTATCTCATCATAATGAGATTTTATTTACACCTAAGTTTTACAAGATACCAAAATTCTGAAGATGTTTGCTTCATTTATGGAAATACAGTATTTTTACCTGTCAGTATGTTATGCATGATTTGTTACCCATTTTTTATACTACTGGTAATTAATTTTTAAGAAATCTCCAGTCAGAAATTGTCAGGGTCAGCTGAAATTCACTGTAACAAAAAGTCCTTCTGTTCTTTTTAAACGCTGGTGGTCTTCAGTGTTAATGAAACTGAATAAGGCACTGAATGGACATCTGTTTTGTGCTTTCAGACATACTCAGAATCTGTTCCTTATCCATATGCTTCATCACTGGCCCAGGAAATATTTCAGAGTGGAATTATTCCAGCTGACACGGATTTCAGAATATTCCGAGATTTTGGACATGTTTCAGGTATCAAGTCTATTCTGAGGCTGTGTGTTGTGATGAGATATTGAATGAATTTGTTCTAATGCTACTGTTTTTTTTTAGGACTTGACTTTGCGTGGGCACAAAATGGCTATGTGTATCACACGGAATTTGATGATGTAAATCAAATCCCTCTTGGCACATTGCAAAGAACAGGGGACAACATCCTGGCACTCACTCTGGGCCTTGCTAATAATGATAAGATGGCTAACATAGAAAAATATGCATCTGGAAATCTTGTGTTCTTTGATTTCCTGGGTGCCTTTGTGTTCCGCTGGTCTGAGGGAATAGGCATCATCATCAATACATTTGGTCTGGCTGTGTCAATGTATTGCCTGTTCAGAAATATGAAGGCCACCATAACAAGAGGTAAGACACCCTGATATTCTTTACTGTTTGTTTAGTATGGTTGAAATCCATATTCTATTTAAATGCTTACATATTTACACACGGCAAGCAAGTGAAGAGAGACATAAGTCAAAGCATGTGGCACATGTAGGAAACAAACTTCCAAGTGCAATATTTGAGGCTGTAACACTAGTGTTGATGAAGATTCAGGTTTTCTGCAGTATGGTGCCATGTAGATTGATTTATACTTGTTAACGTTGGGAGAAGTTTGCCGCCTTCATCTTCTGGGTCCAAGAAGAGTAATTTCTTTTACCCTGCAGCAGCAAGATTCTCTCACACATCAGTTAGTATACACAGTCTACTCAGCATCATTTCAGAAGACCTGCATTGTCAGCGTGACAGCATTTGGTGCTGGTGGGTGAACTAACAATGGATTTGCTCATTTGTCTGCATATTGCATTTTGTTTGCGCAAGACATTTTGTACTGTATTTGGACTGACTGTTAGAAGAAGCAGACAGAGGTTACCATCTATGCAACTCCATGGAGCAATGGTTATGGTGAGAAGCCCAATTGTTCGGCAGATCAAGAAACTCCCAACATATGGAATCCAAAATTTGATTACCATGTACAATATTTCCAGTCAGTGGTCCATGTCTGGGGTCGGATGAATCGAGCCCACACCATATCTGGTTTAAGTTCAGTTTTAATATTATCCACCCATCTATGGCATGGTTTTCTAAGTAGTCTCTTCCCTTTAGCATTTCTTGCTACAGTTCTGTATGTATTTCCAAACTGTCCTGTATGTTGTACATGCCAAACTTATCTCATTCTCCATAATTTTATTTCGATACAAAACAACATTTAAATTTTGTTAGATTTGCACATTGTTGTGTGAAAGTATGTGCATATCCTCTCATGATAAGCTGTCCATATCCCATTCTTGCATTGTCCCAAGATGGCACGTCACTTGATTAGGGATCACTTTGTTCCATGTATGACAACAGTGTAATGTATGTTGTTTCCCAATTAAATGCTAGTTTTCGTATGTCCCTGTCACCACAGCATGGCATGCCACCAGGTTGCGGATGGAGGAGCAGGCCTCCAGATGTGGATGATACCTGCGAATATACTGAATCACAACCTCGGACATCGGACAAGGGGTGATCTTCCAGCTTGGGGTTTGTGTGAGGGGCTAGCAGCAACTCACTGTAACTTATTGTTAAAAAAATCTTCAAACTTGGACTGATCCTTTGGCGTGATATATCTGACTTAGTACAGGGACAAGTGGCGGGCTCTTTTGAACATGGTAGTAAAACTTCTGGTTCCATAAAATGTCAGGAATTTCTTGACTAGCTGAGGAACTGTTAGTGTCTCAAGAAGGACTCTGCTTCATGGTGTAAATGAGTGAGTGAGTGAGTGAGTGCATGAGTTAGTTATGCAACAGCACTTGTACACCTAGAATATAACACATAATTTCCTTCTATTTTTCTGTTTTGTGATATTGGGTAAAGAAGTGAGATCATTTGTGGTGTTATTGAGAATGTGGAATAATGTAGATGAACATGAGAGGGGTATTGTCTGAGCTGGTGTACAGTCCCACAGTACCTGTGTTGACATGGTAACAGAACCATGTTAAAAGTTTGCTTAACAAGGCTTATGTATTTTTTGTCACAGGCACCGCTTTCCCAAAAATTAGTCATTTGAGTATAGGCCTACAGCTTGTAGTTAATGTATTATGGTTAAATTTGAAAAAAAAAACTGGCGTTTAGTCATGGTGTGATATTATGAAAAATGAGGAAGGAAAGTGTCTGCAGACATATGATGCTCAAATTTTAAATTTGGCTTTGACCCCTCCTTCTTTGCTTTCTCGCTTTTTGCCGCCCATTATCAGCTTCCTTTCTCTAGTAACATAAATGTAATGGTTTTGGTCTCTCTCACCCAGATGTGGAATACACGGCTTATGTGCGACAGCTGGCGATCTCGTGTTGTGTGGGCATAGGCTCGTTGTTATTAATTCTGCTGGCCAACTTGTTAATAGCTTTGACTCTCACTGTTCTGGGCCGCACCATGAGTTGGTTTGCAAGTCCTGTGTGGATTATCTTCCTATATATCTGCCCTGCACTTTTTGTACCCATGGCTCTTCTGTTGCTAGTGTCTCACTGGCAGAAATCTGTAAGTAATAACGATGCTATGTAAAATGTTGTGTCATGTCACCTGATGTGCTACGCATCATGTTATGTCTGTCTTCTCATCCCTGTAGATTCTTTATGTGCACAGAGGGATAACAGTTTGTAACATGACGGGTATAGAAGGTGAATAAAACATGGTGTTGGTTCTCACCTGCATTTCTCAGTGTAGACTGGAACTTCAGTGGAATCATTGGCCAAGTGTTCATACACTAAATATTTTCAGACAGTTATTACATTCAATTTATTAGGTGGCAGGCTTAATGCACTTTTTAGTATAGGGCAATTCTTAATGTTTCATTGTCTTATGATTTAAGAGGTTCTTGGAGATGAGTCAGGCAAATGATGAGATTTAATCATTCTTGCACAACAAAGAAGGTAAACATTAAAGCTCACATTTATGGCCTTCTTACTGCTAAGCTTATTAAAGAATGACAAAGCTGTTCTGAGAACAGAATAACCCAAATCCTGGGCGTAACTAAAAACTTACATCCTTTTGCATACATTTCGAATTCTAAGTAGTCATTCATTCATTCATTCATTCATTCATTTGTTCATAAGGACTTACCACTGAAGTTCAGAGTCTTTATGTATTAGATCTGTCAATATTACCGCAGTTTTGCATTGTTGCATGCTTATAGCTGTGGACTACAAACAGTATTTTGCATGTGATGTGCAGGTACGCCTATGGTCTCTCTTTGTACCAAAATCAACCTGCGTAGCTCCTGTGGTTCACTTGTGATGCTCTGTTGCTGGGCAAGTAGTTCCAAGCATTCTGAAGGATCGTTATGCCTTCAACTTCAGGTCTAAGCAGACCAGTCTCCTTTGACTGCTTGTTCCTGAATATAAAGGCACGATGATGCTTTGAAACATCAGGAAATATTTGCCCAGTGATAGAACGTCACTCTCTGGAAGTATTCAATTTACTTGTATGTGAATTATATGGCAGTAGAAGTGAGTCTCTTAAACATTGGCCACAGTACCTTACAACAGACCAGAATTAATAGCACATCCTGATATGTTGGCTTGCTGGTAGGAAAAGGGTTAATGAAGTTGAAGGCTTTCAAACAAACCTGTGAAGCAGTAAATTTCAGCCTAAATGGCTGTATAATATGTAACTCTGTCTCTTCATTACCCAGCACATAGCCGTGTGGTCAGCAGTGAAATGGGCAAAATGGAGCAGCAGTATTTTTTGTTAGATCCATGTCTCAATGCTGGTTTAGACTTCAAAATTGGATCCTTATCCTGTGTTTGTCAAGTGCAGACTTTGAAGTATGAGCACTAATTAAGTTGCTGATAACAGTGATAAACGTGGATTAATGGATTAAGATAATAATTGTCACGATTGGACGAGTGACAAATATGACAAGGTTAAAGTCTTCTTCTGATAACTCTCACACAGTAACGTGGAGAGAACTGATGTAGGGTGACAGTTCAATGATCAAGAATACAGTTTGTATAATGACTGCTCTATGCAAGGGTTCTCCTCGGTCACAGGGTGAATCATTTAGATACTTCCCTAGTGTCAAAATTGTGATATGGCATGGCAGGAACTTAAAATTTATGTTGTAATAATAACAAAAAATTGATTTTAATAATAATAGTCACACTCAGTTTATAAAAAACGCCACCTTCTGCAGAAATGATAAGTGCCTAGTGACGATGTTTATCCACATAATGTGTAGGCCAGGGCCCAGGTTAGCATAGTCATTAATAGCAGCTTGCTAGGGGCTGGACAGTCTGGAGTTTGAAACCTGGTGGGGGAGAGAGATTTTCTCTTCTCTATACGCATTCACATCGGCCTTAAGGCCCACCCAGCTTCCTCTACAATGAGTAACTGGGCTTTTTCCCAGGGGCGGTGAAGCAGCTGGGTCATGGCATTGACCACCCACCCTCATTTAGCACCAAGGTTAAGAATGAGGAGATCTATACCTGTACTGCCCCTCTTGCTACTCATGCCACGTTATGGGGTGACCTTGTAGACTTGTAAATTTTGTCTAAGTGTTTTTTTTTATTTAGTTAGTAAGTTAATGAAATATTAAAGATGAACTTTATTTTTATTAAATATCACAGAATGTGCTCATTGTTAGACAAATGTGGACAGGGTATAAAATGTTTGTCTCAGTATTTTGTGTAACATATATATAATATTTGTATTTTAAGTGTGTTAAGGAGATTAGTCTAATGTTTTGTTTGACCGTACCTCAAAATTTTATCATACTCTTACAAAGGATAAAGATGTTGAAAGATGTAAGCCACAGACATATCATATATAAGGCAATTCCTTTTTGGTTAACATAAGGAGTGCTTACAAATACAATTCAGAGAATGTTATATTGTATTGTGCCCAGTTTTGTAGCATGGGCTTTTCCCCAGTTTGTTTGCATTCTTTTGTCACTTTGACCCTCCCTTGCTACTCAGCACATATAAACACTCTTAAGATTATGGTCCTCTAGGATGTGAGGCTTTGTACCAACATGGTGGAGGAACTGCTGCCTCCATCTTCACCATTGAAGCACACATTCTGTAAGGCTGTAATCTCAATATCTTGTTCTGTACATGTAGTGACCTTAGAAATGGCAATAGTAGCTCCATAATTACAAATGAAGGCAAATTATTTTTTAAAAAATGCAACTCATAACATTCAATTACTTGAAGACTAGACTTGTAAACATTTTTCACTCTACTGCTTGTAAAATATGTATCTGGGATCATTATCAGTCGTTACGAGATTTGAGTTTACTCACAGCAGTGCTGATGAAGATTCACGTCTTCTGGGATGTTGTACCATGTTGACTGGTAAATATTCACCAACGTTTTGGAGGAGTCTTCTGCCTCCATCTTCAGGGTTGGTAACTGTTTACCAATCATCATTGCATAACATCTCAGAAGATTTTAATCTTCATGTAGTCTTTGCTTTTAAGTATCTTTATGTACATGTGCTTCACAAAACCATCACCGTCCATACTGCAGCAGCACACACTTTGTGTCACCACAATAAAAGAGATTAACATTTTCTAATTTTTGGAACACACAAGTCTGGTTCTGTGATCAGGTTTTGTTACAGAAAAATGTTGTTACATCCAGTGAGCAGGGTAATGATAATATGAAGGAAAAGGCATTTTTATTACTAAAAGACAGACTTTTGTCCAAATTTTAAATTATTAAACTGCTTTTACTGCCATCATATAGAAGAAATATAACTACACAGAAATGGAGACCTTTAATTTGTATGGTTGATACTGCTGCCATAAGTTGTACAGTGTTTTATAAATGTCAGATTTACCATAGCCTGAAATTCTCTATAGACATGATGTGACTTCACCTTCAGTCTTCGCATGTTGCAGGTAGTTACTTCTGCATGGACCCTCTTCCAGCTGTACAGTGATGGGTATCAGGTCATGTGGATGCTGATCCTGCTGCTAAGTACCGTGCTGCATATTAGAAGTGGATTTATTGCATTGCTGTGGATATTTTTTGCAGCTGTTGAACATTTTTCTAGAGAATTTTTATTCAAACACTGGAGAGGTGTGTGATTTATTTGGTGTTACTGGCTGTATGATAAATCAGACAAAATTATTTATGCTTCTAGAGTCTCATGTGAAACACATTCTGGGATATCTCAAGCAGTGTCCTATAGCTCAATAAGTGTCTTATAGCTCCATGAATATCTTACAGCCCAATCAGTTTCTGTAGCTCAACAAGAATCCTATAGGTCTATCAGTATCATGTAGCTTAGTATCCAATAGCTCAATCAGTTTCCTGTAGCTCAGTAAGGATCCTATAGCGCGATCAGTATCCTATATATCAGTAAGTAGTCTAACTAGGCTGTGGACTGGATGACCAAGGAATTGGGGTTTAACTCACAGCACAGGCAGATGTATTTCTATTCTCCACAGCACCCGGATTGGTTGTGGGGCCCAGCCAACCTCATCCAGAAAGTGAATATTTTTTTATTTTTGTACAAGAATTTTCTTTTCATTGGTCTTTAGGAAACACTGTATATTCACAGATGAATACTGGTGGAGATTAGATGGTCCCAGTTGTATGTCTTTAAGTTTTATTCACATTTGTGGACTTCTGCTGAAGATTATTTGTTACAACTAGTCATTTGTTAGTGCAAAAATCATTGCAGACAGCCCTGGTACATACAAAGCTAAGAAATGCTTATGTTCATAAGCTAAGAAATGCTGATGTTCATAAGCTACACAATGCGTGCAGCTCATTCCAAACAGAATTTTGGGTTTTTATTGAACGGAGACAGGAAAACTTGCTCACCCCTTTCCTGTCTATTGGTCTGGTAGCATAATACTAGCAGTTCTGAATATTCATGTTGCTGCTACATAAGATTTGTTGTTCTGCGTGAGTTCCAGGTGGCAGGTGGTTCTTGCTGCACATAGCTGCCTTGGTGCTGCCATTTACACAGTGTCTGTACCTCATTCTGCCTGCTATAGCTCTTTGTATCCCAATTATGGGCCGTATTGGGGCTGGCAACAATGCAGAAGTTATGCTTGGTCTTCTTATAGGAGCAAAATTTGGACTGCTGTTTACTTGTGTTGTAAGTTTTGACACTTTTTGGGTCCAAGATCTCGATATTGTGTCTGTTGTACATCCCAGAGATAAATGAGTGTAGAGTATTAGTGGATAAAGCAACATAGGCAAAGGGAAGTGTAATATTTTTGTGATGCAATCATGGGAGACTGTGTGCAAGTGAAAGGGACTCGTGCTGTGCTCTGGCCTTCATTCTCATAGATGGCTTATGCAGCCAGTTTTAAATCTGTGGTTGTCATTTATCCTCAGGACCATAATAGTTTTCGGTATTGAGGATACACTGGAATTGTAGGCCAGTGCATGGCAGAGTAAGAAGGACGGAGAAGAGTTAGTAGCAGCAAATTCTGCCAGAAGTGCATCTTGTAGCCCTGATGTGGACCATTATTATGAGGTGGAGAAAGCTGTTAAGTTTGTCTTGTGTTTATCTGCTGTTTGAAGCAGAGTACTTGACAAAAACTTACCTGTCATATTCCCTTCCTTTTGTGGAACCCATAGATTTATTACCAAGTCTGAATATGGTACAGCAGTACCCTGTTGTTTGCTAGATCAGTGTAGTTTACATTCTAACATCCTGTGTCTGTAATATCCATTTTAGGACCACAGTTCTCCTTATTCCTATGCCTCTTCTGTTTAGGTTTTCCATTCGAACATTTGTATGCATTTCTTATTTTTCCTGTGTATGTTATATGCCCTGTTCATCTAATCCTCTTTGATTTCATAATCCTCATGCTATGTGTTGAAGACGGCATTCATTATGCAGTTGTCTTTTGTTACTACTTCCATGTTATGTCTAAATATCCTCGCAACTTTGTTCTTAAATATCTTGATAAATCTTATCAGTATACCATAAGATTTGCCACAAGGCAGTCATCTGAATTGTGAGATCATCTCTTGGTCAAGAGACAGGCACAAACCTTCTACCTTCTGGTCAAGAAAGTGGGCTATAATATGGCACAATATTGTTCATATTCTTCTTGCAGGTACCTCTTATTTTACTAGTGAAGAATCCAGCAAGAATTTTGAGTATCCTTGGTGGGCTGTTTTTGATAGCAGTTGGCCTGCTGATTCTAACTCCAGTGGGTTTCCCATATTCTGGAGACCCAGCAGCACCTGCTCCACAGCGCTTCATGATAGCTGTGAGTGTTATATGTCTCACTCAGACACTGAACTGGAGATGTGTAAGAAGTAGCGTCACCATGTATGTACCAGAATGGGCCCATATGTTGAAGTGGGTGGAGAAATACAAGGTTGATTTATACAGACCGAAGATCTTGAAAGGGAATATTGTAGGACTGACTGTGGGAAGAAACAGGGAAGGGAACGTTTTTATCGAATAATGGTCAGTAACTGTAGAGACAACAGTGGATTACTTTCTGACCTCTGGGACTGTTTGTGGAATGCAGCTGTGCGTTCTATGAAAAATGTTGCTTGACAATTACAAGACTGACTGCTGGTAGTTTTTTGACATCTGTAAGACTGTACCAAAATCCTGCATGGGTTTTTATCAGTTTGCTGTATTGACTTATAATGACAAAGGTTAAGTGAAAAGCCTGTGGGATTGGTTATGTGTTTGTGGGTTTCAGATCTGGTAAGATCAATGGCAATAATTCATTTCAATCCAGGATCTCATATAATGGATGGATAATAATCAACAATCACAACTCCTTTTGTATTTGACTAGATCCAATACAATTCTCAATAAGGGGCCATAATTGATCCCATGTGTTGGTTATAGATAGGTGAAGTTGGTTTAATTGTTGTTTGAGAAACTGTTTTTTAATATATAGAAATTTTATTTTGTTTGTGATATGCAGTTTTTGGGTTTGATTTCAGTGAATTTTGTAGCTAAGGAGGTTGGAGGAATTTTGAGTTTTGCATAATAAGCGATGACATTTCTTTTTAAACATTCTTGGTTAAATTTAATGTGTTTCATGTCCGTGCACTCTATTATACAAAAACAGTAATCACCAACAAAATGCAGAAAGAGAGTTTTATAATCAATCGTAACACACTCCTACATGTTTTGACCGTGCTGGGTCATCTTCAGGAAGAACTTTTTGTTATCGTTACACTAAGGTTGCACTTTATAGTTGAGTGAGAATGTGCTGTTGACTGTGTACTGCGTTGTTTTTGGAGGCGTGAACTCTCCGCGGTCCAGCCTGACTGCAGAGAGTTCACGCCTCCAGTACACAGTACACAGTCCACAGCACATTCTCACTCAACTGTAAAGTGCAACCTTAGTGTAACGGTAAGGAAAAGTTCTCCCTGAAGATGACCCAGCAGGGTCGAAACATGTAGGAGTGTGTTACAATCGATTATAAAACTCTCTTTGTGCATTTGTTGGTGATTAGTGTTTTTGTATTCCTGGTTAAAATAGATATTAGCATTATGTAAAAGTATTTTCCTTTTGGTATTCTTGTATTTATGGATGTGTGAGGCCAGACTGGCAGGAAATTTTTTTATGTGGGACCACTGTGTTGTGATGAACATACACAGATGGATAATAACCATCAAATGTGACTGTTTTTTTACGAAAACAGTTGTGATTGACCGTTGTGAATAACCAACAATCATGACTGTTTTTGTGCAAAAAGAGTTACGATTGATGGTTATTATCTATCTGTGTATCTTATCACAATGCGCTATCTCATATAAAAATACCTCTTTACTGCACTGTTATGCTAACCACTAGACAACCCCATACTGTGCACAGTGTCCAAGGTAATGTTGGTTGCTCTTTGTTAAACCTCACTTTAGCATTCTGCTTTGTCATACATTTCATGTATGTTGTAGCATGCAGACAGGACATTCCGTGATCCTACAGGGAATATAATGCGTCATGACACAGGGTACTGGATAGTGGATATGGACCAGAACAGTCCCCACACAGTGAAGTCACTTGTCCCAGAAATGGCAAATGTTGAGCTTGTTGACAATGACTGTGTTGAGCATGTGTACTGTGGCATGCCATATCTGATGCCTGCGCTGTCATTCATATGGTACGTTCATGACAGGATCCTTGATCTACTTCATAATGCTATAACCTGTTCTGTGAAGATAATTCTGCTGGTAACCTTCCATCTCTGTCTTGATCACTCAGGTGCCTGTTTTCTTGAGCTTATCCCATCAAAATTTGGTATATATTCTTCCATACAAGCTGCAAGCCGAACTGATTATAATATCCATTGTTTGATTTTTATATTAATATAGAAGACCTTGTATCTTTTCAGTTTCTTTGTGTGTTATTTTCATCAGGAAAATGGACAACTCAGAAACATAATTAAAGCCTCAAAGAATTTTTAAAATTGCGTACACGAAGTTGACAGGAAACAGAGTGGTAAAGGTGACCTCCAGATTTATTTTGGAGTGAGCAGAGAGAAGTGTGGGATGTATTACAAAATAATGAACATATAATGGTAAAGTACATGTAAAATCGTAAGAATCAAATTTGTTAAAAGTTTTGCAAAGTTCAGGGACAAAGTAGGAAGTTCTCTTCATGCCAACGTTAGACACGGAAGTATTCCAAAATCATATGAAATTGATTATGTTTTTGTGATGTGAGTCAAATTTTTTAATGAAATACTGTAAACAAGATAGGAAATGTGCACATAAAATAACATCTGCTGTCCTTAACACGCTTATCAGAGAAGCCATTTTTCTTGAATAACCCTTGCTGGAAAAAATAGGCAGGTATTAGAAATTTTGTCATGCAAATGCAGCAGTGAATTCTCTTTTGCATGTTTGAGCTACACATTGCTGTCAACAATATGAAACATTCTTAGGTCACCATGTAAGTGCCTGATATTTTTGTTTGTTTTTAACCAGACTTGAATTTTTTGTGACAGGTACTATTAAAAATCCCCCAGTATAAAATTTCATGAAAATCTATTCAGTAGGAGCTAAATTTTTCACTGTATGTGGACAGACGTGATGGAACGAGCAGTCACTTTTTTAAATTTTGCAAATGCATCTAAAAAGTGGCCTGTTCATTTATTATCGATTAACTTAGAAATGTTGCTTTGTGTTACAAACTTCTGACATTAACTTGTATTACAACATTTTGGCTTAAGATGAGTATGACAAAGGAAATTATCAAAATACATTTGTTTCTATATTAGATGAACATTAACACCATAGAGGAATACAAATTTGCAGAGAAAATATCGTACATTTACTCTGCTGAAGTAAGAATTTGCACTTTTGTTATACGTATAGTTCTACAGATATTCTCAAAAGCCGAACATTCCAGAAGAGCAAATACCAGAGGGTCTCCGCTCTTCTGGAATGTTGCATGGCATAGGTTCACAGTTGGTTACCATTTTTTTCCACCCCTTCCGTCATATCTCCCCTTACCCTGTTTTTTTCCCTCTCTTTTCTCTTTCATGCTCCAGCAACATGATTGGTTTCCTCATCTTTGCTGAGAACCAATCACTGTTGACACCACCCCATATACAGTGAAACCGTGTTAAGAAAATTTTTAAAATTCCAAGAAAATCCTACTTCTTAAGTGGGAAGTTTCTTAAAAGGGTAATTTTAATGAAATGGGACAATTTTGGTGCTTTTTTATCCTGACTTCTTAGGCAGGAAATTTTCTTAACCGGGTTTTTCTTAAGCGAGTTTCACTGTGTATTGACGCCTCCACGTGTTCCCAGCATTCTTCTTGGACTGCTTGACACCTGAAGACGGGACCAATTTGTTGTCCCAAAACCTAGGCAACCAACTGCCAACCTACACCATGCAACATCCCACAAGAGCAAACACCTCAACTACACTGCAATGGAAGCCTGAATTCTCACTCAGAACACTGTTTATTTATATTTAACTGATTGGCAGGAAGACCCATTGGATTCCTGGGCCGCCACCATTCATTCCACTGCCAACAACACTCACCCTGAATAAAAGTGAGATGCTGTCTCACAACCACAAAAGACTGACATTCACAATTACAGGTGAGAGTATATCCTGCTGATAAGTGAGTTGCATTTTACTGATTTTTGCATCTTGTGTCCAGTAAGGGGAGGATCTCATTCCCACCTCGTACAGCAGGATATGAGACCACTGGTGACCAACCCAGCTGCGCACATTTTCAGTTTCCTCTCAACAATAATGCAGTTGCAGACACATAAACTTGTGAAGTAGCAACAATATTAGTGCCTCTTAATACAAGGTCTTGATATTATGTCTGGTAGCAAAACCACAAAAAGTATGCTAATTTTGTTCAGGCAGTTTCTTTTTAGAAAATGGTTTGTGTATGAAGCTGGTAACTCACTTCCGTCTGGTTTGAAGGTAGAGAATACATGCAACTCTTAACTATGCTTCCCATGGATAATCATGAAATGGTGTCATGGACAACTTGACCTGTGAAGAACTTCCTTGCTTGAGGCAACAGTAATAAAAGTACAATTGGTAAAACTACATTAACCTTTTAAAGCCTAGCGGTAACTTTACATACCACCAGGTTTAACATTAAAAAATTCTATGTGGTGCCCACGTTGCGTTTATGTGTTTTGTACGGATCTCAGAACAAACAGCGACTTTTGCCGTATAGAACATTAAGAGACTGGTTTTTATAACCGAAGTGGAGAGTGTTTACAGCATGGTATGCACTGAGTCCTTGTATAAAACAGATACGCTTCACCTTTAAAGGGTTAAACAAGCAAATGATATTTCAACTTGTAATTGAAGTTGCGAAGGTGATGTTTTAGTAACTACAAGATGTTTAACATATACATTTGAAGTTTCGATGCTTCACTACAGCCGTGTACAAATAAAGTGCTGTCTCACTGCACAAATTTATAGTTAATGGAACTGGAATATTAGTATTAACCTGTAACATATGAAAGGGATACTTGTGACCATTTAAATGCACATAATTATCATCAAAAAGGGAAAACGCTGTCCCACAGTGGGTATTTGAATTGAATGGTCCTCTGGCCATGGCCAAAAAAAAAACTGGCATTTTAAAGGCTGTATGCTATAGGTTAATATGGTTGGTAGCATTGAAGGAAGGACTGGCCTGTCATGCTGAAGTTTGGGATTCACAACTGGTTGGGTCTATGAAGATTACTGTTTGCTGGGATGTGATGTGTAATCTGTTGAAAATGTACTGACGTTTGAGAGGATCCTTCTGTCGCCATTGTGAGGAGTCCCTTAAATGCCTGTTCAGCTGTACCAAAGTATGCAGCATCATATTCCAGAAGGTGGCATTGTTTATGGTTGCTCCTGTGAGAACTCAGCTGTCACAGATTTTCCCACCTGCGTGTTTCAAACTGTTGTTCATACGGACTCTCCCTTATACTTGCTACCTGTGGAGAACTCACTTTGGAAGAGACTACGGACCTATTGTATGACAGACTATGGAATGAGTGAATGTTCATTCAGAGTCAGATCTTTGTGAATGCATGACTTCTACAGCTGCTGCTTTTCATATTCCTGTTTGACTGCAAATGTACTCTGTGTACTGTGCCAGTTACCATTCTTACTATACAGTGTAATACACTCTTCTGTTACGGTGGCAGTACATACTGATGATAATATGGTGTTTGCCACAACCAGTATTAACAGGACTGGTGGCTTTATTGAAGCAATTGCTTTTATGTTTTGTATATCAAGAAGCCTAGTTTGAAGTTACTTGATGACACTGACATTTTGGGCTGTGTAGATTTTCTCCATCATTCTACTTTGCAGCATAACACCTACAATGTTTCAGAAACTTTTCTATATCTGTCTCCTGATGTTATCAGACATTTTTATGTAGGGAGCCAAGATAGGAACTTCCTCATATCCTTTGTGCCTGGTGATGGAAATAGAACCCATTTCTGAAATGACTGGGATTATGTATAATGTCCAATGAATGGTCTTCACCTCTGCAGTCAGATTTTAATTTTAAAATAAAAGATTTTCATCTCTTAAATTCTCAGTGTGCTGTGCTGTGATGTAGCATATCTAAAAGTTATTGCCGGTAGGGGATTTATGCCAGTGACATCTGGTACAAATATAGTGAACTCAGGCAAAAAATAATGGTAAATTTGAATTGAAATTTACCCCTTGTTGTCAGGAGGTGCTTGTAGATGGTTAAACATGCATCAAGGAGAACCTGGCTTTGATATTTTGTGTGTGTTTTGCATGCAGGTCCAGATCACATGGGAATAGTGTTATCTCCTGTGCAGGATGTGACACTTAATGGTTGGAGTCTGGATGGTGACAAGCCCTTGGCAGGGATTAAATGGAATGGACGTGACACATTTTTTATATATTACGCTTACGCTTCAGATCCTCACCCGTTAACATTCTCAGTTGATCTTGAGGTAAATAAAAATTGTGCCAGGTTTGAGTTTTTCATAGTAGTATGACTGAAAATTCAAGTCATCTGTGATTTTATGCTGCATCATGGGGTAGATAGTTCCTGACATTTTGCAGGATTGTAGCAGCTTTATATTAGCTCCCTGAAGATGAAGGCAACACAGTTCTCGGAAATGACAGGGAATATTCGCCCCGTGGCACAGCATAAAATCTGAGAACTTTTAAATCTCATACGTAGTTTTACATGGCTGATGACCATATGTCAAATCAGGAGTAAGGGTATTTATATTACAACAAATTAGGAAGTGTCTGCAGAGCAACATGACCTGATCATTGTGTAAAATGTCCCTAAAAGTGAGATGTGTGCATTAGAAATCAAGGAGTGTTTGAACAAGACTCAGATTTGCAATTTGCCTTCATTGTCAAGGTAGCAAAAGTGGTGAGATTTACAATCAATACCTCTTAATCGTTGACAGCATTTAGGCCTGATCATATTTGATGCTAAACTATTTCCTCAATTCTTGGTCATACCTCCCAGAGAATGCAGTTTGTCTCAGTTGTAAAAACTGTTTCTTAGCCTCAGTGCATACCTCAGAGAGAATACAGACTGTCTCAATTATGAAAACAAACCATAGCAAGAGATAATAGACATACATAGGTTGTCATGTAAAGTGTCTGATCCTTTTGTCCAATGTTAACCAAAATTGGGATATGCTGACAAATTTAATTAAAAATCGCCTGTTTGAAAAATCTTGAAATTCAACTTAGTGGGAATAACTCTTATACATGTGGGTGGATGGACAGAACGGACAAAGCACGCATGTGAACACACCTAAAATTGCTAGATGTGGCCAGCTGGAGTGTGCACGTATGTTGTCACAGTGTTTTGTGATACATGGCCAGTAAACATTAATGAGTGTTGGAGAGTGTTCATGAACAGAGTTAACAGAGTGGGAACTTTCATACTACATTCTTTTAGATTTGCTATTTTGTTGGTTGAGTATTGAATATGTTTCACTAGGGACCTCGCCTTTCAAACCGAACAACCGTAGATGTGGCTGTTGGCAGCCATTTCATGCATGGCCCTGCGAAGACTGGAGTTCAGTTTGAGCAGTTTTTATCGCAATTTCCGCCCTGGACATACGTCACTGCTTGGACTGCCACTTATGCTTCCTGGAAGTTTTGACCAGCATCGACAGAGGTAGACCAAATAATCCAGTGCAGTGTAGGGTACTGCATGCAGTATGAGTCACAGACAGGCCTGATTCTGCTAGCATGAAGTTGTTACTTTATAGAAAACTTTTGATCACAGTATTTGGGATAATATTGTACAGTTGAGTCCTTTAGATTTATGCTTTGTGCTAAGCAGAAGATGGCTTTTACATGCACCAAATGGTTGCAATATTCTGCCTTTAATGATTCCTTCCATATAGCATCAAATGAGGCAGGAAGTGCGACATATTGTGACAGGGGGTTGATACATATCTTGGACAGCTGTTTGGTATGTAGTATGAGTGCAGTTTTTTGTCTCTAAAGCTAAATTAGGGCAGTCACCATGTAGTGCCCAAATTCAATGTCGTGTAGCAGTTTAGTACTTAGACTTACTTGCTTGCTGGACTTTGTCTGTTGTCTAAGATTCTGAAAGGAAGACAGTGCTTCAGAAATTGGATTTCTTTCTCTCAGGTGGAAAAATGGGGAAGCATTTACTTAGCTGGGTCTGATGTAAAGAGGTATTCCAAATTGTAAGGCCAGCGCCTCTCCGCGCATTTGCACGTGTGCAGATCCAGTTTCTGAAATGCTATGTTCTTTTCAGAATATCAGACAATGGGCAAAGACCAGAAACCAAGTAAATGCTAAGTGTAATAAGTCTTTAGAGTACATTTTAATAGTTTATCAAATAGTTAATTAATGAACTTAGGGTTCAAAATAAACCATAGTGATAGGAACTGCTGTATACCACTTCATTATAGTCATGACTATTGTCTCCATGCACTAATGGAGAAGATATTTGCCATACACCAAAAATCCCTCTCAGATCTCCCCTAAGAGCTGCGACTAAATGGCGATATCAGTATATTGCTTGCAGTTCAGTTACCGTGTTGTGGTGTCTTGGCTGTGCTTAAGAAACACTGCTATTTTATGAATGATTATTGATATAAGCATGGATCACAAGATGTAATACGCACAGTAATTCATTAACAGTGGAAATATACTTTATAATCCAAGTATTAGAGATGAAGAAAATTAGGTACATTGCTTTGGGTGTGCAAAATTGGGTATAGTATGTGAAAAGGAAAAGTCTGGTGAGATGAGTGGTACACACACACACACACACACACACACACACACACACACACACACACACAAATGGCTTTCTGCAAATTGTATTACCATTGGCACTCTTATCACTGCTGGAAGGCTGAGTTAATTGTGTTCAATACCGAGCATAAGATTTCATGCATAAATGAGTCCATTCGAACCCTTGTTTCTGTGTTGAAACTCCTTGACATCTTCTCAGTTAGCTGAAGATCCAGCTATAGCATATATCTGATATGTAAAAATTCAGCTATTCTGTAGTTCAGATGATCAGTTGCTGGCTGTAATCTGTGGAGACAGGTTCTGTTCTGGGATGGTTTGTGTAGGATTTGTGGTGGATAAAACGCTATGGGGCAGGCTTTTCTTAAAATGTTGTGTCTTTTACATAGTAGTTATCATTGCGTGAATCTTGCATTGGCATTTCTTATCACCTTCATTGTCAACAGTTGGAATATTATGTCCGTTCGGTCTGTAGTGCTCTCTGTTATCTCATTTGTGTTCTCATTCATCTAGTCCTACACAAGCGCGTCTTTATTACGTCAATTGAAGGCTTCAGTGTAGAGGGATGCAGATTCACTCCACTGCTGTCAGCATATATGGCATCAGACAATAATAGTTACATTAAATTACTCTATGCAAATGGGAATACGTAACTGCAACAAATAATGTTGGAAGTGTGTAAACATTGTATACTGGCAACATATTATAGCCATTTAGTGGTTTAAGCATACGCTTGTGAATACGAAAAGCCTTCTTAAGAAATGTGCACAATGGTGAAATTGATGGAATATTAAATGTCATTAACCTTTAACAGACGAATGAGAAAATTCTGCCTTATTAAATATGTCTCCCTTTCATCTGAAAGTGAAAACATTTTCCCACGATTGGCATTTCTATTAACGGTGCTCCAGCTGCAGCAGATACATGGGATCTCAAAGGCTGTGCACTAAAGGTTAAAAAGCCATTTGCTTAGGGTTTCACCTCTATTGTAACTGCATTGAACACGTGCTAGATGTTGTAGCCTGCACTTGATTCAGAAGACACCCTGGTGTACAGTATAGACCTAATAACTTTTCCACAGTGTACAAGAGCTAAATATAGAAGTGCACTGGACGGACAGAATATTTTATTTCCCAGTTGTATATAGAGAAGTATAGGATGTGTCTACACATTTTTTTCAGTTTACTCGAGCCATCTACATTAGTACAAGCCATAGCCTGCATTGGGTGAATATTTGTCTAAGTATGCCAGTTAACAGTAATGGCTTTACAACCCACTGCATGGAATAAACATTGGACTGTGTGTCCATTTCATCTGAGTATGGGTTTGCACACACGAAACAATTATTCAAAGTGACCTGTGTACTAAATTTCATGCCACATTTTTCCTTTTCTGATGAATCAGAATTACAAGTGCAAGAATTTTGATACAGACATAAGTTACAATTATGTTCACATTTTGTAGAGGTTTGTGTTGAATTTATCCCATTGTGTGGACTTCACAATTTACTGGTTACTTTTGCTAAGATAGCTCTTATCATGCAGTATTCATATATGAAGTCGAAGCCTATCTTGCCTGCATTAACCCTGGGACTACTAAGAATGATGGCTCGCATGTAGTATGTTACTTTGATGGTGTTTTGAATTTTGTTGATATATTTCTTTTATACAGGGCACTCAAAAGCAGATAATACAAAGTAAAAGGCAAAGCTATACGTAGCCTTTACCAATTTTCATTGAAGTATATTGCAGTTGCTGAAATGATCATGAAAATAACTCTTAGTGAATATTAGTTGTGTAGTAATGCTTTTAGAGACAGCAGTCAAAAGCTAACAAGGTGAACGTCAGTTGGCAGGTCATGCACCATTAAAATTACAGTAGCTCGGAAAGTAGTGAGTTTAGGAAGTTAGTTTTGATGTTTATTGGTAGATCTTAAAATTCTTTTCAAAATGCCCTACATGTGGGTTGTTTTGATGAAGCACTACTTTAAGTCGAGATGAAGTCTAGATGTTGTATTGGTCTACTGAAACACTGTACCAGACAGCATAGCTTAATAGTCAAAAGGGTTAATTTTGTTGTCATTGCAAAATATTAATTATTTCATATGCTGGATATTTTAAGAAAGAATAGAATAGTCAGTTGTACTTAGCGAATTGGTAAAGTTGTGTGTGTCACAGGGAATTTTTATGGATGCAAAGACAGTATTATTACAAGTGTAGTTCACTTGTTGACTTTGGGGTATAATTTCTGCTTCAGGTGAATTTGTTTTAGAGCAACCATATAATGGTTTTTTTTAAATCACCTGCAGCATGAATAATTGTTAATGAGTGATACTTATTTTATGATGATGATTTAAGACTGTTTATACATTTCTTTTACATTGCTTACGAAGAAAAGCACAAATATTGTGGTCCCTAGCAATTTACATCTTCCAATGTTTGCTTGTGGAACAATATAAAACTGCCATTGTTTTCTTTGTGTGTGTCTCATTTTATCTGCACCAGCAGTAGCTTCCAGGATAGAGTGCAGAGTAATATGATTGGTGCCTTAATATCAGTCTGTTTCACAGGCAAATGAGGTGATATTCTGTGAGATATGTGGTTCTCATAGTGGTCACTGTAGATTATGATTTGGAATCTAATGCCTGCCTACCAAACTAGATGGCATTACATCCCAGAACTCTATACTTCAGAATATGATTTGCTGTAAAAAGGGGGCAGGGAGGCATTGTAGGTCAAATTTGCATCTTAATTTGCTTACAGGATATGTCTTTAACACTGCACTGAAGCAAATGTGCAATGTGATGAATATAAAGGTGCTATGTATGTTCAACATTAGTACATCCCGTGCAAGTAAAAATGTGTAAATAGTGTACGTCACTCATCATTATGTGTTAAAGGTTGACTGTCACCAAATTATGGGTTGTTGTTGTTAGTTTTAGCCTGTAGAAAGATGCATTTTTCTTTTGGTTAAATGTGAGGTTTGAAAGTTGGATTGTGTAACAAAACTCAGCTCTCTGTTACAGATTGGAGTTTGCTTTGTTACAGAAAGATGCAGGTGATTTTGGGTTATATTTGCTGGCGTGGAACTCTGATCTTGAGGAGGGGTGGAGATAAGTGAAATTTCTGTTTCAGGAAACATATTTTATATTCATAGTGTTCAGAAAAAAATTAAGACTTGACAAATTTCAAGGCAAGGAGCTTATTGCTTGTACATGATTTCAGGCTTCCACCATGGTGTAAATGAGGTATTAGATCTTCTGAGATGTTACACACCATTGATTCGTAGTTAGTTACTGAAGTTTCAGAGCAGCCTTTCAATCCCATCTTCAAGAGTCAAGCAGTTCAAGTTGGCAGTCCAAGTTCTTGAACTGCCAACTTGAACTGCTTGACTCTTGAAGATAGGATTGGTAGGCTGTCCCAAAATGCTGGCAACTAACTACCATTAAACACTGCATAACATCCCAGAAGATTGAAAACCTGATTTCTCGTAATTTGTTTAGTGTTTGTGTGACTTCTGTAACTGAAATAAAGAAAGAATTAATCAGATAAGCTTGTATCTGCCAGATGCATTTTCTGTGTCTAGTTTTATGATGCATTCTGCCATAAAATTGTACCTGTGCTTAAGCCTTTAAAACCCAGTGGTTACTTTATGTACCACCAGGGTAGGATTTAAAAATTCTACAGTGTGTCCACACAGTGTATTTATGTGTTTTGTATGGATCTCAGAACAAACAGCGATTATTTCCCCATACTAAAATTAATTGATCAGCTTTATTACACTGACATTTTGTTGACTGTGCAGTGTGAACAGGATATTTAAATGTAATTCAGGTAGTAGCAATAAAGCCCGTAGTTTGTGGTGCCATCCTCATTGCACATTCATTTCATTCGTGTCATCTAAGGGAAGAGTAAAAGTAACTTCCTGGAAAGAATGTGTTCGAGTGAAAACAACACATGATATTCCATGTGTAATGTTAAGTTTGGATTTGAAGTTTCTAATGTGTTTTAAAATTTAACAGAGGCAGCTTGTACAGAAAAAAGCATGACATAAAATTTATATTTAATCATTTCCTGCAACAGTGTGTATTGTATAACATTTGCATTTTGATTTTGCAGACCTTTCATCTTACTGATGCAGAAAATGAGAAACGTAATGTTACAATTGACATGAAACAGGCTCAGGCATGCGTGGCAAATTTTAAGCTTATCTGACATTTTAAATAACTCATTTAATGTGAGTTATCCTCAAGTACAGGGAGTCCCCAAGTCACGAACAGGTTGTCCTAAAAGTTGTATGAAATTTCTGGACTTCCATGGTCACAATTATAAACAGCTAATTGAATCCTAATTAAGCTGAAGTATAGTATATTTGGAGTGATTAGTCGTGGAAAGTAATACTGTTAAGGTGGTTCGTGCAAGGTGTTCAGACGATCGATGCACGGATAGACGATCGTTGTTGTCATCAGTACCGTTCCTGTATTATTAACTTCAGTGATGGAGCTATCTTCCTTATGGAGCAGAAACTCTTTCACAGTGTTCTGTGGATTGTAGATTCTTCGCTATGCTGCTGCAAGTGGTTCTGAAGAATGATAGCTGGTCTGCTTTTCATAACTGGTTGTCATTAAGTATGAAAGTATATGATAAGTCTATAAGTGAGATGTCTATAGCCAGGGAGCTTTCATAGATCTAAAAATAACTTCATTCTTATCTTGTTACTTTCAAAACTCTAAATTGAAAATTATTAAATAAATAAGAAATTTTTAATTTTGATGTTTTGTGATGCGAACATGTGCCTTTGTGGTAAATGTTACTGTTGTCTATAAGCGTTGTTTAATTTTATTTTGTTGTGGCAGTAACAGTTAAGGTAGTGAAAAACAGTAATGAATACAAATTGTCCAGATCTTTCCATGTGTCATATGTCTGCCACGTTAGTTGTTTTACAAGGTCACATACCACTTGATTTGTTATCACCAGCGCTTTAATTCTGGTGATGCAGTACCAGCACCTTTGCCCTTAAGGAAGGACAGTAGGCTAAAATGGCACTTTACATAATCTATTTTGCTGTGTGACTGCCACCACCTTTTTTCTCCAGAAAATAGTTATTATTTCTCACAACTACAAATGGTACTATTATGCCCACTTCTGTGATGCAATGCTGAAATATCGTGGAGTCTGTCATCCCTCGTAAAAATACGTGTTTGAGCAATATTGTTAAAAATGTGCATGGCAATAATGGCTGTTCATCATTGTGTCATACAATAAATGTTTGAAGCACAGCCTGAGTTGCTAATTACAATTTCTGAGCTAGGACCCAGCTTAAGTTAGGCATGGCCCATTTAAACCGAGATTATCCAACCCGCAGCCCACCATGCTGTGTTATGCAGCCTGCGGCCACATTTGTAAATTAGGTATATATTATAAAAATTACACACTAATTTTGGTGGTTAGTTGTATCATTTATTGTGATTTTTACATATGTGGTCTGCGAACCAGTCCACAATAATGGTTGTGACCCTTTGTCAGAAAAGGTTATATGCCCCTGATGTCAACTCAGGCATTTAATCATCATAATGCAAGTTTTCAGGCTTTCATGGCAGTTGTTGATCAGACGGTGGCCTTGTAACGGAGTTTCTGCACTGCATTGTGGTTAAATGTTCGAGATACAAATCTATTCCTTCTCCAAGAAGTACTCAGTCACAGCCAACTTTTCTTTTAGTTCTTGTATTTTTGAGCTACCAAGCTTTCGGCTTTATGAAGCCATAATCAGGATCTATGTATACGAGGATAAGGAAACTCGACATAGTTGAAGGGGAAGGCCTTCTCCTTTACAAGGAGAAGGCCTTCCCCTCGAACTGTGTAGAGTTCGCTTGTTCTTGTATATGTAGAGCCTGATGATGGCTTCGTAAAGCTGAAACCTTGGTAGCTCAAAAATAAATTAACTAAGAGAGAAGTTGGCTGTGACTGAGTACTTCTTGGAGAAGGAATAGATTTGTATCTTGTACTTAAACGCCAACAGGGATGGTGAACATTAAGTTAAATGTTCTGGCATTTCAGAGGAACATGTGACCAGTATGAAGTGCAGGAACCCAATTGGAAGACCCTGATGTGGTCATGCTATAATAATGAAATATTCAAATCTGAATAACATGCTGATTTAAAGTAAAATTTTTTTTTAATCTATTACATTATGAAAAACTGAACTCCTATTTAAAAAACTCCTGATTTTGTGGGGGTGTGGGTACTGTTACCGCCTGAATAATCAGCCTGTTCTTTCATCATATAATTGTGCTACTTGCTGTGCGCATCGTATTTTGAAAGATCTGTGTTTGACTGTAGAGTGTGTACTGAATGTGCAGTTGTGTCAGCTGCCATTGTGATGCGTTTTCTTTTTCTTTTTTGTGAATAATTTCAGATGTTTATTTTTATGAAGCGAACTCTTACATGTAAAGAGTATGGTTCAAAATTGTACCCCATGTGAACATGGGAATGCACATTGAAATGTATTTTTATTTGTTGTTATAATAAAAGTCCTTTTATTGTAATGATGTTCTGTTCCCTTCAGTTTCCTGCTAATTAAATTATCACCAGTAACATCAGCTTGATCTTGTACACGTTGTTGACCGAACCCCCATTTTAATATTATGCTCTTATTTATGCACTCCCCTGTGAAATTGTACCAATACATTGCTGTATTAATTACTTTCATGTATGCTACATGACCAATCAGTCTGAATTGTTTTACTGTCAGTACTAGTGGTGCAGTCTAAGCAGGAATTTCTGCTCTCTTTTCATAAACTTTAAATAACACAAGGCCATCCTATTTGCCCAACCATATGGAGTCCAAATTGTAAGCAAAATACTTTGCATGGTTACCATCTCTTAAGTGCATTCATTGTTTTTTTTATGTGTATGTATTTAACATCTCCGTTGGTGTATATTTCAATCTCACAAAAAAGAATCAGTCACAACCAACTTTATTTAGCTCTCTATTTGGAGATTTCGAGCGACCGGTTTCGGCCTAGTAGGCCACTATCAGGCTCTTCTAAAATATGTGAAATGTTAAAACTCTTCTGTTCAGAAAGGGAATGCCTTCCTCTTTCACAGTGGGGTTAAGTTTTAATCCCTCTACATTTCAGAAGGGGATGGCCTTCCTCTTTCACAGTGGTTTTAATCCCACTGTGAAAGAGGAAGGCCTTCCCCTTCTGAAGAGTGGAATTTTAACATTCCTTGTTTTTTAGAAGAGCCTGATGATGGCCTACTAGGCCGAAACCGGTTGCTTGAAATCTCTAAATAAAGAGATAAATAAATTTGATTGTGACTGATTCTTTTTTGTGAGATTGTATTTAAACTGTGCACAATCAAGACTTTGCATAACCTGCCTCACTAGGAAAGAATTTAATTAGAGAAACACTTTACCCCAGGTAGGATCATCTTTGTGTTAAGAAGTGACACTTGCTGCTTGTCTGGAAGTGAAAGGTGGCTCGATGTGACACAGCCGGAATTCTAACATCGTATCAGCTATGCCGACATCTTGCCTTCTCTACCTCCAGTGAATCAAAATCTCATTTTTGCTGAACAGTTACAATTTTCTTTATTCTGTTTACCAGTCTAAACTTTGTTGCTTGCTCTCCTTCTGCACATCGAGGAATAGTTGTTGCTTTTGCACATTGTCACTGAACAAAACTGTTTGCACATTCTTCAGTCTTCGTACAGCCTGTCTCACTTCACAATTTGCTTAACGTGGAAATATGGCTGTGACCTTGGCTGCTTCAGTATTTCCTTCAAATACCTTATTCCAGTCTTCTCTCCTTTGGCCTCATTGTCTAACGTTACCATTCCATTTACTTCATTCATTTTCCTCATACTACTTATCCGTATATACCTGTTGTTCTGATTATTCATACTGTCCTGTTTGTGCTGATGAGGATTGAGATGGCATCATGCCTTATTTTCTTAAGTGTGTTATTTAACAACTGTCAGTAATTAAGGTTATGTGGCATCGGTAGTAGATGAATAAATGTGCGTGTGGAGCTGTGGTGGAATAATCCTGAAAGGGAAAACTGAAGTACCCCAGAAAACTGTCCCAGTGCCACCTTGTCCACAACAAATCCCCCATGGACTGACCCAGGATCAAACCTGGGACTCTGCTGTCAGAGGCTAATGACAAATTCCTGAGCCATGGCACAGTGTAACATGCCTTGGCCTGTATGCTTACCTTCTGGAGCAGTATCACCCTGTTGAAGTAACGTCTAGTCCAAATCAATGAACACTTAAAATGGGATTACAATGAACAGAAGGTCTCTTCATTTATCTCCACATTTGCTTTGCTTATGCTGAATCTTAACAAACCAACTGAAATGTCAAATATCTGAGATGGGACATACAGACACACAGACTTGTGAGCACTATGAAATACTCTTGAATGAAAATGGCCTCAGGCTGGTGTCGTTTTAGTTAGCACTTTGTTAACTAACTCCATGGTACGGGGATGTTTCTAGAACAAATGATAATTAACATAGTCAGCAGATCTAGAATTTGCATGCTTTTGTATCTCAGTCTCCTGAGTGATTGCTTCCCATGAGATCATCCAGTTACAATTTTGTACGCATTTATTTCCAAACCTCATGGTTTGTAATTTCCACACTCCTGTACGAATCCTTACCTGCCTCCTGAAACATGTTATTGAAGGAAAGAAGGTATGGGAAGACCAGGAAGAAGACATAAGCAGCTTTTGAATGACCTTAAGGAAACAAGAAGATACTAGAAATTGAAAGAGGAAGTACTAGACTGCGCACTGGAGAACATGCTTTCAGAGTGGCTATGGACCTGTCATAAGACAGATTATGTAGTGGTGGTGGTGGTGATGGTGGTGATGGTGATGCATGAAGAACTGAAATTAAGTAAATACTCGTATATGTAATTAAATAATCGGACAAGAAAGGAGCATTTACCAGAGAAAGGGCCCAAATATGGATGACAGTTTTATATTTTTTAAATAATATTGAAAATAACACTATGTTGATGTTGCTTACATTGTGAATGTTACATCTCAGTGAAATATGGAGATTAAAATTAATGACTAATTTGATAAAACACAGAAAATTTTATGAAATGTGATACATGTACTTCAACATGCAGTTGCGTGGTCAAGCTGCAGTAGTGGTGCCAGATCAAATGCCAACATCAGTCATCTGAATACTTCTCAAACAATTTGCTGTAACAGTTATCAGTTTTGTCTGTTTTTTCAAGTAACTGTCTCTGTGAGGTATTAGCCTTTTAAAAATATATAACCTGGCATGTTTTGTGCTTATTACATACAGTGAAAGAGGCTGGATGCATATATTGGCCCATGCGCTTAATTTGCACTACCAGTCTGTAACTACAGATATGTATCACAGTCAATGTTGCCTAAATGTGGGAAAAATAGAAGCTTTGTATTTCGACTTATGATCAGTTTTAAATCACACTATAATGTATTGTATCAGCAAGAAATTTTCAAGCATTTTCACACACAGCCCTGATTCTATCATGCTGTATGAAAGTAGTTGTATGGTGGGTCACAAATGAGGGCAACATCTTCTGTTTTAATGTGTTGTTTATGTTCTGGTAGTGCTGATAATACAGGCAAACCCGGTTGTAATGACATGGGTGTATATGACGCCTTATCTGTAGTGTCAGATATTCTGTGATACCAATTAATTCCTCGCTGTTAATGTTACATTACCCGGTTGTAACAACACTTGTTTATAACAACCTGAAGTATTCAGTCCCCTTCATGACATTATAACCAAATTCGAATGTATTTATGTAGGGATGTGCATACTTAACATTTAGCGTGGAATGTGAGGAAATTGAGTTAGTTTATAAAGATCTGCAAAAATTTCTGTCTCTGTGTCTGTCTCAAAAACAGGCATTGGAAGATGCCCTTGCAGACCAGTTCAGTAGAATAGCGTCTGAGAGCTGTGTTCTGAAATGAACATGCTAACCCCAATGGACATTCATTGTATGAACTTTACCACTTTAAATCACATCTTATGTATTATCATACAAATGAGTCAACACTATGTGGTTCTACTTCATATTAATTTGAATTGTGTTCGGCCAAGAACACTGATTGTGCCATAACTTAGGTGTAATATAATTTGGCATCTGAATAGTAGTAAGAAATATACAAAAGTATACAAAAAAAAACTTTAAACACCAACGAATGCACAGAGTTTTTTTTCGTCAATTATAACACACTCCTACATGTTTCGACCCAGCTGGGTCATCTTCAGGCAGAAACCTTCTGTTGTCGTTACACTAGGTTGCACTATACAGTTAAGCGAGAATGTGCTGTTGACTGTGCACTGCGCCGTTTATGGAGGCATGAACTCTTTGTAGTCTCGGCTTGTACTGCACATGTGCAGTACAGTAATTTTTTTAGTAACAATCATAGGCGTAACTTGGGGGGGGGCGCCCCCCCCCAATATTTTTTCAACCTAGGAATGGTTTATTTGGTTACTGAACTGAATAATGACAAATAAAAAAGGGACAGAAAAAGGAAAATGAAAAGCTTGCGTTTTATGGGACCAATTTTCCCCTCTTTCAAATTTGACTCCTTTGTAAAATAAAGTTCCTAATACCCGTGGTCAACTTTGCCCCCTCCCCCTTTCCCCTCGCAGTGTTATTATCCAAGTTACGCTTATGGTAATAAAGATAAAATAAAAATAAATATTTAAAAAAGAAACTATTGTAAGAGGATGGCTTTAGAGGTAACCAAAATATTTTCGTAGTTTAACTTAAGCTATAAGGGGCCGCGGTGGCGCAGTTGGTTGAGACACTGCGTTCCAACTCGGCAGGTCGCGGGTTCGATTCCCGATGGTGTCCGTGGATTTTTTAATTGGAATAACTCAGCCTATAACAGAAATGAGTACCAGGAATATTTCCTGGGGGGTAAACGCGGCCGGTGCGTATGGCTGACAACCTTACCACCTTCATGTGCCGACTGTCTAGAAATCTGGGAGCCTCGACCTGCTGGAACCCTAAGGGCCTGTCCAGGCCTGTAATGGGACTAATTTACTTATTTTTTTGTACTATATGCAGGTCCTCAGAACAGTTGCTACGTCACTGCGCATATTAATATTTTCAATTTACCGTTGATTTCAGTATGTCATTCTCCATTATACTAGAAAGAGAGGGTCAGATTTCATTTTGATTCAGAATGCCCTTCGTACATAGGGCAAGGTGCTAATTCCTTTCTCGCATTTCTGTAAATACATTTAGTCTTAACCCTTTAAAGACGAAGAGTATCTGTTTTATATAAGGACTCAGTGCGTACCGCGCTGTAAACACTCTCCACTTCGGTTATAAAAACCAATCACTTAATGTTTCATAAGGCAAGATTTGCTGTTTGTTCTGAGATCCGTACAAAACACATAAACGCAATGTGGGCACCACGTAGAATTTTTTAATGTTAAACCTGGTAATATGTAAAGTTACCGCTAGGCCTTAAAAGGTTAAGGTGATTGATCCATGATGTGTTTACAATATAACCACTAATGCCATACAGTCAGTCCAGAAATTGTGTTTTGACTGATTGTATGGCACTTGTGGTTAAATACACGTAGGGTTGCACCATGGGTTTCCAACCTGCGGCCCGCCAGGTTGTATTACACGTCCCGCGGCCACAGTTGTAAATTGTGTCTATGCTATAAAAATAAAAATTACACAACAATTTAGGCGGTTAAGTATACCACTTATTTTTCCACGTGCGACCCGCGAACCAGCCCACAATATAAGGGGTGTGGTCCTTTGCCATAAAACGGTTGGAGGCCCATGGCTTACACAAAGAATAGAATTTAAAAAAATAAAATTGTCAAATCTTACCGATATACACATTTTGCACGACGGTCGATGGTAGGAAATTTGGTAAAATTCCACTTGAGCGTCTAGATTTCCGTCAGTTTTCTGTTTCAGTGGCCCCAAAATGAGAGTTTACATCCGCTAGAGCCTACAGAAGTGTCGTCAGTGATCACTGCCCATTGTTCACTTCTCCGCGAGGAAGAATGAAGGCTTCCGGCAGTGAGTCAGGGCGCGTGTGGGGCCAAGAAGACGTGTGTCCGCGCGCCGCATACAAACAGCCCATAAGAAAGGTGTCATCCACGGACAGCACCTTGCACTCGGCGGAATTCGGAACGGTATCAGTGTTTTCCCAGGTTCTTAAGGTAGGAATGTATGAGAACAAGCTTATATTACAAAGAACGACACGAGGGTGCAGAAAACTGCATTATTGGGGGTTTTGTAACCCTATAAGCCTAGTTGTTACTTTACATATTGCCAGAATTCTACGTTCTGCCCACACAGTGTATTTATGTGTTTTGTGTGGATCTCAGAACAAACAGCGATTATTTTCCTATACAGCATTAACTGGCTGGTTTTATAACCGAGACGGAGTATGTTTACTACGCGGTACGAACTTTATATACCACCAGGTTTAACATTTAACAATTCTACTTTCTGCCCACAGTGTATTTATGTGTTTTGTGTGGATCTCAGAACAAACAGCGATTATTTCCCTATACAGCATTAACTGACTGGTTTTTATAACAGAGACGGAGTGTGTTTACTGCGCGGTAGGAACTGAATCTTTGAATCTAATTTTGGTTAATCTTTGCCTTTAAACGTATATAAAGATGGGCGGCGTGTGTAACATCTATGCGAGGAATGAGAAAGATATACAAAATTTTAGTTTGAAATCTTGAAGGGAAGGGCTTGAGAATTAGATTAGGATATTATTAAAGTGGATCTTAAGGGTCATGAATTGCTTGCATACTATTCTCACCGTTAGTTGAAACCCATCTGTGCCATCTATGACTGTGTTAACGTTTTTATACAAGGAAATTTAAAAATAGCCTAATGTAGAACTGAGAAAAGTTTCACCTAAAAGCTTTTAGAGAAAATAAAAAATAAGCATTTATTATCAAATAAGCGTTTCCTCCGAAAATCCTGCCCTTTGCGGGATAATTATAAGAAATACTGCAAAGTCAGGATATATATATGATCTAAATCACCATAGCGAAAAAAAAAGGGGTTTCATGCCCGGTAATTAAAGCAAAAATACAAACACACATGCATAATATTTAATATTTGTTGCATTATACTTGAACAGGTCGGGATAAAAAGGCCCGAAAGCGTACCGTCCCTACTTTGTATGTACATAACCTACCTTCTTCATTTTCTCCTATCACTTTGCCTTTCTTAAAAGCTCCCATTCTTCTTGGCACTTTAAGATAACTTGCTTTCATTATTCGTTTCTGTCTGCGTAACACAAATTTCATAGCCATGCAAGCAATGGGTGACGTTATTTTTGTTTAAATGTTTGTTTTTCGTGAAATAAAATCGTAAGGACGCCATTATTTGAAACATTTCTACTAGGAAACACGGGCAACCCAAGATGGCTGACTGTTCTCCCCGCGGTCCGTGCATGTACTGCCAATGAGATGGCGCATTGTTCTCTCTTTCCCCGCGTTGCACGCCCCAATAATAATTGTTACGAGCTGTCCCAGTTTGGGCAACTTTCCCGGAAGTTATGAGTATTAACGGGTTATGCATTTTAAGGTGCGTTTAGTAGGGTGCGGCTTTATTGACAGTGGCACCGAAGACATGAATTGTAATGATATCGGACAGGCTGCGAGCTTCTTATGGTAACGGCTGATGGGTAATAACATTTACGTTAACTCAAACCGTCCAAATGCCGTTTCTCAGGTAACTCCGTAACAGGGAATGTCATAAGGTGCCGGCTGGTCTGGCCTGTCGCACACTTCAGGAAGCGTGACAGGTGATTTGGAATCGTGACCTGAAGTTGAAAACCGAGCTAGTGGGCCCAGCGTCACTCTGCCTAAATAAATCCCACATGGATTATCTTGCGACTGAAGTCCAACCCCAAAGTGAAGAGTTGGCTTCGAACTGCTTGCGCTATTATCACTATAATAATAATAATAATAATAATAATAATAATAATAATAATAATAATANTATCACTATAATAATAATAATAATAATAATAATAATAATAATAATAATAATAATAATAGTTATTATTATTATTATTATTATTATTATTATTTCAGGAAACGCATTGCTTCTTTAAAACAGATTCTGCGCTAATCTGTCACATTTTTAAATCAAGTTGTGTATGTTTTTTGAGGGTGTAGGGGTTTTGTCCCAGTACTTCCTTTAGGTTGCTTTATTCCCTGCCGTTTTGTTTTTGTTTTATTTGTTTAGTGTTTTGCTTTTTTGTTTTTATTTGTGTCTTTGTGCTGGCTTTATTATAGGCACTTGTGCTGTTAAGCCTGCATGTTAATAAATATCAATTGCGCTGAATTGAATAATAATAATAATCATCATCATCCACATTCTTACTTCACAGCAGTTAAGCCGGTTCTCAAAAAAATAGGGGTGTCACTGACCGAGCACTTGTTGTTCACGGTTCTGCCAAAACCTTTCTAAACACAGGCATGTGTTAAGTTTATATTATTATTATTTGTGTTATTAGTATCATTATTATTAATGTTTTCCGAGTTGGTACGTGCATAAGCGGGCGTGTTTTGTAACCTCATGAAGTAGTATGGGGTTGTCAGTTCAACACTTTATCTACTCTTTGTTCTTGTTTATGTTTTTTGTTTTACAAAAACACAAATCACCAACAAAATGCACAAAGAGAGTTTTGTCATCAATTGTAACACACTCCTACATGTTTCGACCCTGCTGGATCATCTTCAGGGAGAATTTTTGTTATCGTTACGCCAAGGTTGCACTTTATAGTTGAGTGAGAATGTGCTGTTGACTGTGTACTGCGTTGTTTTTGGAGGCAGGACCGCAGAGAGTTCACGCCTCCAGTACACAGTACACACCCTCTCGAACAAGAAGTAGATGGCTAACCACTATACCGCGAATTCTTGAACCTCTGTTATCACAAGCCCTCTCTTCTGGAAGATTATAACTCGCACAATTAACAAGAATAATTACCGTAATTCCAATTAGAGGCTGTTTTGCTTCCTCAAGGGAAATAACCGGTTTACGTCACTGGTATTTAAAGTGAAGTTAGTGGTACCACTGCAATGACCCAAACGGTGTTTAGAGGCTTTTTATGGCCCTAAACTGTAGACAATCTGAGTAAGTCCCAGTATGCCACAGAAGGGCTCCACACATTCATGAATTTCGTTGCAGTATATGACGAATAGTATTCTAAAAATAAGATGAAAATATACGGAACGTCATACAATAAAACATATAACATATCCCCAAAATACGAAAATATTTTTATCTTTTCAGAAAGGTTTCCGTTTTACAGAGGTGTTTGCTAGTAGTCAATAAATGTTCCGCTCATAACAAGTCGCCGTTGGATCTCATCTTGCGGTAGATAAATCCAGTCCACACGCTCACACCGTATCGAAGGTCCATTGTAATTCTGTCTCCTCTTTTACGCTTGATTCTTCCATTTTGTTTTTTTTCCTTAATATATCCAGCCCAAATTTTTGTAAGTCATTTCCTTTTCTGAGCAGTGCGTGCTACATACCACGTCCACTTCCTCGATTTGTTCACTGCAGTAATATCTGATGAAGGGTACAAATTGTGAAGTTATCCGTTTTGAAATCCTAAAAAAGGAATGACTAACCTTGTATTAATGCCAAAAGACAGCGTTCGACACGATACTGGGCCGGTTTCTCCCAGCGACCATCCCGCAATCTAGTTTAAGAAGAAACTGGTAAGCTGTAATAATCTTATTACGTTCCTTCGCTGTTCCTCTGTTCTAAGTTACCTCTTTGTACAATAAATTTACTGTCAGATTCAAGTGCGCACCCAGAATTTTTCTTTGGGTGGGGGGGGGGGGGATGCTGACACTGGGGCTATATATATTTTATGTTTGATTCTTAAATTGTGCTATAAAAATCATGTTGTAAGTACAACATAACATTATCTACAATTTCATTTACATACTTACAAATATAACTAAATGTTTCTTCACTCAATGACCGTGTCATATCTTCTTGTTTTTTCCTAAATTTTATTAATTTATTTTTCAAAATTCTAATATACCAGTCATCAGCCGATTTCGGTGGCTGATTTCGGCTGAAGGAGAACTCAAGTAAAACTTTTGACAACATAATATCTACAAAATCTGTGTGTGTTTTAAATGTCGGTTTTGGGGGGTTTGGGAGGATGCAGCCCGGCAGCCGCCGACACCCCCCACCCCTCCCACCTTCTGTGCGCTCCTGGATAAATCCATAAGACATCGGTACAAGCCGACCATCTTGTCGCAATCCCGTTGATTTCACTATCCTTCAAGGTGACCTGATATAAATCACGCATTTATTCGTTGCATAGTAGCCCAAACCGCTTGCTTCATCTTTCTTACGTCCGAACACTTTTTGTGTACGTGTTGTTTAGACACCTGTGCACTTTGTGCTTGTTATTCCGAGACAACACTGCACACCAGCACGCTCTATTATTGCCTGCCACACAAACCTCGAAATGTAGCGATAAGGACGAAAATTTAAACCACTCGACTACGTTTAGTGCAGCCTGCCGAGACCAAATTTAGTTGAATCCCGTTTATTGCTTTCGGACGCGGATATTAAATTTTATTACTTATTGTACGTTTATTGCAGGCGCACACGCAGAATTTTCCCTTGGGTGGGAGGGGGGGGCTGACCCTGAGGCCGTATATAATTTCCGTTTGATTTTAAAAATTATGTTATGAACATCATGCTGTAAGCACAACATAACACTGTTCACAACTGCATTTATATTCACACGGATATAACTACATGTTCCATTACTCTATCACAGTGTCATATCTTCTTGGTTTTTAATTTTATAAATTTATTTTTCAAAATTCTGAGGTACTAGTCATCAGTCGATTTCAGTGGCTGATTTCGGCTGAAGGCGGAAATCACGTAAAACTTTTGATATCATAATATCTACAGAATCTGTGTTTTTAAATTTCTGTTTCGGGGGTTATGGAGGGCTGCAGCCCGGCAGCCCCCCCCCCTCCCCTCGGTGCGACCTTGGTTTATTGTATGTAGTTCTTACAAAGTAGACGGCTACTCAAAACCTAAAATACGCCTGTTGTGAAACTGTGTAACGTCTGTATGTAACTACCTTTGTTGAATGTTTAAAGAAACTAGTTGAGAAATAGAACCATAATTAATCCATGCCACACTGTGTCCTGTATCAATATAAAATTTACATAAAACCCATATTTGTGGAACACGATACAAAATACAATTAAGAGATGCGTTCTTGATTCTTTTAACCATGCTCCGTCATGCATTGCGATTGCTTCTACACAGTAGATATGAGTACATACCCCAGAGGCCGCTGAAGAGGCTGTCCTGATGGCGGTGAGCAACGTACTGCTACGGTGTTTGCGTGTTCCCTCAGTGCACGTGAACAGGAAAGTCAGTTCCTAACAAGACAATGTTTGTCTAGCAATAACCATCTCTACGTGATGAATGGCTAATCAGTCTGTTCGCAGCTCCTCGGCATGGCAAGCTGAAAACTCGCCTACCTCCTACAGTTACCAATATGGCCACCGCAGTGTAATCAAACATAATTTGTACGCTTCACCAAATTCTATTAGGTGCTGAAATTAAATAGGATTGGGCGGGGCAATGGGGGAGGGATGAGAACAGCATGCAGAACTTTAGTTTTAAAAAGGTGAAAGGAAGATTGACGTCTTCTGGTACAGGCTTATGACGTCACTTTGATTTTCTATCGCGTTACAAATCGTCACATCCTAGAAGACAACCTTTAGAGTCGCCGCCATGATAACTTAAAACCTCAGTACAGGAATGGGCTTATTTGGAAGGCCTTGGCTTATATTGTAAGGCAATACGAAATTAATTTCAACATTTTAAGGCCAATGGGTTTCTGTATGTACCACCAGGTTTAACATTAAAACCTTATACATTCTGCTCACTTACTGCACTTATAAGGTGTGTATAGATATCAGAACAAACAACGAGTTGTGCCCTACACAACATTAACTGATAGGTTGTTTATAACCGAGATGCAGAGTGTTTAGTACGCAGTATATACTGAGTCTTTAAATGAAGTAGATTACGTTCCGTCCTTAAAAGGTTAATAGATTCTTTAGTCTCATCATGTTGGCCATTGACGTGCTGTTTTGAACAAAGAAATACACCTTTGGGTTCCGTAAAAGGCGGAGCAGTCCCTGATTAGCTGAGCCACTACGGCAGAATTCCTTTAATTCAGCACCCAGGGACAGATATGTGCCGGCGTATCAGACAGTACCTGTACTGACCAAAGTTCTTACAGGTAATTTTTGTGTTTATTTGTATCGTAAGTAGTTGATGATCCAATGAAGTGTATATAATGCAGATTAATTCTGGGTCTTCAAAAGGGTAATTTAAATGTTAAGTTTCTTCAGCACTCAGGGGTTTGGGCTCGCGGAATGTTCAGAACTGATTTTGAAATTAAATTTCTGGTTTGTTTAGTTCGCGCGCGCGCGTGTGTGTGTATGTATATGTGTGTGTGTATATATATATATATATATATATATATATATATACGTCAGGGGCAGGTAAATGGGGCTATGATATACAGTTTTTTTGAGTACTTGACAGTTACTTAAATAGCCAGTATGCGGTACAGCGCGTAGGCTACGGGCTGGACGAACCGGGTTTCGAATACCGACAGGGGCAAAAATTTTTGTTTCCTTAAAAAAGAACAACACCATCTCTAGAACTCACTCAGCATACTATTGAACGGGTACCGGCGCTTTTTCAGTGTGAATTTGACCATTAACATTCATCTACAGCCGATGTTAAGAATGAGTGGAGCTATACCTCTAATCCCCCTGTATGCTTTAATGACGTGGACAGAGGAAAAAATTACTTGTTTACGAATATTTATATATGTACCGAAAGGTACGCCGTGTACATAATACGGCGCCGCTGGGAACTATCCTGAACCAAACTGACGGACAATCCAAGACGACGAATATCTCGTTTCAGATTTCGAAAGTGATGGAATTAAATGAGAATGTTAACCTTTTAAAGCCTAGCGGTAACTTTACATACGACCAGATTTAACATTAAAAAATTCTACGTGGTGCCCACATTGCGTTTATGTGTTTTGTACGGATCTCAGAACAAACAGCAACTTTTGCCTTATAAAACATTAAGAGACTGGTTTTTATAACCGCAGTGGAGAGTGTTTACTGCGCGGTACGCACTGAGTCTTTATATAAAACAGATACGCTTCGTCTTTAAAGGGTTAATTGGTTGTAACTGCTGGATAAAATCCTTGTAAGTCTACCGTATGGTTAATCAGTTAGTTGGTGTGAGTTATGTTATTGTCGTAGGTCACTGCGTTTAATAATTTCAAATATTATTGTAGACTAATGGTAGCATGAAGTAAATTCACTTGTCGGGTCCACCAGACTCTCGACGTTTCGAAATGATATGGAAATAGAACATATTTGTTTATTTGCAACTGACTCAGTGTTAGGAGGCTGCTAATGGGTTACACAAACACGGGAATGAAGGACAAGAAGGCTGTACTAGTTACGTACAGTCAGCCGGGGAAAACAGTGTGTCCCCACTAAACGCACGGCTCGTTGAGTCACTGAATACTGCACCAGCATCGACAAACAGCTGGGCCGGCCTTAGGCCGATTGAACCGATATGACGCAATCGGGCCCCTCGCTTAGGGAGGGGCGGGAGGCCGTGATCATGGAGCATTTGCGTGTTGGTAATTTTTAAAAATGATAAAAAATGGACCATTTTAATTTGTCGTCCTAACTTACGTTAATATCCCAAAACGTTAGCCCTCTTCTTGCTCTACACAATAACTTTTAGGGGCCCGCCACAAGGATCCAAATTGGGTCCTGCCTTTGCTAAGGCTGGCACTGACAATGAGGAACAGAAGCAAGACGAAAACGTAGCTAAATCTGAGGAATTTTGTGTTTCTTCCGAATTCTGTATAACTCAGTAGCCTAAAACACTTTCACATATCCAATGGTTCAGCTGATCATATAACTAACTAACTAAGCACCCAACCAACCAACTAACTAACTAATTCGTATTATTTTAACCAACTCGTACACTAAATAATACAAATAATATAGTAAAATATAATACAAATAAAAAAATTACAAATTAGATTTACACGTACACGGTATGGACAACTTCAAATTGACTGACCAACTAAGTAAGTGCTTAAAGAAAATCACCACATCACCCAACTAATGCACTGAATAAAATATATTGGTAGCTATTGTAAAAAAACTCCTACAATAGCTATAATAGCTACGAATGTATTTTATTCAGTGCACGGGTTGGGTGATGTGGTGACTGTAACAAGATGCACCGTATGAATAACATCAAATTTGCTTAAATAGAAGTATAGGTTAGGTTGCACAACAATTTATTATTATTATGCTGGCATAATAATTATAAAACTAACGGTGGACAACAGTCAGTACTGTACACTAAACCGAAGCTCATTACGTCAGAGGAAAGACCTGAAGATGACCTACTCAGGTCGAAACGTGTTGTTTTGAAGGTCATCCACTATTACTGTCATACCCAATTGTATCCATATATGATAATAGCAAAAGATTGTTGTGCAACATAACCTACAAGTGTACCTCCATTTGAGTACGTTATATAGAACAGAGGGACGCAAACAGTAAAGATAACTGACTCCATACAGGAGAGTCCTTCTTGACAAGCTGTTTGTCGTTCAGCTAGTCAATAAATTCCAGCTTTTTGTAATTTCAAAACGTTTCACACGATGGGTCAGTAATAATGGTGGTGGTATACATTGGAAAAAGAAATGTTAAAATTACTTGATATTGTGAATTTGTTAAAATTACGTCACGATATACCAAAACCGGCTCCTCTAGTGACAAAGCTACAGAAAACTGATCTATGGGCAGCCAACATCGCAGATATGTGTGCCGGTCTGGGTCGCATCACCAGCGCAAGCGCTTCTGAGAATCACTTCTGAATGTCAAATGCCTGCATCTCTGTAGAGAGGTCAATGGGACGTAGAGACTCTTATGTAAGAATTTACATATTTCTGTGCAGAATTTCTGCTCACAGGCTATGTACAAAATAAAAGGTAAAATTTTCCCTATTCACGCCATGAAGGCATATAGGGAAAGTGAAAATTACAGCTCCACTCCTTCTTATCATCGACATTATATGGAGCTGATTGCTCATCTTCAAGCCCTGGCCGCCTTACCTTCTCAAAACAAAACCGGTACGCAGTGAGTAGGGCATTAGGTGAATCCCAGAGCCTTTCTGGACGTTTTGGAGGAGAAAATGTCTCTTGCCACTGTCGGGATGTGAACCCCGAATCGCCCACACCGTAGCCTAGTCACTGTATTGACTGAGCTATCCTGGTTCCTGCTCATAGAATGTAGATTTCGATCATGTGAATACTAAGGCCACTGTCCTGTATACATGTCATTCCTGGCGTAGTGCTTTGTTAGCTAAGTACGTAACATCTTTTCCTTTCTTTTCTTTTCTTTTCTTTTCTTTTCTTTTCTTTTCTTTTCTTTTCTTTTCTTTTCTTTTCTTTCCTTTTCTTTTCTTTCCTTTTCTTTTCTTTTCTTTTCTTTTCTTTTCTTTTCTTTCCTTTCCTTTCCTTTCCTTTCCTTTTCTTTTCTTTTCTTTCCTTTTCTTTTCTTTTCTTTTCTTTTCTTTTCTTTTCTTTCCTTTTCTTTTCCTTTTCTTTTCTTTCCTTTCCTTTCCTTTTCTTTCCTTTTCTTTCCTTTCCTTTTCTTTTCTTTTCTTTTCTTTTTGCCTACACAGAAATGACCTTAATATTTCTATGGTAAACCTCATTTCAAGAGTTGCAGTTTTTAACTAGACAGCATCTTAACTGTGCCAGTCTTGCTGCAGAATTATGAATGTTCTCCGCGTCTTTTTGCTTGACGACGAGGAATAGGAAGTCTGGAAAACAGAATTGTCTCATAAGACATAAAAAGGTCACCCCATGTCCTGCCCAGGGAGGCATACAGGAGTGGTAGAAGTATAGCCCCAACCCACTCGCAACCCTGCGCTAGAAGGAGGTGGGTGGTCAGTACCACGCTCCCTTTGCTTTACCCCTGGGAAAGTTTCGGCGCTTATTATGCAGGAGACTGTGTCTCGTAAGACATAAACTTCTTATAAATGTCCGTGGAAACTGTTGTGCTGATTTGAAAATGACTACTATGGAGACTCACATGTGGGCATAATTATGCCGCAACATGCAGCATATGTGTATGTGAAAGCAAAAGCGCTGCAATCTATGCAGTTGCTTTACAACAGAATTTTTCAAATGAATTTTTATTTAGGACGCACACTGTTCTAAAATATCATCTTACTTATCTGTTTCATAAATTAAAGTATAAAATGTTCAAGTAAGGTAAAGTTTTCCCCGTGCACGCCATGAAGTTGTATGGGGGGGGGGGGGGCAATGAAGGTATAACTCCTCAGATTCTCAGCCTCAGCACTGAATGGATGTGAGTGACTTCAACCAATTTACGCCCTGGAAAGAGTCATGTTACCCATCTGAAGGGAGGATAAGTCGTCCCCAGTACTAAGCTGTATGCTTTGGAGTAAAGAAAGATATTTTGCCCCTGCCGGCTTACGAATCACGACTCGTTGGTTGTACAGCCCCTTGCCTAGTCGCTGTACCGACCGAGCTATCGAGGTTCCAGTTCCACCAGATTATTAATATTCTGTGTCAAATGTACAGGAAGTCTTGTTAACGCAGGTCTCTTCTGTGGGATAAATGTGGCGGGAAAATAGAGGTGACCAGCCATTTCTTGTAAAGTGGTGTGGGAGGAATGCAGGTCAGATGAGCGTCGAGTTCCAAAATAATTTTCACTGCTTGTGTGAACCAGTTGGCTCTCAATTACAAGAACAGTGCTATTAACATTAGTCATGTAAACGGGCGGTCATTTAGCAACGGCGCACCAGGCGCGAATCGGGTTAATTAAGAAGACAGCTCAAACACGTCGAGGCGTGAGAATGGAGGAAATTCGTCACTGCAAAAGGGACGTACATCCCATGTTTCTAATTCATGCCCTGTTGCGTAATAACGAACTATTAAGCCTTTAAAGACAAAATGTAATCTGTTTTATACGAGAACTCAGCTCGTACCGCACTGTAAACACTCTCCACCTCGGTTGTAAAAACCAATCCGTTAATGATGTATAAGGTAAACGTTGCTGTTTGTTCTGACATCCATAGAAAACACATAAACGTAATGTCAGTACAATGTAGAGCTTTTGAATGTTAAACCAGGTAAAGTATTCGCAAGGCTCTAAAAGGTTAAACGAAGGTTCATATACCGTGAATTGTTCCCTGTTGGGCATATATCGGCTTTGAAGCAGCTTTTGAATATTTTGAATATATATACTTTTGAATATATATATGCGGTTTAAGACTTAGTAGAGAGTTGCATTGCTGCTTTGAAAGTGTTTACAATGGAGGAATTTTATACACCTGCCCATCCACTCATCCTTCTACCCATCCGTTATACAAAGAGAGGCATGGGGGCAGTAGGCCTATAGCTGCGACTTATTTCCGCCAATTCCTCTCTTTGATTTTATCGTAAATGAATTTTTGGTCCCGAGAAGAAAGAATTTCTTGCATTGCAGAAGAAACGTGTACTCCTTATGGAAGACTCTGTCCCTGCGGCGTAGCTATTTAAATATATGTTCATTATTATTATTAACCTTTTAAATCCTAGCGGTAACTTTACACACCACCAGGTTTAACATTAAAAAATTCTACATGTTGCCCACATCGCGTTTATGTGTTTTGTACGGATCTCAGAACAAACAGCAACTTTTGCCTTCTGAAACATTAAGAGAGTGGTTTTTTATAACCGAAGTGGAGAGTGTTTACAGCGCGGTACGCACTGAGTACTTATATAAAACAGATACGCTTCGTCTTTAAAGGGTTAATCTACACCGAAAAGGAAATTAGTTGCTATGTCGATGCCGTTGCTTACGTATTTTACTAGTATTGCATGTCGTCGAAGTATCATAAAGTAAAGGGCGCGCCTGTTCGTACATACTGTCACATGCAGTTATACCCATACTTGCACATGCGCATGTGCATACGTGCACATGAATAGGCGCTTTGTAATTAAAGTATTAATATGGATCATTCCGCTTTACGTCTTTGATCAAGCTGTCACTTGTAAGTCGTTTAAACATTGAAGTGGCTGCATGTAAATTTTTTGGACCCGAAAAGAAGACGCAGAAATACTGTTTTAAATGCCGGGTGAACAGGCCTGGAAGTTAGTCGGTACAGCAACTGATTCACGGTTTAGCGACAGGTTTTTTTTCGTGAGGGCAAGGATTTTTATGTTCACCATCACGTCTACACTGACTGTGTTACACACGTAGTCTTGTGCAGTGAATATCATAGGCAAAGTGGCCGGAGCGTGAAGGTAAACACGCACCCACATCTAGTGCCGACGTTAAGAAAGAATGGAGATATACCTCTGCTCGCGATACTTTTTGACGATGCAGTCATTACTGAGAAACAGGACAATTTTCGCTCGCACAAATGGAACGTATTCAGCAAATCCCTTTTCAGGACGGTAAACGGTGAATCCTCAGTTTGTGAAGAAGGCAAAGGCCTCCTGGAAGAGAAGGTAGCTGCGGTTTTGTATAATTACCACTACAATTAATGAAACAGCCACTGATGCTGGGATGTTGGGGGTTACGTAAATCGTAAAAAATATATTGGCGTGCAACCTATGTATTCCACGGGCAGCGAATCCAAGTTTAGCTGTGGAAATCGTGACGATTGGGATTGCAGTGCAGGGAATAATAAAGATAACTTGAAGGTTGGAGAGTTGGTGGCAATATAAGGGCTAAGATCAGAAGCTGGATGATGAAATCGTGCCCCGTCGCACACGCTTGTATCTTCCCTCTGTGTAATGCAATAACTGTTGTCGTCTATGCCAAAGGTAAATTTTGCGACGGGATATTTGGTTGGTGATAGTGAAGTTGGCAATTTGAATTAAGTCGTAGCTGTGACAAAACCACAGATGACTATGTAAAACGTGCGTATGAACACCGATCTCTGCCGTTGATGACGCACGGAGGACCAGTACGAATGAACGCAGTACGAAGCAGCTATGTGTACTGATAGATATGTTTGTTAATTATGCGTTTAAATGGCGATTTAAACGATCGTAATGATACTGTTGTGGGTGGTGTGCTCAGTTTGGTCAGTCATTCCAGTTTAAGTAACATTTGTTATCGGATGATAATGGTATAGGTTATGTGTATGAACTTCTTGTGGATATAATCAGACGTGTGAAAATAATAAAGTGATTTTTTGTCATGATTGTTTCTGAAATTGTACGGTGGAAATGGAAAATAACAACAAGGAGTCTTTCAAACTTCTGGACGTCTCACCATCTGGTACGGACTCAGCATCGGATGTCCCAGAAATCGTATTGGCCCCACCAAGAAAGAAGAGAATCAAGAGGTTTGTGTTGGCATTTGTGAGTGGTTTCTGGAACTTTTTTAAGTAACTGCAAATTGAAAAATGCAGTGACCTCGATTACGTCCGTCTGTTGGCAATCCCTTCGGTTTGAACCGATCTTCCTTCGAACGAGCCATGTAATTTGATAGTATCGGCGACTGCCAACAAAATTTAACTGCAGAATTAAAATTTTATCCACCTCTGACACTGGGGGCTTGTTACACTTTAGTGACAGAAAATGGATTTACAGTTCCCGATACATTTAAAATATAAGCTGTATTCCTAAGGCAGGAATTTTGTATTGCATTGTATTGTATTACTACCAAGCTTTGAGATTAATTATCATGACCAAAACTTGACTTACGGTGCCCAGCGATCATTGAACATTGAAAATTAATTACAGCAAGGCTATCCTTTTTCCATTACTTAGAAGGTTAGAAGTTGAGATTCCATTTTATTGACAGAAACTCATGTTAAACAAAAATACTTATTTCACTAAAGTTAGGCTGCTAGGTTTCATTTTAGTCACACTACCAAAGGTGCATGAGAAAACAAAGGTTTAATGTGTGATGGTTGGGCTTTTATTTTACCACCAAGGTTAGGTCTTGGGTTTCATTTGACAGAAACCCAGTTTTTATGTTGCGACCGTATTACTGAGAGAATAGGAAATGCTTATGTACCTCAGCAGCTGTCACATACATTGCGGTCACCATTTCTGTTGGCAATTTTGTTGTTCAGTACATCCACCATGAATTCTAATGCCACAAATTGAGGTAGATATATTGTGATCACAGTAACATGTTCAGTCACAAATTTTGCTTGTTACACACATAACAGTCTTTGGAGGTATGGGTGTATGTACAGTTGTAAACACTACCATAGTACTGGCCAGGGATCAAATCCCGCTGGGGCTGAGATTTTCCCCACCAGTCCAGACTGGCCCTGGGGCCCACCCAGCCTCCTGTACAATGGGTACTGGGTCTTTCCCGGAGGTAAATTGGTCGGGACATGGGGCTAGCCACCCCACCCCCTTCTAGCACCAAGGCTGATGAAAGGTTAGAGCTATACCTCTACTCCCCCTTGGGCTTTAGGCCTGTATAGGGATACCTTTACCTTTACCATAATACTTGAGAAGTAGGTGGGACTCCTGTATTAGGTCTGTTTAGTAGAGTCAGAGAGTTAATATTCCTTTTGAATAATCTCTGTACCTGAAATTGTCTCATACTTGACTGTCTCCCATCAGCCTGTGTTATCAGCAGTTCAGCTGAAAATGTGATAAGATAAAAAGAAGACTGGGATATGTTACTGTGTAGTTTGGTCAATAGCTATTAGAGTTCTGGAGGAACCTACACACTTTATGTTCAGGGTGGAGGAGTGAAAATGGAGGCAGCAGACTCCTCCAAAATGTTGGTACACATCTAAAAACCTGCACGCAGTCAAATCCCAGAAAGGTCATGCGATGACTTAGACAGTCAAACACCTGAGACCATGGAGGGCCGTGTTTAACCTTTTAAAGCCTAGCGGTCACTTTATGGACTACCAGGCTTAACTTTAATCAATTCTCCATGGTGCTCACATTGTGTTTATGTGTTTCGTACTTATCTGGGAACAGTCTGCAACTTTTACCTTACACGTCATCAAATGATTGGTTTTTTAAACTGAGGTGGAGAATGTTTACTGCGCGGTACACCCTCTGGCTTTGTATCAGACAGAATGTGTTTTGTCTTTAAAGGGTTAATCCCAAGCCAGTCAATATGAGATTTGTGGTTGACAAAGTAGCACTGGGACAGGCATTTCTCTGAGTACTTCAGTTTTCCCTTGTCAGTATCATATTCATCCATGTCATTGGTGCCATATAATCTTTATCAATTGAGCGTCATTAGGTAACCTGCATCCCAGAAGATTAAAAGAAATTGCTTGTTAGCAGATCTGTTATATTTACTTTTCAGATTTTGGTGCTCTAGATTACTACTTATCATTTTACTGCTATCATGTTGATATCTCTCTGCTTACATCTACAGAGTGGAATGGCTGGTTTATGTACACAAAGAATATGAATGGTACGGTGTTTTAACCCTTTAAAGACGAAACGTATCTGTTTTATACAAGGACTCAGTGCATACCGCGCTGTGAACACTCTCCACTTCGGTTATAAAATCCAGTCTCTTCATGTTTTATAAGGCAAAAGTTGCTGTTTGTTCTGAGATCTGTACAGAACACATAAACGCAATATGGGCATCATGCATAATTTTTTAATGTTAAACCTGGTGGTACATAAAGTTACCGCTAGGCTTTGAAAGGTTAAGTCATATAACTCAGCTTTATTATTGTATCTAAATTTGGGATCCTTATTTTAACATCACAGTTAAGTTGTTAGCATTACTGCTTTGTATTTGGAAGGACCCAGGTTCAAACACAGAGGCAATCTATATTGTTCAAGGTTCTTAATGGTTTTCCTAAGTCTTCTCAGGCAGATTCTACAACAGTACTTGAAATTAGGCCACAGTCACTTCCACAAATTTTTCATTTTATTGTTCACAAATCAGTTGTATACAGTGTCAGCTGCTGAGTTGTCATTAAATAAACCATAAATGAACACATTTATTTCATTTTCAGGTTAAGGTACAGGGTGTTAATTCCCCACATTATACGTGAAGATGAATTAGAGTAGGTTAGTTAGGTTAATGTTTGTATCTGCTCAGTTACTCAGTAATATTTACGGGTGTACTTGTATTTAGACGTCTCCGAGGAACGTCTGTGTCTCGAGGCAGGAAGACACAGGCGTGTAACTGCCAGGGCCGGATTATTGGCCTGTCTGTGGCTGCAGCATTACTCATCTGTTGGCTAGTCACTGTGACATGGTTGGCTGTCGTTTTGCACAGAGAGCTGAGACGTCTTGATAATTATGTCCATTCCGGTAAGTAGACAAAACATCCTTCAGTATGTCTTTACCATATACATATCAGTTGCATCAGAAAGATTTTAGGGGCAGTTGGGATAACATATCTGGTATAGTGACTCGCTATGGGCTGGACGGTCCGGGGATCGAATTCTGGTAGGGGCGAGATTTTCTGCATCCATGTGGACTGGCCGTGAGGCCCACCCAGCCTCCTGTACAGTGGATATCAGTTCTTTCCCTGCGGTAAAGCGGCTGGGGCATGGGGCTAGCAACCCCACCCCTTTGTAGTGCAGAGGCTAACAAAAGGGTAGAGCTATCCTTCTACTCCCCCTTGGGCCTCCATGGCCTGTATAGCCCCCCCCCCCCCATGCGGTAGTGTTTAGAGACAGGCTGGGTGGTGTGACTTGCAGTTTGTTTAACACTGGCCATAAATGAAACCACAATTCAGTTGCTGTTTATGTAGTCTGATACACACTCACCTGTTGGTTGGTTGGTTGGTTGGTTGGTTGGTTCGTTCGTTCATTTGTAGGTTTGTTAGGTTACAAAAGGTCTGGTGCAAGTTTAATTTTGCACAGGTTGGAATTGTGTACACAGCCTGTGTGTGTGTGTGTGTGTGTGTGTGTGTGTGTGTGTCGACAGACAGACAAGCTTATATACATATACTGTACATACTATACAGGGAGCCATATTTATGCATATGTCCTGTACTGTTACCAAACGTTGTAAACAAAGAAACGTGCACTATGAAAAACAAAATGCATTTGCCTAAATGTCCGTACAGACACTCCCTGTAGTTACATGCTGGAAGATCCAGTGCATGGCGAGTTTTCTGCAAGTCAGAATTCAGTTCATCTGTGGTCAACTGTGTATATGTATCCAAGGAAAATCTAGACTTCAGCACACTGGAACCTGATCGGCCACAGCACGGCCAACCTGCAACTGTATTATGGACCACCAGTATTCTTCCAGAACTTACAACTAAGTGTGCTTTCACTGCCACAACGAAAAATATGACGTGTGTTTCAAAAATGCTGTTTCTTTTTTCCCCTTTTTCTCTTTTTGTCTTTGCTGTCTCTGCCTTTTTTAATTATTATTGCATAAGTCTGAAATTGCATAACCTGAAATTGCAAAAGTTGGGAAGAGCATGTATGTGATATTAAGATGTAATTTAAGTTTTAGATCTTCAGCACTTGTTCTGATGCTATTGTATCCACATTAGGACGCTGTGTCATAAATGGATTTAAAAAAACACAGCATAGGTTCTAATTCTAGCTGTAGCCAGAGTGTTTCTTGTTATTGTGTGATTTGCACTGAGGTGGCAAACTATCAAATTACTTTTCCAAACTTACCCTCTTCCTGTTTGCTTACTAGTTTGGAGTGTGTTGGTAATGTATGGGAATTTGTTGATACTTTTTAAGCATTATTTCTGTATGGTATCAATGGTTGTGTAACCCATTGGACAGATTACATACAAATTTTGGTTTTCATCATGTGTTTTCACTCTTTGAGGTTACTTATTTATTACACCTATTATCTGTTCCTGATGCATTGCTCCTAGGGTTGCTGAGTAATGATCTTTCAAGTGCATAGGTTATATGGCTTCAAATGAGACAGTGACTGTTAATGACTAGTTGGGAATCACATGGAAGAATGTGGTTGTAGGCTGTTTTTAAATATATAATTTAATATAATTTAATATGTAATATATAACATAATTTGTATAATTTTTAAATATATAATTTGACCAGTTCTATATCCAAAAAGGAAGTCTTAACCTGATTGGATTTATGGAATTGTGAGAAATAAAATAAAAATAAAATAAAAAATATGTCCACTAGCCCAGCTGCCTTCTATTTATTGGCTGCTGGGGGCTTTATCCCCAGTGCAAAGCTTAGCATGAGAAGAGGTTGACCACGTACATCCAGCTAGTGCTGAGGTTAATACATAATACGACTCTGCCCATACTCAATCATGGCATGGTACTTAATTAAGCACATGAATAACTTGACCTTCACTGTGCTATCCCAACAGTTGCGTAAAGGAACTGGAGAAAATTTTGTTAAATTTTATGTGATCATACAAGGCACCTGCTTTAGACATGTGGGCAACATTCTTGTCAAGAGTAATGAAATAGAGATGGCAACAGTATACCATGTTTGAAAAGCGACTTTTGTTGAACTACGACAAGTTTAAACATATAAGTATCATGTAATGAGAAACTCAAACACAGTGGATTGAGCTAATCATTAAGTGGCCCTGACATGATCAGTATTACTGCCAGCAATATTAAGCATGTAAATTCAATCATGATGCAGGAAATTGAAGGAAAGTGACAAAATCGAGGAGTCTAGGCATTTGGGATCTGGTACAGATGAACTTTATGCCCTAATGTAAGTGCAGGACACTTGCCCCATCATTGCACAAGTTGACTATTACTGATTGTAACACTGACAGTAAATACTGGTCATGCGACATCAGAGCTGAAGTGAACATACAGACCAATCCATGATACCGTCGTTGCTGACAGTAAATATAGATCCTTTGTATGCGCGTTATAGTTACGGTATATTCTGTAACACAGATCGACATTACGTGCATTACTCGAATGCCTACCAGAGTGAATCATTCGATAGTTATGTTCGATAGTGCCCATGACGATCAATACATCGTCGTCACTTTTCCAGGTAGGGGGTGATACACAACTGTGTAATTTTGTGATCCGTGGGAGGATGTCCCGCACCGCCTGCGCTGAAACGCCGTGTTGCGACGGCGCGGGCGGATCAATGAAGTTGACCGCTGGGGTCGGACAGACGTTTAGTGATGACCTGATCAACAAAAGCTAGCGACATTAACGTCGATACTGTGATAGCGGTGTTTGCTTTCAATGTGTTGATGTGCTGCAATGGAGTCGACCCACCATGTAACCGTCCCCCTGCGTGCGGGCAAGAAGATGAAGAAACGGAAAGAGCTGGATGCTCTTGTGGCCCATTCAGGCACAGGGAAGCGTGTGGGGGTCAGCGGTGGCGGTGGGTCTAGCCCTCAGGATCAGCTGTTATCGGAGTCCAGTGATGAGCATGATGATTACTGGAGTGGAAAGGACCGCGGCAGCGGAGGCAGCAATGGCGGGGGCGGAGGCCCACGGTGTCGTCTCTTTTACCGTCGCCGTTTGTTCGGTTCGCTGCTGCGTGCTTGCACTGCAGTTCTTGTGTTCGCGTGTGTGGTGTCCACCACCACCGTTATGTGGCTGTTCATTGACATCCGGGAGCAGGTGACCTCCCTGCGCAATGAACTCGACCAAGGTGCTGTATATTGTGTGGCTTCATGTACCAAAATTTGCTCATGCCGTATCTTTGCCCTTCCTACTATTTTTGTGTTATTCGACGTCAAACGTACCAGAAGTTGCTCACATTGTAGTCCCTCCTTTTGTATGTCCCTCACAGTGTCTCCTCAAGACCCATTTTAATATTTGATGTATGAGGTACGTATTTTCAAACACATTATGTCCACTCTTGACAAGAATTGTGTTCTGATTACATAAGACTAAGGGACAAGATACATATCAAAGCAGAATCTCAAACCTACAGTGTCAGGCCTAACAGACCATTGACCACAACAGTCGTGTGCAGTACTAGAGGTCTGTACCCTGCATCTCTTTCTCCCTAGATAACTCAGTTCTTACTAGAGTGGATGTATGTGTTTTTGAAAATAAGCTTGTCGTATAAAGTTTTCACAGCAATGGATAATATGATTTTGCCTTCTGAGTTATGACACTTTGTAGTTCTGTCCACGGTTATCGGTTTTTTAACAGACCTGCTGTATCTATCCTCAGTGTAGAAGTGATTGGCGCCGGGTTGTGGGTGGTTATCTGGCAAGAGTGAAAGGGGTTGAGCAGAACAAAAAAAATTGGCCCCTGATAGCCAGGAGCAGGAGAAGAGGTATCAAAGCCTTCTCTTGGCCAGCAGACAACAGAGCAGAGAAGGTCCGTTTCATGCTCAAGTTATATAAGTTTAGGTTCGTCAACTTACATGTGTTAAGGGAAACATTTTGCATATCAGCAGACATTGGCAATATTTGAAAGTTGTGAATACATGAGGAATATCAATCCAAATATGTAAGTATAAAAAATATGGTAGTTTATAGGCCATTTGGGGTTTCCTGGGTGGTCCATGGTATTCAGAAGTTTTAGAGATATGGGCTTAGACCACCCTTTGCAATTTCTGTGCTAATTACTCCCTACTATTGAAGACAGTATAGCTAATTAATCCCTGGTGGCATATTATGACATTGTATTGAAATATATAGATTTTAAATGTTTGGTAATTTAAATAAAATGAATAGTTGTGATATAAAATTATAAAAAGTGGAAGTGAAGGTGGTATACTATTTTTAAAGTGTGTTTTGTCCCGAAGTGTTAGTACAACTGTACGAAGTTTCCTGTCATCACATCCCAGAAGACTCTTTATGTTTCATGTTCCCTACAATATAAACACGAGATTTCATAAAAATTTGTTGTCTTCTAAGGAGTGTTTGTGGCCTCATGTAGTGACTTTGTCACTGACATTCAACAAGTGTGACTTGAAGCGACACATACTTTATTATGGCCGTAGGTGTGAAACATGTAATTATGTTGCTATCCTGTGCATGATTGCAGTTGCTGCAGGTAGTCAAGGTGTTCCAGAAGAACTCCAAAAGTGTCACTCACTGTCCAGAGAGCTACAGCAAAACCAGACATTGCTCTCCAGGAATCTCTCTGCCCTCACTCTACAATTGAAAAACTTCAGTGCTGAGGTCTGTTGAATGTGTGAAAATGTGCTAAGGGTCTGTGTCTGTTGGAGAAACCTGTAAAGGATAATGACTTGAAAATTGTTGTTCTGACATAAGATGGAAATAGTGATTTGTAATGTAATATCATCCACAGAGATGATCTTGAACTAGTAGAGAGATATAATTTTTATAATAGTCCTAGTATATATCACTGTAATCTCTTAAAATGTAGCCAAGCACCACGACCACAAAAATTGTCAGACTGGTTCAAAAATGTAGGAGCTCGACAGTGTGGCATGTCTGCTTAACAGCAGTTGACAGATAATGTGACTGTGGTCAGTAAGAAAGAATTGAACTTAAAAGTAATGAAACTTTGGGCAAATAACTGAGAACATTAACAAGAAGCAAAATTTCTGAAGTAATTTACAAGTGTGAATATTTTATTTATTTATTTATTTTTTTTTATTTTTTTATTTTTTTTATTTTTTTTATTTTTTTTATTTTTATTTTTATTTTTTTTTTTTTTTTTGGGGTATGTTGTTGGCTGGCTGGCTGGCTTGCTGGTTGGTTGGGTGGTTGGTTGTTTGGTTGGTTGATTGGTTTGTATGTTGGTTCAGAGCCTGTTTAATGGTGCTTTGCCAGCTGCAGAAGTTTTATTAGACTTAAAGGAGATTGATTCTTGATTTATTTAATGACACTTTTTCAACTGCATGCATTATGTACCGCTGGGCAGAAATATGTTTTGTGAATATTGAATTGGAATTGTGTGGAAGTGTTCGTGGCCTGCATTATGCTAATGTGCCATCATTTCCCTGAGAGAATGAGGGAAACTGCAGAATGCCTTAGCCAGGATAGCTGGCCCCCACGGTGAGATTTGAAGTCGGGGCAGTCCATGTGAATCAGGAGTGTTCAGTGCTGGTGATAAGAGAACTGGGTACAGTGGATTTTGAAGGAGAGGGCTAGTAATAACGTGTTTAATGTCTCAGTCTTTGCATTCTGCTCTTAAAAGTTAAAGATGCTGTGACTGTTAGCCAGGATTTGAATGAAGTAAGTAGTGAATAGAAGGCATATTCCATACCACAGTTCCAACCGGCGTGATATGTCTTTACAGCTGTTGGGGATCCAAGCTGGACTGCGTGATGTAGACGACAGACTGAAGGCTGCTCCCCAACTTGTGAATCTTCCTCAAGATGTTCAGAGTCTTTCAACCAGTGTGGCCTCATTTGGCAGCCAGATTCGTGACCTTAATACAACGGTCACAATGCTCAAGAATGAGAACAGCCAACTACAAGAAGCTTCAAAGACCCTGTTTGAAAATGTCACGACTCTCAAGGTATGAACCAACCACTCAGCTTTTTAATCCCTTCCCCATTTTTAATACAGTATTATGTGAGATCTAGGAGACACTGTACTGTTTTCAACGTAGTATTGTGTTTTGATTTCCCTGCTTCAAATTCCGCCTCGTCACCATAGTATTTCATATGGAGGAAGAACTGACAGCTGCTGCACCTAGGAGAAGAATTAGAACATTTTCTGCCTACTTTGGGCAGGCAATGGTTACAAAATCTTTATTTATATGTAGCAGTTCTTATTTTTCTATTATAAAAAAATTTTAAGGCCAGAACAATGGGAGGCAGTACTGCTGTCATAATAGAAATGGGTAAGGTATTAATTTATTTTGTCCATGATTGCTAAGCTTGCTACCTTTGTTCTGCGCAAATGTTGTGAATCCACGGAAGACCTTACTGAGTGGAAAAACAATTTGGAATATTGTGTGCCTGTCAGGATATGTTGATGTATCTTTGGGATGAGTTTACTGAATTTTGTATCATCATTCCACTAGGGCTCCATATTCATTAATTGTCATCTGGAGCTAGTACAATAAATCCCAAGTGGCTGCAATAGTGACGGGCCGTGTCCCACCCCAAGAATGTAAATTAAAATGTTGATGTTGGATTTATCATGTTCAATTTAACATGTGGATGTTTCCAGCAAAGATTGGTGCAGATAGCGAACACAACACTGCAGTCACAGTTACCCTCAACAGAGGATCAGGCAGAGAAGGAAGAAATGAAGTCTGTTCTGCAGCAGCTGTCTGCCAACTTGACACTTGTAAATGATACATTGAGCAAGAAGCTCCAATGGCTTGCTGAAGATGAAAGCAAGAACCAAGTAAGGGTCTTTGCTGACACTTTGTTCTAGGTTGTCACTCATATTTTGGTAGCTGGTCCCTCTTTACAGTTTGTGGGTTAGTACCTGGGATCTGTTTGATATCTGGTCAGTGTTTGCATGCTGGTATTTGACAGCTATTTGAGAATCATCCACAACTTACAATTCTTTGCTGTTACGTGGCTGCTGTTTGGGAATCGTCCACTGTGTACAATTCTTCTGCTTGTACCTGGCCACTGTTTGAGAGTTGTCCACTATTTACAGTTTATGTGTCAAGAGATTTAACCTTTAAATGACCTACATTTGCATATGTGAACGCATGTAAAGAAACACCCGTAGAAATTAATTTCATATACTGAGGCAACAAGGAAACTTACTGCATTTTTAAGATATGGTTAATGCATTTATGTAAAGTATGAATGCAGGTTTTCCTGAAAAAAGATATTTATGAAAGTAGTATGCAGCTTATTGATGATGTCTGTGAAAGAGTGTGTTGTTTTTTTGCATTTCAGAAGTCAGTTTTTGGACTGGAGGACTTGGGCCAGAATGTGAGTGCTCGCCTTACCACACTGGAGGGTAGCTGTGTTAAGTCTGCTTTGCACAGTGCCCTCAATATGACGGTTGGAAAACTGTCACTTCAGGTTCGTTGATTTTACATGTCATTTGTTAAAAATTTGAGTCATCGTATACTATTGCTGGTTATAGATATTAATGAGGTTTGTGTTTACAAGGCGTGTTCAAAAAAAGACCGAACTTTTGCTATAAAGACTTTATTGCTCATTTTACAACATTTTAAGCGCTGTCCCCTTCAAAGTAGTCCCCTCTACTGACGATACACCGTTCCCAATGTTTCTTCCATTGTTGGAATGCTTCCTGGATTGCACTTTGTGTGATGGAGCGCAGTTCTCTTGTTGCATTTTCGTGAATCTCCTCTGTAGTTTGGAAACGACGTCCTTTCAAAGTGGTTTTAAGTTTGGGAAGCAGGAAAAAGTCTGCTGGGGCTAAGTCTGGAGAATAGGGTGGATGGGGCACAATGGATATCTGGTGTTTTGCCAGAAAACTGCGGATGAGGAGCGAGGCGTGAGCCAGCGCATTGTCGTGGTGCAACATCCAAGTTTGGTTTTTCCACAATTCAGGCCTCTTCCTGCGCACAGCATCCCTCAAATGCGCTAAAAATTCCTGGTACAACTGTTTGTTTACCATCTGACCACGTGGTGCAAATTCATGATGGACAATGCCTTTGCAATCAAAAAACACAGCCAACATCACCTTGATCTTTGACCGACTCATCCGTGCTTTTTTTGGTCGAGGAGACCCTTTCCCCATCCACTGCGACGATTGCATCTTGGTTTCAACATCTTAGCCATAAACCCATGTCTCATCTCCTGTTATGATGTTCTTAAGGAAGTTTTCGTTATTACTTGTATTTGCATTGGCAAGCAGTTCCTGGCTGATATCAACACGGTTCTCTTTCTGATTGTCAGTCAACAAATGCGGCACGATGCATCTGAAGTTTTTCAGTCAAAATTTGATGGCAAGATCCTATGCTGATGCCCACTTCGTCAGCAACTTCTCAGGCAGTTAAACGATGATTTCCACGAATCACAGCACAAACTCTGTCGACATGGTTGTCGTCTGTTGATGTGGAAGGTCGTCCAGGCCTGGGATCTTCACCAACCGACATTCTGCCCTCTTTAAAACGCTTAAACCACTCATAGCACTGCGTTCGGCTGATACAGTCCTCTCTGTATGCTTGGTTAAGCAATTGAAATGTCTCTGTAAAATTTTTACCAAGTTTGCAGCAAAATTTCACACACACACATTGTTCTTCAAGCTCTTTCATTGTCACTTTGTCACTAATCCGACGAACAGCTTGTGCACGTGCTCAGTTCAGTGGATGTAGCTCGATGACTAATGCTCATAGCGAAACAGGACAAATGGCAGTTTGTTGTCAAAACCTGCCGCTAGGTACGCTCAGTAATGGCAGCGCACTCTCTGTGCTGGTTGGTGCGCTATTTAAAAAGCTTGGTCTTTTTTTGAACACGCCTCGTATTGTCATACAAAGTATTCTGTACTGTGTGCTGATTTTGTAAATGACTGATATAATTAGGACTTAACCCTGTCTAAAATGGGGGTTGTATATTTGATCCAGAAGTAAATGTGCTCAGTGTCATTTCATTCAGACTCTGCAGTTTTATTGAAATCCCCAAGTAGTTTCTTCGACAGGCAGGCATGATCTTCCATTGCACATTCATTTTATATTTTTTATGCAGAAAATGAATAATGAAACCAGGGTCATGTCACCTCATTTGTTGTTTAAACTTGTCTGTCATAAGACACATGGGTGCCATATCATATATTTATGTATGTATTTGAAGTGTTGTCATAAAAATTGAAGATAGTGTCAGGTCTAATTACCAGAATGTAGAGCAAAATGATGATGCGAGACTTACTCCTAAATCTGTTCAAACAGTAGCACACCTGAAGTGCATGGCCCAGGCAATAATAAAAATATGGCTGGTGTTTATCGTGCCTGTGCATATGTGTGTGCATGTGCACTTAAGCATTTGCTGGTAGCCAAAGTTGTGAGGACATACAGAAGTGTATGAATGGTCTTTCAAAAGCTAATGTCATTCTGGTGAAAATGGGACACTATAGCTAGACATATATGTGGTATAGTTATGGATTATAAACTTATGGTCTTGTTTTGTATGAAAAGTTAGTAAAGGATGATCCATGAATCCTTGAGGTTTTGTCTTGCAGATATTGCAGATCTCTGTTAGCCAAGGTGTAGCACACAGGTATATTTCTCATAGCTGTTAATCTACGAGGTTCGCTGACCTGTCAGTCAAAATGCAAGCATTTGAAGGAGAGTAATTGTCATAAGATTTCTTTCTTTTCCAGAACTTGGTACTGTGATTTGTATTTACCATGACCATGTTGTTATAAACTTATTATTTCTATTTGGAATAAGGAGGAATTGCCTGAGGAATGGAAGGAGTCAGTCATCGTGCCTATTTATAAGAAGGGGGATAAAACCGATTGTTGTAATTATCGAGGCATATCTCTGTTGTCAACTACACGCAAAATTCTATACAACATTCTTTTGTCAAGGTTAACTCCATATGCAGAGGAAATTATTGGGGATCATCAGTGTGGATTTTGACGTAACAGGTCAACTACTGATCATATATTCAGCATTCATCAAATACTTGAGAAAAAATGGGAATACAATGAGGCAGTGCATCAGCTATATATAGACTTCAAGAAAGCCTGTGATTCAGTTAGGAAGGAGGTCTTGTATAATATTCTCATTGAGTTCGGTATCCCCATGAGAATATTAAGGTTAATAAAAATGTGACTAAGTGAAACCTATAACAGAGTTCACGTAGGCAAACGTCTGTCTGAGATGTTTCTTATTACGAATGGTTTGAAACAAGGAGATTCTCTGTCGCCATTGCTTTTCAACTTTGCTTTGGAATATGCCATTAGGAGGGTTCACGCAAACCCGGAGGGCTTGAAATTGTATGGTACATAACAGCTTCTGGTTTATGGTGCTGATGTTAATATATTGGGTGGAAGCATACATAGTATAAAGAAAAACACAAAAGATTTGGTAATTGCTAGTAAGGAGGTTGGTCTAGAAGTAAATGCTGTGAAAACTAAGTACATGGACATGTCTCGAAATCAGAATGCAGGACACAATCACAACATAAATATAGATAATAAATCCTTTGAAAGGGTGGAAGAATTCAAATATTTGGGAGCAACCCTAACAAATTGAAACTCCATTCATGAAGAAATTAAGAGCAGATTGAAGTCAGGGAATGCTTGCTATCATTTGTTGCAGAATCTTTTGTCTTCCAGGTTGCTATCCAAAAGCACAAAGATTAGGGTATACAGAACTATAATTTTACCTGTTGTTTTGTATGGGTGTGAAACTTGGTCTCTCGCACTGAGGGAGGAACAAAGACTGAGGGTGTTCGAGAATAGGGTGCTGAGGAGGATATTTGGGCCTAAGAAGGACGAGGCGACAGGGGAGTGGAGAAGACTACATAACGAGGAACTTAATGACCTGTACTCATCACCAAATATTATTCAGGTTATCAAATCGAGAAGAATGAGATGGGTGGGGCGTGTAGCACATATGGGGGAAAAGAGAGGTGCATACAGGATTTTGGTGGGGAGACCTGAGGGAAGGCAACCACTTGGGAGACCCAGGCATAGGTGGGAAGATAATATTAAAGTGGATCTTCAAGACGTGGGATGGGGGGGCATGGACTGGATTGAGCTGGCTTAGGATAGGGACAGGTGGCGGGCTCTTGTGAATGCAGTAATGAACCTCTGGGTTCCATAAAATGTGGGGAATTTCTTGACTAGCTGAGAAACTCTTAGCTTCTCAAGAATGCCTCTGCTCCATGGAGTTATGACCATATTGTTCTTGATGGTTGTACAAATTGCAGTCTGTATTACAGGTGGCTAATGGGGAAGATCAGCTGCATGAGCTGGCTGGAAAGGTGTCACAACTGCAGCTGCAGGCTGATGAACTTGAAAGGAATGGGACGATGCTGTCATCGCAAGTTAGTCATATCATCAGCAGGCCAAGTGTAGACAAGCCTGCATATGCTGAACTCTTGTCGCAAGCGGAGCTTCAGACAGGTCAGTGCTGCAGGCTGATGGGTGATGTCCCATTGATATTTGCTGTTCTGGTGCTGCAATTTCTAGTCGTTTAATTGCAGGTTCATGCCATTAGATCCACCAAAATGTTCAGTAACCTCAGTGTTTGTAGGAAGAGTTGGATTACTGTAAAAGAGACTAAATGGAACCATGTGCTGGTTGGCGACAACTTGCAAGACTTGGGTATAGTTGAGAAGATCATATTGAAATATATCTTAGAGAAACAGGATGGGAGGGCATGGACTGGATATGTCTGGAATAGGGTAGGGATGGGTTGTGGGCTGTTGTGAATGAGATAATGATTGTTCCATTTTCCATAAAATGTGGCAAATTTTTTCAGTAGCAAAGGAACTACTAGCTTATGAGCTGTGATATTTTTAGAGTGGTGTTGCTGAGGATTACGTTTCTGTGGCTTATGCCACTGCATTGCAGGGTAGTCTCATACTAGTGTTTTGAAGGAACATACTGCCTCTGTCTTCAAGTGTCAGTAAGTCCTGGAAGAATGGAAGCCACAGCTATTGACTTCCGAGGAGGACTCTGCCCCACGAAGATAGTTTGTCAGTTGGTCAGTCAGTCAGTCATTCAAGTCCAGGCATAACATGCTTGGTTTCGTATGTTTTAAAGATACAATTTCCACCGTATCATAACTTTTTAACATTTAGTTCACAGTAAGTACCTTGTCATTCCTGGAGAAACCACCATGACTTACACCATTGTCCAGCTCTTGATATACAATGCCAACAGGGTTTTCTAAAGTCCCATTATCAGCAGCTCAGTTTTGATGAAACATTGGTGGAGAGTCATGTTTCACATGGTTTCTGATGCATTGTCATGTAACTCTATAGTTTTTTTTACATATTTTGTGGAGCAAGGAACATTGTAACAGTTCCCCTCAAAGTTCATCTTCATGTTCACCCTAGAACAGGCCATGGAGGCCCAGAGGGGAATTAGAGGTTTAGCTGTATTCTTTCTTTAACCTCAGCACTAGATGGAGGTGGGTGGTCAATGTCGTGCCCCAGCCACTTTACCTCCTAGGAATGAGACCAAGTACCCAGTCTACAGGAGGCTGGGGGGACCCCAGGGCCAGTCTGGATGGGCACAGAAAATCCTTTCCCCCTGTGGGATTTGGTTTCCAGACCATCCAGCCTGTAGCAAGTAAAATTCTACCTCTTACATGTATTTTATAGATAGTGTGTGTGAACAGCTACACACTTGTAAATACAATACAGTAGAAAAGTACAGTGCATATATTTAGTCAGTAATTCTACTTGTTTTGTTTCCTGCATACAGGGACAGAGGCTTCTGGTGATGAACCATTAACACACAGTCCATCTAGCTGACAAGTTGTGATGTAACGTGGTAAGTGATACCATTGTTATAACTGAGTAGATCAGTACTGTTGGCTACATGGAGTGTTTGTAGCACATGAATAAAAATTATAAATTAATTATCTGTCCATGATGATGATGAACTTTTTCCTAATAAGCTAGGCCATCAAAATATAACCCTTTGATTTGTACACGTACGTAATATGAATTCAAATGACAATGTGCCAAAAGGAGTTAGTGTATCGATATACATTTTATAGGATTTATGTATGCTTAACATTCGCATGTCTCGTCATTACAGTGCAGAGGAGATCATAATGTTAAGGTGTAGCTGATATGGGTATCATACATAAATAAAATATTTGAGATTGACTGAACAAATCAAAATTACATTTACGATCCAGTTCATTTAGTCTTCTCATCTCGTATGTGAGAACAAAAGTTAAAATATGTGGAATTATTTCACATGGTTTATATGAGGGAGACTTTGTCTCCTGTCCTTAGGGCATGAACACAAATTTGAAAACACAGTGCTGAGTAGAAAGAGGGACCTGTGATGGGAGACTGGATGAAACTGAATGATGTTGAGGTTTGTAATTGCCATTTATAAACATTAGGGTGATGGAATGAAGGGACACAAGATTGACTGGGTATATAGGATATATAGGAGAGCTGTGAACTGTGTACCAGATCTTCTTCAGGAGATCTAAAAGTAACTGCTTGGGGAAACATAGGCTTAGATGGGGGGGGGGGGAATGTTGAAATGTATCGTAAATAAGGTGGGCATGGAAATGTTGACTGGATTCTTGTGCTTAGTGTAGGGACCATTAGTAGGCTTTTGTATACATGGTAATGAACTCTTGGGTTTAGTTAAAAGTAGGGATTTTTGTTGACTAACTGAGGGACATCTAGTTTTTGAAGAATGACCTTGCTTCTGAAGTTAGGTACAGGTGCATGGTTTTGTTTGGTTGTTCTGTCGAAGTAGTGTGAGGTGGTACAGACTTCGACTTGTCTGATTCTAGAGTAAATAGAACAAGAGTTGTCAATCAGTATTTGCTGTAATTATAGTGATTCAGAAAAGTTTCTGGAATGTTACTCTGTGTGTATTACATTCTGCCTTGTTTAGAATATTTGATAGTGAGTGATTATATCGAATTAGATGATTTGAAGTCCATCAGATTTTATTATATTTATTTGTGTATGTTGAAAACATATAGAAGGCATCTCTTCTTTGGGTTCTGTGAATGACAAGACATCATGCAAATGAAAGGGTTAGAAATTATCTGTATTAGCACAAATAAACCAGTAACATGCACCATCTGTTTGTATTCTGTCGCATACATTTTGGCATTAGAATAAACTTCCACATATGTGTGTAGTTATTTTGCTGTAGTTAACAGAGACCACAGTATGAAATCATACAAAGGTAAAGTTGTGATTATATCTTTTGTGTGTTCTTTAGTATGAGCTTGCAGGCCACTGTCAGTGCACAAGTTGTGGGTGTGTTTGTTTCATTCATAATTTAACAACACAATTTATTTTTATTTTAAGTTATAACAATTTATTATAATTGTGAGACGGTCTTATTTCACTTGTTCACAGCTATAGTTATATGCTATATTTATATTTTATAAATGTAATTAATATATATTATGCTTAAGTTTTATTCATATTTCAGATTTTTGTATTTGAGGCATGGGTTCGTATGATTGTTTGAGTAGTATATCTGCGGTGTATTGTACTAGCCAGCTGGTTGAATTATTCACAGCTAAACCAGTGTGTGAATGGCAGGATTGCTCCAATATGGAATTGACAGTTCTCAGAGTTATTCTGTGTGTTGCACCTGCAGTGCTCTTGTTCCAGCTAGTGTATACCCTCTTATGAATGGACAGACAGGGGGGTGGATGTTCCAGTAATGCCAGTTTGCCTGTGCTTGGAATTGTGTGTGTGTGTGTGTGTGTGTGTGTGTGTGTAGCCTAAAAAGACACAAAACAGTAATACACTACTGTATAAATAGCACTAAGGGATGCATATACTACACAAATATAATTAATTTTGTTGTGAATGTCAAGAAATGATAACTAAGGAGACAAGCATGTTGCACTATTCTGACATATTTAAAAAAAAGTAAAAGATAGCAGTAGTAACTTATTTTGTGTCAGAAGAGCTGTTAGCACTTGTCTGTGTCTGCCACATAGTGGCCATTTCACTAATTAACAGTCAGGACCAGTAATTTCACACATTTCTGTTGTGGACCAAAATTTCCAAACAAATAGATTTCGTCCATTGTTTCTGAAATCTGTGCACAGGATGTCTGTTGATGAGAGGGTCTACAGTACACTTTTATGTACAGAGTGTTTCTGAAATAGATGGCTGTATTATAGATATGTGTTTTGTGGACCAAAACAAAGAGAAAACCTCATACAAACATGTGATAGGACACTTAGATTCTCTAGTATGATTAACTTAGGTACTAATACACATGAAAAGAATCACATTTCAGACACCTGTACCAATGGCCATAGAATGGTGGATTGTTAGTGGCACTTGCAAATTTGTACAGTACACATGCAGACATTTCACAACACATGCTCTTAAGTACTCGCCTTATACTGTTACTCATCATGCTCCCCCTTCTCATCTCCTGTCTGCTGAAGAGGGAGTGTAATGCATGAAGCGCATCTCTCTCTGAAGGTCATACTGCGAAAGCAGAGCTTCTTAGACACATGTTTTTAGGAAATTTTTTCTTTGTTTTGGTACATGGAACACGTATGTAAAATATGGCTACTTTTTCAGAAACACCCTGTATATATTAACTGCATATATTGTCCTTACACACATCACTTATGGACATCTGTTTTGTAATACATTTTTTTTTTGTCAGAGACTTTACTTTCCATTGTTTTGTGCAACACTTGGAGAGGCTGAGATGTGAATATAATTGCCAAGCTACATGAATGTTTAAATTTTAAATGGTATATTAACCTTTTAAAGCCTAGTGGTAGCTTTACATACGACCAGGTTTAACATTAAAAAATTCTACGTGGTGCCCACATTGCGTTTATGTGTTTTGTGTGGATCTCAGAACAAACAGCATCTTTTGCCTTATAAAACATTAAGAGACTGGTTTTTATAACCGAAGTGGAGAGTGTTTACAGCGCGGTACACACTGAGTCCTTATATAAAACAGATACGCTTCTTCTTTAAAGGGTTAAGATACTAGCTTCATCTCAGTTTCATTTATCTCTAATCTTAATCTCAAATTCACTGAAGAAAATTATCTTTTTTACTTCACATGCTTATTTTTAAAATTTGCATTCTGAAGGGAAGGTTTGTATGTTATGTGTTAAGTGCGATGAGACTTTCTGTGAGTGTGCACCTCAGCAGAAGAGTTGGGCGTTCCTGCCAACAAGTTGGGCTTCCCCGTGATGTACGTTAACTTCACACAAAAGCTGTGTAGCGATCTTACTGTACAATAATTTTCCTTAGTGGGGCCAAGCTACAAGAGTCCTTAAAATCTAGCTACAAAATGAATATCAGCTGTTGACATCTCATTTACAGCTCTGTAATCATTTTGGAAGTGAAATTAATTAAAAAGGAATCACTGTTTAAACAGTGAGATTGTATCTTATATTTGTAAGTTTATAAAGTAGGTGATGTTTGTAGTGCCATCATGATTGTATGTATTGCCTAACTTTATGTCCTGTGAGGACTGTATCTTATAAAATCCTGTGCGAATATCGTGCTGTGACAGTGCAGTGGCCTCAAGGCCACTGCACTGTCACAGCTGCATTTTCTGGTTCTCGGGTGGTTTTGTAGAAGTAAAGGAGAGGGACACTAATGTCACAAAATGTTACAGCAGAGTGTTTTTGCCTCCACAGATGGTATAATTAGCCCTTAGTATTTACTTTGAATTCTGTATTCACTGTCCTACCCAGCATTAGTTTTGTTCCAAGTTGGTAAGCGAATTTTCAAAGAAATGAGATTTGCTGAGTCAAATTTTGGTGAATGTGTATGCTTGCTGTGATTTCTGGTTTGTGTCTGACTATTTTAAAACCAACAACTATTATTCATAATTACAGTTGTCTTACTTGCATATGTGATAAGGACAATTTATGTGCTACATGAGTTTGTGCATGGATGCCATATTGGATGATTATCTGATATTTTCCCTAGCAGTGTGTATTGTGGTTATTTTGGTGGTGCTGGGTAGTGGAAATCTGTGACTTTGTAATAACTGATGTAGACTTACGAGGTTTTCATGATTCAGTTCTTTGTTTCTCTTGTGAAGGCAACAGAACTCTCTACGTAGTTACAGTTTTTGTAGCTGCATTTGCAAATTTGTGTGTACAGTCTTCATAAGTACTGAAAGTTAATGAATATTTCACGGTTGCTATATTGAATTCTTTCTGTAGTATTTTCTTAAGGAATGCCTTGTGTATGATTACTGTGGTTACACTATGGAAAGGAAAAACAGATATCTAATACTTTTTGATGACTGAATGTAAGGAGAGTGGTGCATGTATGCAGTGTTGTTACAAAGCAGTTAGTAGAGTCAGATAACTTGAAGTTGCATTGAAATAACATCTTGTCTGTACAAGAGGCGACATTCTTATGGTTGTGATCTGCAGACATCTGCCTTCTTGGATGTGACACCATGTAACACATTAAGAAAGTTCCTTGTATTTTGGAGGAACTTGCTGCCTCAATCCCTGAAGTTCGGGATGACGGGTTTGTCCGAAACATCAGTAAAGTTCTGGTATACTGCATGGCAGCACGTCCAAGAAGGTGGTTATTGACAGCTTTTTGTTCAGTTTTGAAACACTTGTCACTTGTTATGCTACAGCCTTGGTGCAATACTAAGTATCCAGTAAATCATATGCAGTGCAACTTCAATGCCACATTATTCTCTGATATCCAACATTTTTAATAAAATAACATATTTTTGTAGTTCAAATGGTACATAATGTGTATGTACAGTATATAGAACATATGTAGATGTGTTAAGTGTTAATAAAACCAAGGTCCTTCTTTTACGCTAAAATGCCTTCTGTGAAGAAAAACTGATGAAGAAGAAGAAAGTGTTCGATACAATGGTGAGACTCGCTAGTATAACAAGGCAGAAATTTCGTTGCTGCAGAATTGAGCATACAATTAGGTCAGGTTGGCACTGTCTTCCTTTGGCAGTATTTTTACTGTTGCATCTTAGTTTGTGTTGGAGTTAACCATTCAAAACAAATGTGTTACTTGGCTTAAAATTTTGACACTGCATACTGCCACAGAGTGCATTTATGCGTTCAGTATGAGTCTTACAGTGGACAGTGATTACTTACCTATACATTATTAGCTGGTTGTTTGTACTTGGGCTGCAGTGTGTTTTCTGGGGGGCAGGAACTGAATTTTTAAATGTTAGTTAGACAGCCCTCTAGCTGTGAAGGTTTAGGGGGTAAAGAATATCTACTGCGTATTTGGTGGATGCACTTTATTTGTAGTGGACATTTTATTATGATGGCTTCCTTCTGTGTCCTGCCCATTTTCTCACCACGTGTTAGACTTTTTTTTTCCTCTGGCTGGTGGCAGATTACAGCTTCTTTTTTACTGCATATAGATCTACAAGCTATGCAATGGTTTGAAATTTTGAGTGGAACAGATTCAATAGAGAAACTCTTAACACATATTTATGACCGTTTCATGCGAAAAGAAATCTGTTAAGGAATCAAAGTGTTGAGCTTTAAGAGATTACTTTAAGCTTTTTCCCCACTTCAGTAAATGCTGTCACAGCTTTGTCGATGTCTTCGTCTGAGTGACTTGCTGACAGTTGAACCCGGATCCTTGCTGTGCCTTTAGGAACTACTGGATAGCTGAATCCAATCACGTATACACCTCTTGCTGGGGAAAAGAGGGGGGGAAAAGTTTAAATTAAGCAGAACTTAATTTTAAAATTATAAAAAATATGTCATGAGAAAATCAAAACAATCTGAATCCCATTGTTGTGGGTTGCTTTCATGTGAGTGGGCCTGTTACTGACCTAGCATTTCATCAGCAAATACACTCGCCAGACGTTCTTGGCTCAGCATAATTGGACAGATAGGATGATCTTTGCCAGCAATTGTAAAACCAGCTTTGATCATGGCATCTCGGAAGCGTTCTGTGTTGTGTCTGACACGCTCAGCAAGGTTGCTGCTGCTCAAAACAATATCAAATGCCTGTGAACATTTATGGTTTGTAAATAAAGTGTTCATGATTCAGGTGTTGAAGAGCTAGGATACCTCAGTTACTGTAGTGATTAGACTGCAGACTTTATGACTGGAGAACTGGTGCTGGTAGTGGCAGAGGTTTTCTCTTCCCAATACCATCGAGACACTGTCTCGTGCCCACCCAACATCCCATCCAGTTAGTACCACTGGTTCTTTTGCCAGGGGTAAAGTGGCCAGTGGTTGACTTCCACTGCCTTATTCATCTTTATGATGTGGTGTCTGATTAATTAAGCACAGCAATGATTCACTGTTGCCAAATTAAATTCTTTCAGCCTAAAATTAAAGTTTTAATTTGTAGGAATCTTTGTTGTTATTGCTTTTTAATTATTTTTGTGTTTTGTTATCTGAAAATATAACAGTCAAAAACAGTAATGTCATCATATAGGGTCAGTGCACACAGGATCTAGTACATTCTGAAGTGATCCTTGTGCAATAAATATTTCTGACCAGCATTTCCCAGTCTTTATATTTCTGTCACTTCCTTCTTTGGTGTTCAGACAATGGCCTTCATATGAGTTCTTACCTGACCACACACAAATTACTGTCTTCATTTGGGTACCAGATGGTGTACGAATTATCTGTCCTTTCTGATCTGACAGTTTACAAATTAAAGATTGTTTAAAGGTGTGTGGTAATGGCTCATTCCTTGCTGTGTATGTACTATATATGATACTCTTGTATGTGTGACTGAGCAATTGAGTCAGACCCCGGTTGCCATGTTTGTGATGGAGATTCAGAAAGACTATATTCTGCGTGAGGTACATGCTGAGGCTGCAGAAACAGTTGATCATGAAGCATGCACAAAGTGCCATATAATGCCGCTTTGTTCACCGCAGTGTGTAGTGGTATATCACAACAGTGTGCAATAGGGAATTTCTGTTCACATACTTTCATGTGCGCTATGTGAGCATGGTGTGATATAGGTGTTTGACTGTAATACAGTTACACACATGTATAGCTTAGAAATAGTGTTATATACATGCACAACAGAGTGGGTAATCCAAAAATTGAATGTTATTTAGTCATGACTAATATCGAAAGGGTTAACTGCAATGCTAACCTTAATTCCTGTTGCCACAACAGGTGGAGGGAGACTGTTGGAGAAGAGGTATGGGCGTCCCCTCTGGCGCAATAAATCTATTAATTCCTTTGGTCCAGCTGTGTATCCTCCAGATGCACCACCCATGGCTTTCCCTAAGGTTGAGTTGATGATGTCAACTTCACCAATTATGTTGTGATATTCCTCTGTTCCTCTGTGAACAAATATACCTTCATTGTCAGAGAAGAAGTGTTTTGTTTGTGTGTTCGTCTGTGTGAATGTGTACAGTTTATGAATCAGAAGGAAGTACAGAGTCTTTCGCTGTTACAGTCTTACTTCTTTGTCACCGTTCGATGCCTGTGGAGCAAGTCGATAGAAGTGTACATTTGTCACGCAGCACAAATTACTTGTTACGAAAGTACTATTAATCTAGATTTTTTGAAACTTTGCATGCTGCATGAAATTTGGAATTTTAAACTAGGTGCTTACTGTTGTATATTAATTGATTTTTTATGCATTTAACAACATTTTCCTATCTGCATAGCATCAGTATTCTCTGTATTGTAGGTTCTATTTTTACATTACATCATGGAGATGTAATGAAACTTAGTCCCTGCCATCTCTTTATGAAAAGGATGTTTGTGAATAAAGTGCTAAGGAGCGTACTTGGATGTAAGAAAGAGGAGATATCAGCAAGTCAAAGAAAATATTGTAATGAAGAGTTTTATAATGTGTGCGCTTCACCTAATGTTGTTGGTGTGATCAACTTGAGGAATTTATGGTGCACGGCGTATGTGAATTTAAACCACTGATTTGAACAGATGGTGCTGGCATAGCCATCTTCATCATGTTAACTCTGCTATCCAGATGCTCTGTAACTCTTCAAAGAAACTGACAGTTGGAAGGCATTAACTCCCTTTGTCACACAGGATACATACGTACCTTCCTGTCTTCCCAAAGAAGCCAGTAGCATGAGCTTCATCAATAAATACTAGCGCTCCGTACTCCTTAGCAACTGTACAGATCTTATCAAGAGGAGCAACATCACCATCCATTGAGAACACACCATCTGTCACAATCAACTTGAGTCTGGCTGTCTTCTCCTCTTTCAGGTGTTGCTCAAGGTCTAAAGACACAAAATTTCAATATTAAATTATTATGCCATAACAAATACATGTAGTTAAAACATTATTACTGTGACACTCCACTTGGACTTTTCAGTTGTCTGATTAAAGTACATTTCAAGGAATGACATTTCAGAGGCTGCCTGCCTCTGTCTTCAGTGTGAGTTAAAAGGGACATGAAGAGCTCTGCTCAGCTGGGTTCATTAGCTGGAAGTAATATGCATTAGTACGTAACTGAAGTAATTCAAGTGGATGAATGTATGTAAGGATGGTCACCAGTACGTAATTCCCAGTAATTGCTGCTGCTGAAGATAAGCTTTATCTGGTGGGTCCACTGGAGTGGGATTCTGAGGATGGGACGGAGTCCTTCGTGAAAGATCAGATGCATACAATGGTGTATTTTAATCAGACATTGGATAAGGTCAGGTGTAGTCGGTAGTGACTCTAAGGGCTGGATGATCCAGGGTTAAAGTTCTGGTAGGGGAGAGACGCTTTTTCTGTTCTTCAGATCATCCAGAAGTGGCTTTGGGACCCACCCAGCATCCTATTCAGTGGGTACAGAGGTTATATCCTGGGCGTAAAGCACCTGAGGTGTGAAGTTGACCACTCACCCCCATCTAGTGCCAAGGTTAGGAATGACTTGGAGCTGTATCTGTTCTCCCTCTGTATGCCTTCGTTGCACTGATAGGGATAACTTTACCTTTACCAATGGAAAAAGTCAAATTGGAGTGACATCATCATCATCATCATCATCATCATCATCATCATCATCATCATCATCATTACTTTTTGCTGTTTTGGTGTTGTGTTACAACATTTTTATTGAGTTTCATAACCATAGTTCAGACATATTTTGACAATAACAGTTCAATGAATTCAGGGGACATCTTGTAGCTAATTACAAACCAACCAATGGAACATCCATGTTCATCTTTTTTCTCACCCGTATTACATGTTCTAAGTTAATTTCAATTTGTCACCTGGTTCTCAGGAATGTGTTGATTAGGTATGGCTAAATCCTGTGTGTAAGGTAGTAATAAGAAATTTAGGATAGAATTGGCAGAACAGTATGCAGTGCATAAGAGGAGGCATTTAAAAATTCTTGCAGTTCCCATGTTTGTGTCTTTCATACGGCTTGTTGATGTTGTCAAAAATTCTGCCTCAGAAAAGACATTCCCGTAAGGATTAAATATAACTAATTCCAAGCAGTAGAGCACTTCTTGAGATGCTAATAGTTGTTGAGCTGATGAAGAAACTCTGTGCATGGTATGGAAACTGATAGTTCAGTACTTTGCCCATAAGAGCTTTTCACTCGTCCCCATCTTGAGCCAGATGAATCTGTCGCACCTTGTGGCCAAGAAAGTGGTTTGATATTTCCCTTTGTATGTCAGACCCCCGACAAAATAACAGAATTGAAGGCAATAAGATATGAAGTTTTCTGACAACTGAATGCTGTGCCAAATACACTGATGACAGGTTTTTTAAAACTCTTCACAAGTTTGAAATTTAATTGTTTATCCCTGTACCTTATGTTGCTGAATTTAGCCTACATCAGTTACAATTCAGTCAGCTGTGTAGTTTCTTTGAAATTACGTAATTTTGGTTTGTGTAAGTTTGGAAGTTATTTATGTGAAAAAAACAGTTATGAAAACTGTATAGCATATTCAGATGATGGTCTACTTTTGGGTCTCTGCGCTACATAGTTGTTAAATATTCCGATGTTTGGGAGGAACGTGCTGCCTTCATCTTCAGGTTGACTGAATGGGTTTAGGTGAATGCTGAAGTGATGAAGGGGGGGGGGGGATTTTGTTGATTGTGCAGAATGGTTGGAGGTAGTTTGGCCAATCACAGCTACAGAAGGCAGAAGGGGGGGGGGTTACAGAATTGGCCTGAGCCAATGGGAATTACAATTTTAAAAGAGCCCTTACAGAATATATATTGCAGATTGCATGGAGACCTGCAGAATTAAATGTTTTGTAACATCATAAGACCTGCAAGGAGTGTAATTACCTAACATATCCATATGTCGGTAGCGATGCTTTCTTGCTTTACACAATCGTAGCCCATCGATGATTGATGCATGATTCAGTTCATCAGAGAACACAGCATCCTTTTCTGTGAGCAGAACTTCAAATATTCCAGCGTTAGCATCAAAACAGCTCGGATAAAGAATAGCATCATCACGCTGATGAAAGTTGGCAATTTTATGTTCCAGCTCCTGTAATTTTCATTAATGAAAGTGGTTAGTCCAATATAAAAATTAAAAATTCAGTTCCTGCCTCATAAAAGACACACCAACTGTTTAAAGCTGTTCATGGAAATATTCACTGTTTATGGTAAAATCATAAGAAGCACTTAAATACACTGAGCAGAATGCAGTGTGTTTGAATGTTAAACCACTGTGTTTTAAACAGCTGACTTGGGTACATGTAAGACAGAACACTTAACATAGACACGAAGAAATTGAATTTATCAAGGGGAGCATGCAACTGTAGTGTGATTGAATTGGTTACTGGTGCAGTTGAGAGTAAATCTTGGAAGGAATTATGGTGTGTGTTGTGATGTGAGGTTGTGAATTGGACATAATTGGCTTTGGGTTGGGTGCAGTGGTAAGGTTCTTTGTACGCAGCGGTGGACTGTGGTGTCATTACTCTACCCGAGGTTTGATCGCTCGGTTGTATTGTTATTGTTTATCTCAAGTGTTACAAGAAATTTTGTACCTTGTATTTCAGATGTTGATGGCAAGAAAGTTTAAATTGAAATGTGATGCAGGAATCAGATTTTAGGGATAAACGTGGGCGTTAAGATTGCGAACACTCACCTTGTGGATATCTTGAGTGCCACAGATGAAACGAACAGAGCTGAGTCCTGCTCCATACTTCTGCAGGGCAGCTTGTGCAGCTGCTATAATGGCTGGGTGGGTCTGCAACACATCGCGTTCAAGATTGGAATATTATCGAGTCCTTCATATCGTAACGTAATGTGGAAGTTGAAGATTGAGGTAGCATAGTTCTTCAAAACGTTGGCCTCTATATACCAGACTAGACGGTGTCACAACCCAGAGACTACCATGTGAATACAGTCATATTGTTGTAAGCATACTGTCTGTGCCTGAATATAAGATGGCCCCCTTTCACAGTCCATAGTTTTTAGGAAAATACATGTATAGAATGTGTTTTAAGGTTGTGCGCAATTATAAAAGGACCCCCACCCACCCTTTTCCTCCATTGTTTTTAGATGATGAATTAGGAAAATATTTTCGTCTTATATTCAGGCAAATAATTTTTAATGTTGCCATAAACGAGCTCCAAAAATGTGCATGTATAATTTTCATTTAGTGTACTGCTTTGAGTGATGTGTACATTACTTACAGCAAGCCCCAGGTAGTTGTTGCTGCAGAAATTCAGTATATTTTGCTGTGGATGTCCTTCCACTGTTACCAGTGACCCTTGCTTGGAAGTGATTACACGCTCAGACTTCCATGTGCCTGCGTCCTTTATCTTGACAAGCTCCTCAATTGCTGTCTGTCGCAGCAATCCAAGGCTGTGGGTCTGACGAATTGACACACGTCTTGTTGCTACGAACGTATAACACCACAGCAGCGTTGAACATTAGTGTACTGTGGGCCGGGATAGCGCAGTCGGTATAGCGACTCGCTATGGGCTGGACGGTCCGGGGATCGAATCTCCGGTGGGGGGGGGGGGGGGGGGGCGAGATTTTCCGCACCTGTTCACACCGGCCCTGGGGCCCACCCAGCCCCGTGTACAATGGTTACCGGGTCTCTTTCCCGGGGGTAAAGCAGCCGGGGCGTGGGGCTAGCCACCCGACCCGATCTGGCGCCGAGGTTAAGGGAAGAGTAGAGCTGTACGTCTGCTCCCCGTCTGGGCCTTTTAACCAAGATTAGTGTGATGCCGTTCAGGTCTAAAAATTTCGTTCTTATCTGTAATTTAGTATTGTGTTACAGTACAAAATACTTGAATCATGCACAAGTTGCCACTTAGGGCATAACTTTAACAAATTTTAATAACCTGATGCTGCATCTTTCACCAGTCTGTACCGCGCAGTAAACACACTCCGTCTGAGTTATAAAAACTAATCATTATATGCTGTAAGGAAATAATCGCTGTTCTGACATCCGTAGAAAACACACAGATTCATTCTGTTGATAGAACGTAGAATATTTTCATGTTTAAACCTGGTGGCAGGAGCGCACACGAGGGGGAGGGGCTGCAGCCACCCAAAACCGAAATTAAAAAAAAACACATTATAGATATTATGGTACCAAAAGTTTTACGTGATTTCCCCTTCGGGCAAAATCAGCCACTGAAATCGGCTGATGACTAGTACCTCAGAATTTTGAAAAATAGATTAATAACATTAAAAAAACAAGACTGTAGGACGCTGTGATTGAGTCACGGAACATGTAGTTATACTCGTATTCGTCTGTCTGTCTGTCTCTGTGTGTGTGTGTATGTATGCAGTTGCAAACGGTGTTATGTTGTACTTGCAGCAACATTTTTATAACATAATTTTTTAAATCAAACATAAATTATGCGTAGCCGCAGGGTCACCGGGGGCCCCGCCCCCCCCAAGGAAAAATTCTGGGTGCATATCTGCCTCGTGGTACATATATTTACCACTAGGCTCTAGAGGATTAAATGTGAACATTCCTGTTAATACGTGAGGATTTTTTTTTCGTTTAACTGACCTTTTGACCGTACCGTATTTTAGCCCGCATTTTTGGAAAATAGGCTACGCTATGTGAAGTGATAAAGCAGTTTGAAATCAGCAACACTAAGCAAGTACTAAATACAATTAAGTTCTCTTCGCCCATCAGGTTGTCGTCTTTGCCGGATGAGGTGCACACATTGCTGCACGTTTTTCTTTCAGTTTCCTCCAGGTTGATTATAAAGTGTTTATATCGAAATTAATAACAACCTTTCCGCTTGAGGAAACGTTTCCTTTACGCTAAGAAGCAAAGAATTACTAATTTACCTGTTCGTCTGAAGACTGATGCCATTTTCCACGCACTCACTGCTGGTTGAAAACACGTAAACATCCACAGAGCCGTCGCCGACACAGGAGGAGAAGATTTGTGTGGAGTGGCCATGCAGCAGTAGCGAAGTGAAGTCGGGCACATCTTCGAAAGTAACGCACACATGTAATTCATAACTTTGAAGAACTTAAATCCGTATACTTACTGGAACACGTGACGGAATTGCCACGCATTCTGCTGCTTTCGTAACCACCAATTTTTCCCTCTAATCCTTACGTTTAATATTTCAGATCATTATTACTCGGCTGTCAGTTGTGTGAACTGACAGTCAGTACAACATACGAGCTTCTAACAGCAGTGTTGATGAAACTTCACGCCTCAGGGGACGTTATGCGATGTCGACTGTTAGTTACCGACGTTTCGAGGGCACCATGCTCTTTTTAAACGTCAGTAACTATTTAACAGTCCTCACGGCGTAGCATTCCAGAAGGCTTGAAATATATAATGCATGGTTTCTCAAATTCTGGTGCGCGTACCACACCTAGTAAGGCAAACATTGTTTTCTGGGACGCGTCCTTAATAAAAAGTTGAAATATAAAGAAGACAGGTAGTGTGCGTATAACTTAACATGGAGGCGAGTTCGTGTAACCATTGTTGACGTGGAAGAGCTGTAAGTATTACGCATTCTGAGTGTGTGTCTGTAGCCTTAGTTATCCGGCATGCAAAGCGCATGCGCCATATTATATTGTCATCTGTGGCCTGTCTGGCTGTACCATATTATCCGACACTATCCTCATAAACGGCACGATTTGTGGGGAAAAGTTACTGAACATAAAATGTGTGTTTTGATTTTCTCTGCAACTTTTGTCTGAAATGTTTCTCATTCTAAGACGAATTCAGCGAGCTATTATCAGAAATGTACATAGGTCTTCATGTAAAGTACCGTTATTATTGTCAGATTTTAATGAAACTTCAATTTTCTCGACAGATATTAGAGAAACCTGAAATATCATAAGTTATTAAATCTGTCCATTGGCGGCCGAGTTATTCCATGCGGACAGACGGACAGACACGACGAAGGTACTAGTCGCTTTTCGCAATTTTGCGAACGCACCCGAAAAAGATAATTTTAATATATAAATACGCCAAAAATGTATAAATATATAAAATATATAATATATAAAATATATTATATATAAAAATAAAATATATAAATATATAATACGCCACATATATTTGCTAATACGCGGCATTTCTGTAAACATGATATGATTCATCCCCCCCCCCCCCCCCCTCTCAACCAGCCTTTTCAATTTCAGCTCTCATATTGAAGTAAAACCAAAAAGAAATATTGGTATTAAGTTAAAATTATTAAATTTCATTTAGTGGTAACATAAAGGTAAATTTGACGCTATAACAGGCCATGGAGGCCCAGATGGACAGTAGAGGTTTATCTCCACTATTTCTTTAACCTCGGCGCTAGATGCGAATGTGTGGTTAACCCCACGCCCCGGCCGCTTTACCCTTGGAATGACCCGGTACCCATTGTACAGGAGGCTGGGTGGGCCCCAGGGCCGGTCTGGACGGGTGCGGAAAATCTCGCCCCCACCGGTGTTCGAACACTGCACCGTCCAGCCTGTAGCAAGTCGCTATACCGACTGAGCTACCGGGCCCCTTCATTTACTGGCAGGCCAGCCAAAAAGTTTGATAACCGATATGGTAGTAAGTGCAGGGGACCTAACGAGGGAAACAGCTGCCAGGAGAAGTAGCCAGTCAATTACGACATGTTACTGAAGCCACTCCGTTGTATCTCCATGACCCCCCCAAGGTGGACCAGTTTGCTAGGAGATCTACATATTTGTAAACTGGACGCGCACTAGATTGCTTTAGGCGTCGTTTGTGTTGTGAACACTGTTTGTAAATAGTCTGGATAAATGTTCTTCGAATGAAAACCTTTAAAACCAAAAACATGCGTGTCTTTTGGGATGTGACTCCGCAATTTGGTTGGGACAGCAGGTTTTCCTCAAACATAGGTACGTTTCTGCCACGTCGAATACAGACATTTTCGTAGTCGCCGTCATGAGAAGTTCAAATATTTAGCATTTAAGTTTCCCCATCCTCAGTTTCTAAGCATACTTCAAGCTCCATGCGGTATTACTACTACTACTACTGCTGCTACTACTACTACTACTACTACTACTACTACTACTACTACTACTACTACTACTTACTGCAGTTGGGTTTTCCCCCGGTGGCAGCAGCCTTACACCAGTACAGACACCACAATACAATAACACATACATAAACGGAACAGCACAAATTACAGTACGCGTATTGGCAGTTCACCCACACAATACAATGTGCCTACACTAATACAGATATACCTACATAAGTACAATATATCCACTCAATTACAATATACCCACACTAATACAATATACCTATACAAGTACAATATACCCACTTAAATACAATATACCCATACAATTATAATATACCTACACAATATAATATACCCTCACAATTACGATATACCTACACGCGCGCACGCGCACACACACACACACACACACACACACAATTCAGAACACCTTCACATCACTTCACTTATTTACACACAACACTTCACTTCACGTCATTTCACTTATATACACTCAAAACCCCACTTGAATTCCCTTTGCCTGTAACTACCTTCTTAACTCTCTTCCTAAAAGTGCTTAATTTACAGGGGAAAGACGCCAGTAAGTCTGCAGGCAGTTAATTCCAGCTTTTAATGGTCCTATTTACGAACGAATATTTACCGACAGCTGTTCTTTGTTTTCTAGTCCCAATTTTCCTGTTATGATCCTCCCTACTCAGGTAGCATGGTTTTAGAAGTCTGTCCCCTATCGCTTTCCAAGCCGGCCCCCCGTGTATGCCTTGAACAGAGCGCATATTCTTGCTATCATTCTGCGCTGTGGCAACGTTTCCCAGCCCGTCCCATTTGTATTATTTCCACATTCAGCTGCTCTTTTTTGTACGCGATTTAAAGCGCTTACCTGGCCTTCCCTGTATAGGTCCCAACATACCGCCCCATACTCAAGTATCGGTCTCACTAGGGCCGTATAAGCTAGACGTTTCGTGTTATTGTTACCCTTTTTGAGTATCCGCATTATGAAATGAAGAGCCTCCCATGCCTTTCGTAGCGTATAATTTACACGATCTGCCCAGTTTAGATCATTGTGTATAATTATTCCTAAATAGTTAAAGCTATTTGCCTTCGAAATTAATTGATCCCCAAAATAATACCTTATTCGTTCCTTCACCCTAGCCTTTGTGAAGCATACCGCTTTGCTTTTACCTGGGTTTATCTTCACTTCATTTTCTAAAGTCCATTCCCCTAATTTATTTAGGTCCTTTTGTAATTTATCAGTGTCACTACTGTCATTTATTTTCCTACATATTATGCAGTTATCTGCGAATAACCGTATATTAGACTCAGTGTTCCTCCAAATATCATTCACATAAGCGAGGAACAGTAGAGGACCCAATACGCTCCCTTGCGGCACTGCCGACATTACTCTGACTTCCTCAGATAACTGCCCGTCTACTCTTAACTCTCTGCGAACGTCCTAAGAGAAATTCCTTAACCCAGACAACTACCCTCAAATCAACTCCGGTTTCCGCAATTTTCATAAGTAACCTATCGTGGGGAACTAGATCGAAGGCCTTTGAAAAATCTATTACTATCGCGTCTGTCCTGACTCCCTCGTCCAGTGCATCAGCAATGTCCTGACAAACCGTAACTATTTGACTTTGCATGAGTAACCAGGTCTAAAACCATGCTGACCCTCATACAACCACCCACTCGTTTCCCAGACGTTTCTTAGGTACCCTGCTATGATGTGCTCCATTTGTTCGCAAACCACCAAGGTTAAACTGACCGGTCTATAATTACCAACTACCAATCGGTCTCCACCTTTGTAAATGGGGACCACTATAGCTTTTTTCTAGTCACTTGGAATAGAATTATTGGTCATCTTTATATCCAGCAATCTCGCGAGGTATGGAATCATGGCTTCCGCCTAACTTTAAAATTTCCCCAGGAATGCCGTCCGGTCCGACGGATTTCTTTCTCCCAATTGCTGCTAATCGCTTCCTTATGCCGTTTATACTAACGGTGAAGGGTTTTCCTACGTCCGTTCATTGAATTTCAGGATTATTACGTTTACAACTAAATATAGACGCAAAATAGGAATTTATGGTGTTCGCCTTTTCTAATGGCTCTGTGACGAGCTTGCCATTTTGGTCTTTGATCACCGGAACATTTTCTCTATTTCCCTTATGTCTTTTTTAACATACTTATGGAACTCTGTCCAGCATCTGCCTTCGTTTTGTAAGACCGAACGTAAAAATGTCTCCTGAGCCTTCTTTTTAGCTACCAGTAACACCTTGTATAATCGGTTCAGATCAGCTTGGTAATGCTGTCCAAATTTTTTCTTATTATACGCTTTTCTTACCTTTACCTTTAGCCGTTTTACTTCCCTGTTATAGTATTCAGGGTCAGGATCCTTACTCAGAGTTTTTGGAGGGGGGGTACATAACGTTTGATACCCTCGAAAATTATGTCCTTATAACTATTCCAAACCTCCTCCACGCAACTACCATTTGCAGCCCATAGTTCAAACTTTTCCCGAACAAACGCCTGCAAGCCTAATACATCTGTTTTATGGTACACCGGGACTGTTCTTTCAGCTTGTGGCTCATGACACTTTGCGTACCATTCTACTTCTAATAAAACCCCATTATGGTCACTGATTCCTAGTACAGTGTTACAAGAAATAAGTGAACTTTCAGGTCTGAGAAGGTAAATGTCCAACATCGCGTCTCCTCTTGTGGGGCCACTCACTACCTGATTATAAGCATTATCCCATACCAAATTGTTTACGAACGCCTGGAATCCGCTTGCTTTTTCCGCATCCCCATTCCAACTCGCCTGAGGTAAATTCAAATCGCCGCCTGTAATGATTCGCTTCGTTAAATTTCGCGTAGCTAAGGTATGGGCTGCTAATATTTCAACCGCCAACATGTCCCCATTTGTAGCTCTGTACATACCTGTAATTTCCCACGTATATTTTGGATCCGTTCCTTTTACTTCGACTGCTCTCATTTCAAAATCCTCATCTACCCACAACTGTTTACTGGCAGTGACATTTTTTACACAGATAAAAACTCCCCCACCACGGGCAGACCTGTCCCTTCTGAAAGTTGTAAAATCAGCCCTGAATACTTCAGCATTGTTAATATCTTCCTTAAGCTATGACTCCATGCCTATGACAACATCGGGGTTGTACGTGTCAACTAAATTCAAAAATTCTAATGCTTTATTATAAATACTCCAACAGTTAACCTGCAGCACAACTAGCGACTTACCTTCAATGCTATATGCAGATGCCACAGATACAGATTTACCCCTTGCCCCAACCTCAACTACCCTACACATCAGATTATTAATCACTGGACCACTTTCTTCATGCAGAGTCTTGTGTTCTTCGATTGCTGGTCGCCGCGTTTCCCTGGTTTTCCTCATTCTGTGGGTTCCATCTGCCAGATTTAGCCACACCTTGCACCCTGTCGATGCTCCGTCATCTAGTCCACTAACTCTAGCGTACAGTTGTACAAGTCGTCTCTTTCCTCTTCCATTCACATGCAGCCCATCTCTAGCGAAATCCCCGTCCTCTATCCAGCTGTTCGGATCAAAAAAGTAATTTCAAGGGCGTTTGCTACCCAGTCGAATCTATCATTTAGTGCCCCAATACGCCTCCATGACACACACATCTCTACGCCGCAACACTCCAGTCAGGACAAGTCCGCAGTTCGGGAGTTTACTCTTTGCCGCAGCCACCAATGCGTATACTTCTATTAGGAAATCAAGATTTTTCATTGCTCTCAAGTCATGCGTACCGACGTGAATAATAACAGTCCCTGTACTACCTAGATCCCTCTTTTCTATCATTCTGTGTAGCTGTTCAGTTCTAATCCCCGGAAAAACACTCCACCATCATACCTATGTGTGCAGCTCCAACATTGCGCAACATTGAGTCACCAACCACCACGCACTTGGCAGACTTTTGCTTAGCAGGGACCGTATCCCTCTTCCCGGCTTCGATCAGCAGCAACTTTTCTTCAAGCTCCCTGTTTCTAAACTTCAGATCATCAATTTGTCGCAGTGCGTTTTGCAAATCCTCCTGCAGCTTTAAAAACCTTTCAGTCTTACACTTTTCACAGTTCCACTTCTCTCTCTCAGCCATTTGAACCTTTACGCTTCCACAGCTATAATGATACCAACTTCCACATAGTTCACACTGGATTCCCGACTTTAGGTTCGTGCCGCATCCAGTACATACGAGTTGTATGGCGTTTTCCCTCTCCACACCAGGACCAGGATTTTGCTCAACTCCGCCAATCACTAATAAAACGGCTAAAACTATCGAACTCAGCACCGTCAAACCAAATCCCGAGCAGTCACCAGTTGCTCGGTTAGCGTCACTGCGCCTGGGCCCGCCACGCCACGAGAGTCTCCCGGCCCAGGTACCCACTCTCGCCCGGTAGCCCTCCAGTCAGCAACCTATTGTCTACCCTTACTCAGGAGCTCACCATAAACACGTCTGAACACAGTGACCCTTTCTCGAACACTCGAATAAGGAATGCTCTGATATCGGGGAGTGCTGGGCTCAAAACATACATCTACATGCGTTAACTCCGTCATCACTGCGGCATGGCGTATCTTCAGATTGCGGAGGGAGACGGCTTGCAGGCATGGCGACGAACTTCGGATATTTCGAGAAAGCCATCGCGGATGGGAAAGGTCATAGTTTGCTAGCTTCGGGTTTGGGCGGGTTTATTACAACTTCTGGCTATAAGAAAACATGTTCGGAAATGTTTAATTAATTCATTCAGTTTATTTGTTCATTCAATACTTACAAGGTTTTATAACCAACTTGGATACGGATACAGTCAATAATTTTTACATAAAAATATGGGGCGTAGGGTTTCAGATGGATAGGGCAGGTAACATGAACTGTAGAGATGAGAAATGCTTTCAAGGTTTTGTTTGGGAGTAGTGAAGGCAGTTTCGGAAGACAGGCGTACGTGGGGAGACACTATTAAAATGGATCTTAAGGAAAACAATGTGGGGGTCGCGGACTGGATTAATCTGGCTCAGGACAGGGACCAATGGTGGGCTGTTATAAACGTGGACATGATCCTTCGGTTTCTATAAAGGCCGGGAATGTCTTGAATAGCTGAGGAACTGGTAACTTCTGAAGTATTTTGTCGCACGGAGTTTTTTAATGTTAGTTCATATCAATGTCTGTAGCCTTGAAAATGAAGTACATTTCTTACACGAAATATGTGGCAGTTGTACACGTGGCAACAAGTTGTACAGTCAGGTAATGTGACCGCAAGTTGTGCAGTCAGGTAATGTGACAAGTAGTGTCGTCAGGTAATGTGACCACAAGTTGTGCAGTCACGTAATGTGACGAGTTGTACGGTAAGATAACGTGACCATATGTTGTACAGTCACGTAATGTGACAAGCTGTAAAATCATGTAACGTGATAACAAGTTTTAGAGTCATGTAATGTGACAACAAGTTGGACAGTCATGTAATGTGACCACAATTTGTACAGTCAGGTAATGTGACCACAAGTTGTACAGTCAGGTAACGTGATCATAAGTTGTGCAGTCAGGTAACGGCCACAAATTCTGTTACGACTGTTTTTACTTGAGCAGAGATAGATGCCAGTTACTGAGAATGGCTCTAAGGGGCCCAACTCTGTTGGCGCCAGCCCATCTTTTTTTTCCTGAGAAAGGAAAAATCGAGTTTCCCATATTTTGCGTTGGGTTGTTTTCTTCCTAAACCAGGGGCGATGGACAAAGATCAAAACCTGAGTCGTTATAGTTGACTCATTTATTTTACAGAACACAGTCCACCTTAAAAAGCTAACAGTTCCTCACTTATTCAAAAACTTAGAGAATTTTATGGAATTCAATGCCCATTACCGTGTTTACAAGAGCCCGTCTATTGTCCGTATCTGAGCCAAATGAATCCACTCCACGCTATCCCATTTCTTTAACAGTCGTTTTAATGTTATACTCCAATCTACTCTTAAGTCTTCCAAGCAGTCTCTTTATTTCAGGTTTCCCCACTAAAATTCTGTGGACATTATTTTTCTCGCCTGTGCACGTCACTTGCCCGGCCCTTGTTGAATGGTTTTGTGTACCACGGTTACAGTCTGACCAACCGCTCATGAATGTACGTTTATGTTCTATAGGTGGCAGGAGAGGATCAGGGTGAATCATGCACAGGACGGTTAATTCGTGGTAGTTCCAGTGACGTATAGCGCGCAGTAGTAACATGTGGGTCTGACGTGTAAGGTTGGAAGAAGTTCTTTTGTGTTGGTTGGTAATTTCATGTACAGGTAGTGGGGTGGATAGACATTTGTTGTGCGTAGGGTTTATGTTACAGGCATTCTGAAGTCTGTATTTATTCCTTACGGTTAAGTTTGCGCAGCGATCTTAATTGAAAATGGAACCAGCCGGACACGACTATACGGAAATAACAACAAGGCTGCCTATTAAATTACGCCTGGCCTATGGCATTGGACACGTATTAAACGATATTTGTGCGTCTATGTGGTTTACGTATCTGTTAGTGTTTTTCCATTTAGTGTTAAAATTTGACAGTACCTTGTCAGGAGTGATAATGTTGGTGGGTCAAGTTGCAGATGCGGTGGCCACACCTTTCGTTGGAATACAGTCAGACCGGGATGACGAATTCTGGCTGTGTAAATATGGGCGAAGGAAAACTTGGCATCTCTTAGGTAATTGTAACTGTTGTGTTTAAATTGTTGACTTATAACTATTTGGAGTTGTCGTCTTCCATGATGACAGTTGTTTATTGAAGTTGTTGTCTTTGATGATGGTTGTTTTAATCTTACAACCAGCACGTGGTCATTACATGGTGACATTTAAGTTTATCATATGGTAGTTTATAGTTTCACGTTATTTTCAGAATAAGATGTTAAAAATGTTTTTAGGCGCGTTCGCAAAATTGCGAAAAGCAACTGTTACTTTTGTCATGTTCGTTCGTCCGTGTGTCGGCAGGGAACAACTTGGCTCCCGCTGGACGGATTTAATGATATTTGATATTTGAGAATTTTTCGAAGATCTGCTGAGAAGGTTCAAGTTTTATTAAAATCTGACAAGAATAATGGGTACTTTACACGAAGTCCTATGTACAAGGGACATTCAAATCTAAACAAGAATTGATTTCTAAAAAATTTATTCACAACAGAGTGGAAAAGTTTTACACACTGTTTTTCAGTGTAGTCCCTGTTGACTGCAATGCACTTGTGCCAACTTTTTGGAAGTGTCTTAATTCCAGTTTCAGAGAAGGTTTTCAGTGGCTCGTGTATCCAACATTGCACACCTGCAATGACCTCACCATTATTCTGGAATCTCTTGTGTCCTAAAAACTGCTTGATTGGTCCAAAAAAATGATAATCAGTTGGAGCTAAGTCTGGACTGTATGCTGGATGAGGAAGTACCTCCCACTTCAGTTTCAGTAGAGTTGCCATTGTTAAAGCAGCAGTGTAAGGACAAGTGTTGTCTTGGGGGAAGCAAACTGAATCCTGCCTCTTTCTTCCCTTTGAGCGTATTGTCAGCTTCACTTTTTCATTCAGAAGAGTTGAATAATACTGTGCATTGATGGTTTTTGGCCTGCAAGAAGGTCCATGTGAAGGATACCATTTGAATCCCAGAACACAGTAGCAATGATCATCCCTGCTGAAAAAATTGTTTTCACTTTTTTGGGGGGTGGAGAATCAGTGTGTTTCCACTGCTTGCTTGCTGTTTTTATTCAGGAGTGAAGTAGTGGACCCAAGTCTCATCAGAGGTCACAAGTGAGTCCAAAAATTTGGCTTCTTCTCTCCCTCATTGTTTCAAAAGTTGAGTAACGGACACTGAACGTCGTTCCCTGTGCTCTGTTGTCAGAAGCCGTGGGACCCCCCTTGCGCTCACTTTACTGACTACCAAGTCGTGCAGAATTTCTTCTACACTCTGTACACTAATCTGTACTTCCTGTGACAGTTCAAGAAGAGTTATTTGATGATTAGCCCAAATAAGTTCACCAGTTTTCAAAATGTTATCTGGATTGACAGAAGTTCTTAGTCGCCAAGTGTGATGTTCATTTTCAACATGGTCTTGTCCTTCTCAAAATGATTTCGCCCAACTGAACACCCTTGGCTGTGACAAACATTCATCCCCAAACTATGCGTGAAGCCTGGTAAAGATTTCAGAAGGAATGACACCTTCGTTTGTGAGAAATTTGATAATTAAATGCTGGAGGACACTGGTGGGTCCTTTTGTTCTGCCATTCTGATGGCACCTGATGGTTGAGGTGGAAAGGGGCCTGACTAGTGCAGGTTGCAAGTTTCAACATGTCATAACGTGGCAGCACATGCATATTCCTACAAGTTGATTTGTGCTCCAAAGGGAACTAAATTCTCATTTAAATTGGAACAACCTACCTACATTTATGATAATATCTCGCTGAATTTTCGTAGAATGAGAAATGGTTTTGACCAAAGTTGTAGAGGAAATTAAAATACACATTTTATATTCAATAAATTTTTTCTGAAGGTTGTTCCGTTTATGAGATAACATGGAAAAATATGGTAGAACCGGACAGGCTGCAGATGACAACATAATACATTGCAGAACAGATGTGGTTTTCATGCTGCAAAACTAAGGCAAGAATACAGACACACACACACAATATTTAATAGTTTTTGTTTTTCCATGGCAACAGTCATTACACAAACGTGCCTCAGTGTTGCTTTGTATGTACATTGCTTGTATTGTTTATTTAAATTACGTTACACTGTGTATGTATGTCTATGGATGATTCAAATGGTTCAAAGTTCAGGTTCATAGTTGTGGATGAGAATGTGTTTTTAATCCCCATCTTTGTTCATTGTAGTTGAAAGCCCTAACCATTCCATTGCCCATGCCAGAAGCAAAGTGCAAAGGATACCACTACTTTCATGTTATGATGTTTGCTACCTTGAAAACTGGAAGAATGTGTAGCATCATTAAATGTCAATTTTTGTTGATTTATTTATAAATGTACCTTACTTGGCATATATACAGTAATGTGAAATGATGCTCATCTCGTACAAATTAGACCAAAATTGCCTGCTTTTAGTACATTATAATAGTACAAGATTTCATAAAAATATATGCATTCAGAAGTACATGTGGCATGTTTGCAGAAAGAAAACTAAAAAGGTAAAGGTTAATTGTTTAAAATAACTAATATCACTGTGTATGCAACTTAATTATAGATAGATCAGTATGTATGCATGTTAAACAGCTACAAGTTTAAACCAACATGCCATTGGCTTCAGGCTGTACACTTTTACAAGATAATAGTTTAATTCTCTGCCAGCATATGTTCTTGCTTTTTTGGAGAAAGAGATCTCAATCTGTACATAAGTGTATGCAAATATATATGATTTAAAATCTTATAAAAGGAAGTAAATATTAAAAAAGATCACATTTCTGAAGATTCCTTCTAGATGGCTAGTAGTAATGTTGATTACAAATGTAGACTGTGTATAAAATAATGTGTTGTAGAATCTGAACATAATATAGAAAGAATTTTCGGAGGCTTTGTACTTTGTAATATTTACTTTCTTTTATAAGATATTAAATCATATATATTTGTACGCATTTATGTAAAGGTCGAGATCTCAGTCTCCAAAAGTGAGAATATATTTTTGCAGAGAATGAAACAATCATCTTGTGAAAGTGTCCTGCATGATGCAGTTGAAAGACTTAGCTGTCTGATGTGAATATGTACTTACTGATGTATAATTCAGTTGTATAGGTGGTAGTATTAATTACGTTAAACAGCGAAAATCTTAAACACACTGGGATACACAATATCAAAGGAAAGGTTAAGTTGACCCTGTACATGACCAAGCAGTGTCATGAAGACAGATGTAAGAGTAGAGGTACACTCCACATACTGTCAGTGGTGAGCTTTACACACCAGCCACATCACCTTCCAGTAAATAACCACAGAATCCCTTTGTAGGAAGCTGGTTATGTTGTACAGCTGGTCTAGATGGTGTCAGGGTTGTGGAGTCGGTACATAAAACCTCTGACTCTGACTCCTCAATTTTTAAATCTCCGACTCCTTCATAAAAGCTGAATATGTATTAATAATGGTAAACTTACTGAAATTGTAAATGGTATCATAGGACATTCCATCACCACCACGTGAATCATTAGGCTACTGTTTATGCTTATAATCTATATTTAAGTGTAAGTCTAATGGTTATTGTAGGTAGTATCTATTTAAGATTTTATATCAAGGTCGGAGTCAGTACATTTTTACCAACTCTGACTCCACCCAAAATTCCTTCTGACTCTGACTCCACAGCCCTGGATGTTAGGGAGAGGAGAAAACTCTCTGCTGCTGTCATAAGTGTACCCTATTTAACTGGTCATCAAGCCTAGTAACTATGCTGAAGATAACTGTGTTCGGGGGTGTGACACCATTCGGTGTGGAATAAATGCATCATTGTTTCAAGGAAACAAGCCTTCATTATCAAGATAGGTGTGTCATTACACATTACCAGACAACATGGCATCGTGTTACAAAAAAGCAATTTCAGTAGTCACTGCCATGAGAGGCATAAATTTAGCAGTTCCTTAAGACGGGTTGGGAAATATGGACATAATTTTTCATATATGATCATCTTTGTGATGTCAGTTTGGAAGAATTTAGATACATAAAGAAATCAGGAAATATACGCAGAACTCTACAGTTTTGGCACATTCGCCTGCCTCGTTATTAGCCATGTTTACAGAAAAACTATACTGGACACAAAATGTGTGTTTCTTGTTTTTGTAGAAGTTCAAAATATGTTTTGCTGTAATACGTGTTTAGTGAGGTACACTTGATGTGCACGCAGCAGAGGTGGAAGATGGTCGCAGAGAGCGTCTGTTGTAGTAAAATGACCCAGCACAAAGTTTTATGAAAATAATTGAAGCAGTTTTTGAGTCATACTCAGACACACATAGACAGCTGGATGTGGCAAAGTAAATGTCACATTTTGGCAACCATTCATTGCAAACATGCCAAGGAATTGCACAGTTTTCTTGTACTTTGTTCCAGGAACTCTGTGTGTAATGGGAAGCTTTCCCTTCATTTTCTTGCCGTGCATTAATTGTGAAGGAAGTCATCAGTGGGCACAACTAGTGTACTACTCAGCGTTTGTTATCATTTTTCAATTTGGTTGGGCTTCTGTACAGATCTCTCATCTGTCAATGATACCTGACCTAACCCCAAATGAACATGAACGCACTGAACTGACTGCCATCAGGTGAGATTCACGTTGGTGTGGTTCACCAAGTCGCACTGATCAGCATAGATATGTTAGCTGCATGAGTGGAGGGCATACGCAACACAGTGGAGCAGTGACATGCAAATTGCGTCCGTTGGTGCTACTAATTTAACCTTTAAATGACCCATGTCCACATACATGAACGCACATAAAAAACAGCCCTAGAAATTAATTTTATATGTTTAAGGAACAAGGAAGTGTATTGCACTCTTAAGACATGCTGCAGAATCTGTGTTTCATTTTCCACAGAATGGCATACATTTCTTAAGTCTATCTTTTTCTGTTAAAATAATACTCATGTTTTTCATAAACTGTGCACCAAAATTAAACACAGACCTGGTTGTGTAAAGGTTAAATGAAGTTCAGGCTCTGTGATTGATTCTGGGCATTACTTAGGTTAGAATTTGTATCTAATAGTATCAGTAACTAAAAATAATGCCCAAATTCAGACACATTTGTCATATTATCAACTCTTACTAGTAAAATATAAGATACAGGTAAGCTGTGTGTGCTAATTAACCTTTTAAAAATCTGCATTCACATGTACAAATGCTCACAGGGATATGTTCCTAGAAATTCATTTTACGCATTTAGGCAACAAGGAAATTTTACTGCTTTTATAAGACATGCTGTGTAATGTATGTTTTATTTTCCACAAGATGCAGTTTATTTTACTGTTTTACCTTCTGCTGTTCAAGTAATACTTTTATTTCATAAACTATGTGCTAAAATTTAAATACCCACCCCTGTTGGATAGAGGTTAAGCACCACAATATGAATGTCTGTACGGAAGTGTTGGTGTTCCTCTGTGCATTCTTAACCATGGCTGTACATCTGAACACTCCAGCTGCTTCAGTCCCAAGGAAAGACAACCCTGAATCAATTGGTCATGGCACTTGGTGGTCCTGAAGTCTGGTCTGGGTGTGATGGGGGGAGAGAAAACTCTTGAGCTACTGTCATCTGTTTGCTTGTTTAAAAGCTGTATTTAATAGCATACGTCATGATATTGGTAAAGTGTTAGAAGCTGTGCACACAGAAAAAACATGACTATTGTGACATGATGCGACTTCCTTGTACAGTAAAGTTGTGTAAGGATTTTGTTGCAAGACAGATTCCACTCTCCCTGGCTGCCTAAATCCTGGAAATGGATGTAGCAATGTCATTGGTTATGGTGGTTAAATATTTACCTCTACACCAAAAGAAGGAGGAGAAGAAGAAGAAGAAGAAGAAGAAGAAGAAGAAGAAGAAGAAGAAGAATTTACTAGTCGATATGACATCAAATCCCAAAAGACTAGAATTTGCAAGACAGTTTTTATTTGAATGACTTTCATATCCTGTATATGACACTCTTTTTCTTTTAATGTCATGGTGTTTGTTAGCGTGTATTGAAAGTACAGAAGAATGAATGAAGAGAGAGATATAGTTTGGTGAAATGGGGTTGCCATATAACTACTGTTAGTTGATGATAGATGAATAGGCATTGCAATTAATATAGTGCAGTGTGAGATTTGAGGTTCTCATATTGGTGTTGACAAAGATCTCTTTAAGTCTTCTGGGATGTTACGCCATGTTGGCTGGCACATAGTTACCTATGTTTTGGAGGAGTATACTGGCTGCACCTTCAGGGTCTTGCAGTAACAGAAGGTAGAGGCAGCACACTCCTGTGCAACATTGTAACTCTTTACCAGTTGACATGTAAAGATGCCCAATAAGGCTTCGATCTTCTTCCAGTACAGTGCAGTTAGTGGTTGTGGTATTTGTTTTACAGGTATAGTTTCACAGTGTGCTCCAATGTGTTGGTGTATCTCATCACATGGCTTGTCCTTCATGTTACTGCTGAGGATGATGCACAGATTTGCCCTAAGGATGCAGGAAAGTTCCAGGTGAGTTACGCAGTATTACAGATCAGCTCAAATATGAAGTGTGTCTAGGCAGTTCTGGGTAAAAATACTTCTTGTGATTCCACAGCATATAGTGTTGATTGGCATTAGTATAGGTGCCCTGACGTCAGTGATGTTCCACCTACTGGTAAAGGAGGGCTCTGCCTCTAGCCGTATGCAAGTTGCTGGTCAGAGGTCTGTGAGTCACCTGTTGCAAGATGTGCAGCTGTACCAGGTCGCTCTAGTGTACATGGCTGCGCGTCTGTTTGTGAACCTTAGCCAGGTTTACGTTCCACTGTATCTACATGAATCCCTGGGAATGGGTGCAGAGAGCCTTGCTGTGATCCCTCTTGTCATGTTCCTCACCAGCTTTGGGATGTCTCTACTGGTGAAGATCCTGAACAAAAAGTGTGGCAGGAAGGTGAGTAAAATAGAGAATATTAGGACATTTATCTAGCTGACATTCAGCAAATGTTGATGTGGAAGTTTTGTAAATGTATTTAAGACTTTGCTTTTGTTTTATAATATACTGTTGCTTTTGGTCAAGTGACAGCTGTTGGATTATTTATAGTATCGTAACATGAAGCTTGCACATCTAAGCGTTTGGGCAGTAGTAATTTGCTTCATGAGACATTAAAAATTTAAATAAGTAGAGTGAAGTTTAATAAGAAGTATACATTTCAGTAAGTACTGTGTATTAGAGCTGTGGAGAATAATTTTCACTATGAGAGGGTTGTGACCATATAGATCAAGTGTATGAAATCTGTACAAGATATGTGCCACATCGGAAATGCACAGTTTGTTACAGAACATTGCGAAGTTTTGATATCCACTGGTAAACTCTCAATAGCATTAATTGGTATAATTAATGTCTATTTACTTTAATCATAAAAATTTCTTTAACTGGGTATATCTAGAATACTTTTAAAGTATGTGCTGTTAATGTCATATTTGACAGTCCTATCAAGTCATGAATATTCACTTCGGTTTTATGGATAAGAACTTGTGATCCATCGGTAGGTGTGATCCTTACATTTGATTTGGACTGCTTCATTACTGAAAGTAGTTGTTCACACACAAATGTACTGCAGAGAAGAAGATAAAGGCTGTGGTATGTATGTTACACTGATTGTCAGTGCTTGTGGTTGTGTGACTGACTGACTGACTGACTGATTTGCCGGCTGGTTTGTTGACTAACTGAGTGAAGGGCTGCATTAACTTATTCATGGGGTGATTAAGTGTCAAGGACTTGACAGTGAATTATCATGAGTAGACCTGCTGCTGGTTCGTTGTTTCCAACTGCATGAATTAAATTTTATTCATTGCCATCTGATTTCCTTTAATCTTTTTCCAGCTGGGTTGGCATTTATATTTTAGTGCATGGTTCGTGAAAAACATGGGTATTATTTGAACAGAAAAATAAATTTATGAAATAAATGTCATTTTGTGGATAACGAAACAGAGATCATGCAGCATGTCTTCAAAATGCAGCAAATTTTCTTTTTTGCCTAAATATATAAAATGAATTTTAGGGGCTTTATTTTACTTGCATTCACATGTGTCTTTAGGTTAACCTTTTAAAGCATAGCGGTAACTTTACATATGACCAGGTTTAACATTAAAAAATTCTACATTGTGCTCACATTGCGTTTATGTGTTTTGTACGGATCTCAGAACATACAGCAACTTTTGCCTTATAAAACATTGAGAGAGTGGTTTTTATAACTGAAGTGGAGAGTGCTTACAGCGCGGTACACACCGAGTCCTTATATAAAACAGATAAGCTTCATCTTTAAAGGGTTAATAATAATATGTAATCCTAGGCTTTGCTGTAACCTTCTTTCCTCTGCATGTTTGTTTTGCAGCTTGCATTCCTGTTTGGGGCAGTTTTGGGTATTGCAGCCTGCGTGTGGATTCACTTTGGATCAGGAGTCAGCTACACAAAGTATGAGATCTACCCTGTTGCAGCACTCCTAGGTGAGTGCTGCTACTCACACTGGCCATGCTGTAATTACCAGATGCATGCATGCATGTGAAAAAAGACTTGTTCTAAACTTGTGCAGTGAGGAAATGTCATCAGCAGAGGTTTGTGGGTCTTTATTTTATTTTTTATGGCTTATCTGCTGAAGTTTTTCTGCACTATTGCATTCTGAGTTCTGAATAGTAATAGTGGAAAGGCAGACACACATTCTAAAATTGATTACTGTCATATTTTACATATCTCAGAGTTTTAGATATTAATGTGATCTGTGTTATGGCTCTTGGTACACAAGTTGTTCAGCGTCTGTGTGTGTGTGTGTGTGTGTGTGTGTGATATATATATATATATATGTATCTCTTTTTTTTTCAGGTGCTGGTAGTTCCGTCATGCTAGTGACAAGTCTGGGCATCACAGCTGATTTGATTGGGCTGAACACAGAAAGTGGTGCTTTTGTGTATGGAGCAATGAGTTTCATAGACAAGTTGTCCAATGGAGTTGCTGTGACACTGATTCAAACATTGTAAGTGTTTCTATTTATTAATAAATTTTTAGAGTTGTGTTTTATAGTTTCATGTATTGTTGAATATTATTTTATGTTATTAACACAGAAGTTTATGGGAAATATTAATTTTATGTAGAAGTGTCATAGTTACTATCTTGAAACTTGTATGTAATGAAAACTTTGTATCAGTCAGTAACAAATCTAGAGAGTAAACAACACTCTTGTGACATACATAAACAGAACTTTGTAAACCTGTTTTCTCCACTGATGTGTAACACTAGTAAACAAGGCATGATATCACATGCATTGGAAGATAAGGATAAAGTTTACCATGATGGGGGAACAGTGAAAGTAAATTATTAACTAGAAAGGACGGTGTGAACAATGATCAAAATTAGAGAAACTGAAGAACAGTGGAAGAAACCCCAAGTGATAAGCAAGGTCCCAAACAAGAAGGACGTGGTTTCCAATAGGAATAGTTTGGAACATTCCATATGTGACATGACCTGTGATAATGTCTGTAATCTGACAAATCACCTTTGTGCTCACTTTTGGCTACATGCACTGTTCAGTGCTAGATTAAATGCTTGAATGTTGTCTGAAGTCAGTGTGGCTGTCACCCTGGATAGTATTCAGTTGTCTTTGGTTCGTGTTTTATAACTTGTTACTTGTATTAAACTTGTTAAGTACTTTGTTAACAGCAGTCTTCATCACCATGTTATGAGCGCTTCATAGGCTACAGCTTGTCCGCAGTCCCCTCTTGTATCCCTCTGAAATCAGTCTGAGGATACAACAACTGTATTAAATGGCACCTTTCTTGAAAGTAATATTCTCTTGAACCTATCTATATGTGACCGTATTATGTTACAAAAAGAAAGAAAAATTTTTTAACTTCTCACTATTGCTTGTCCCCAAGTTATTGTATGGTTGTCATACTGACTCAGTTGTGTGCCTGTGTCGTACATGTGGTGATCTGTTCGATTTTGACAGTAAATGCACAACAGTTTGCCCAACTTACTATCGTGATGTTCTGCTGTTCGTGTGTGGTGGTGCTGCTGCTTTTGGTTTAGTTATATTGGCGACACTTGCGCCTTTCCAGATTGGAACCAGAAGACGAGGTGAGTGAGTTGTTGGGTTTACAAGTGATGGGCATTACAGATGTTGAAGAAAGATGGTTACAGATTTCGTAGCGTAAAATTTAATTGGATTTTATAATAGCACCTTGAAGTGTTTAAAATGCTACACCTGTCATTTCCATGTATAAAGCCAACACATGCGCAAGACAATATGTATAACATAAATATGCTGTAGTTATTCCTGAACAGAATGCCACACTACATCACATGTCACATCACACATGGGTGCGATCACATATGGGTCAGGATACAGGCAACAAATATTTGTATGCCACAGTGAGATGAATGCGTATTAAGCACATGGAATTGTAAGTACACATATACTGTTTTAGTGTTACACACACTGTACAAACATGGCTGTTAAGTCATTATGATACATTGTGTTTTTGTGATGTAATTCTATCATATCCATTAGGTTTTAAATATATTGGTGTACACTCCGTGATGATGGCATATGAACAACAAAACATGCTGGAGCAAATAGAGCATATTTATGTTATACATACAGTAAAACTTGTTTAAGATGTCCCAGGTTAAGAAAACTTCCCACCTAAGAAGTCAGGATAAAAAAGCACCAAGATTCTCCCATTTCATTAACGTTACACGTTGCCCTTTTAATACATCCCCACGTAAGGAAATTTCCTGCCTAAGAAGTAACAAATTTGATGACGAAACAATTTTTTACCCATTTAGTACATTTTCTGTTTCAGAATCTTACAGAATTTCCCCGAGTTTCCATTCGTTCCATTTCCAAAACGCAGCGCTCAAATGGCACAGTCTGTTCATATAGGTTAATCGCCAAGGTCATTTCCGCCACGTTTCACACAGCAGAATAACACAACCTCACGGTCAATATGGAGGTGCCATTTTTCTTCCGCCATGCAAAGACTGCAGCCAGTCAGTCCCCACTGCTTGGTCTCTGTCACAACAACCAAAAAATTTTATTGAGTGGCCAGAAGCCGCTCCTAGCTGTGCTATGACGTGCATGAGCCTGCGTTTGACAACGCTGGCACGTGGCAGCTCACTTGCTGCTTCGACTGCCCAGGACTAGGAGTAAACTAAGGCAGCCAGTAACATTTGAAGAAGTTTAGGCGCGCTAGCTGAAGTCACACATTGCTGAGGGGACAGCAGTTTGACATGAGATAAGTGGGTGGTCAATTGTGACAACTTATTTAAACATAATTTATTGGTGGTGATATAAATGCATCATGGTGTAGTGTGATTGTGAAACATTTGTGGTGACTGTGTGCAGGTAAGTTACATCAGCAATTCCAGAAAGTAAATTCAAGACACTGCAGCGTTAGTGAAAGTGACTGGAACTAATGACCACTCCTTATGGTCTACCTAAAATTGAACCTATGGAACCTGAAGATGTGTACTGCTACTGTTTGAAAAAAGAGCAAGACTACCCATGCTTGAAAAATATTTCAATGAAAAGTAAACATCTGGAATGAAATGTGAACTTGCGAATTTAAAGTCAGTGACAGCGTAGGTAAAGGTGTAAATAAAACTGTGAATGAAAGGTTACAGACAAAATGGTTAAATTGTCAGATAGGAGTGAGGATATGTTAAAGACAGCTGCAAATTGTACAGATTCAGCATTCATAAGTAATAAGTTCACAAAAAATTAAAAAAAACAACTTTTTTGTCCTGCCCTTTTAAGAAATTTCCTGCTTAAGAAGTCAGATTTTCTTGGAATTTTCAAAATTGTATTTAACAGGGTTTTGCTGTAATGTGTTGTGCAGGTGCTGGCTTTGTAAATGCAAGTGTGTCTCATTGCATGGAATGAATAATGTGAAAATTCTACACTTATGTACAAATAGTGTCCTGTCTTATAAGCAGTTTGAATTCCTAAGTACTGTTTGTCATAAACAGTACCTTTTGGAGCATGTAAGATTTAGCACATTTGCTTTGGATGTATGTATGATATAAAATATGTAATTGCATGATTGATTGTTTTGTATTCGGGAGATTTAGGGTTACATTTTGGGCTTGAAGCTGGCTATCCTGACTGTGGTTTGTCATGGTTTTACGCAGGCTCTGTAGGTATATGCAGGCATAGTGCCTCAAGTGTAAAGTAGGCTTGAAACTTCGTCATTCACGAATCATTGTGTGACTGCACTATAACAGCTTGTACCTGTAAAAGCAGTATTGATAATCTGTTAACTAGTCATAGTTTATGGGTTGTGATAATTGAACTAATAATGTTTAAATGTGTGTGTGTGTGTTTTTTTTTCTTGCAGCAGATGGTGAGCCTGTTTACGGAAGAATAGATTCAAATCCAGAATTGGAATCTGAACCAACAAATTCGACCCTTGGGATTCAAAATTTGGGTCAACCTGTTATTTCATAATGCTGCATTCTTATGCTGGGCAAGATGGCTGTGAGTTAACCTTCTCATGTTATTAGAACTGGAGAATGTGATGGTTACATACGGCTGGTCATGTTTTGCGATTACGACTCAATGCCTAGTGCTATCAGAAAATGTTAATAAAATGCTAGGTTTTTGAGGAACAGATAATGCCTAGTTTATTTCTGTTTTATGGGCATTAATTGTTTTTGTAGTTGGTATAGTGGCTAGGCTTCTTAGACATTTTTTATGTGATGCTACTAAACTGTTGTTGAAGGTAAGAAGTGGCCAGCGTTGCTAGAAGGGCAGAGTTTTAGAATGCATGTCTCATTGGTTAAGATTTCACGTTCCATTACAGAGCACAGTATTGCTGAGAAGTTTGAATGTCTGGATGTTTGTATTTACCAAATTAATGTATTTTCAGTCAACTGTGCAGGTACTTTATTTTTCTGCATACTCTATCTACTACCTCAAACTAAGAAGCGTATGTACTTAACTAGTCCTGTTGTTCCTAATGGTGTGGGGATGTCAAAAAGATCTCCAGCTGATCCTTCCTTTGTCTTGTGACTTGGAATAGCCAATAGTACATCTAGGTAAGAAAGGAGGAGGGAATACTGTCATAACATAAAAGGAGGCAAGTATGGTCTCAAGATTGAAGGACTTTGGGAGTGGCAGGAACCTGTGCTGTAATATTGCTAGGCATTGCTGTGTCTACCTGAAACGTAACCTGATTGAAGGTAAGCAAACTAAGGGTAAGGTAAACTAAGGATTGTGTAGTAGTGAAGGCTGGCACTGAAAAACATGAATCTAAATCATGACATGACATGGGACATGTTTCTTAAATGTGAGTTTGATTTTTTATAGTTTCACATGTATCAGAACCAGAAGAATAACTTTAATTCAGGTAAATTCAGTTATGTGTTTTATTGATTGAGTCTAATCATAAAATTAATCATACTGTTGGAAGTGGAAACGGTCGTCTTACATTACCCAATTGCTTATTGTACACCACTGGTGTGTGCTGATGTATGAGCAAGTTGTTGTCCTTTAGCTCATCACTGGTGTGCAAGGTGAACACATGCAATAAAAGTGAAACTGAGGGTCATAGAAATACCTTTCTGTATAACATTCCAGCTGTACTATGCATGTTGATGTACTTGCCTGAAATTCATTTCTTTATGGATACCCACCAGTATACAGGGTATTTCAGGAGGAATCTGTCATAATTCAGGAGAGCATTTCTTAGGTTAAAGTACTTTGATATAACTGAAAATACCTGTATCCAAAGTTGAACAGTTACAGAGATAATGGCGACATAATTGCTAAAGAATGAGAACTGTTCTAAATTTATTACTTAACAAATATAAAAATGAGAAGGAATTTGTAGTTCCTGTAATATTAACACCTGCACTTAACATTATATGAACATATATAAAGACATTAATTAAGCAGTAAAAACTGGCACTAGTTTTATGAAAATTTTTCTTAGGGTTCTAAGTACTCTATGTAGCAGACTTGCCTCCATGTGCCTTGGCTTGGCTGTCAGTTCAAGAACAGACCTGCAGAGAATGCGGATGACATACCGCGTTAACTAGGTGCAGTACCTGAAACTGCAATTCCATCACATTTTTCTGGCTTCATTATGCTCTAACCATTAAACTTTGCAGGTAGGTATGTTTGGTTATATCAACGTAAATTAACCTAATGGACATTCTCTCAAAGCATGGGCGATTCCTTCTGAAACACGCTGTATAAATGTCTGTTACTAGTGTAACATGTAGGAAGAAAATTAGAGTTAATAACCTCAAAGACAAAGATGTGCATGCAGCTGTATTTTCAAATATTGCCTTAAATATCAGTCTGGAAAATAGTGAAGTTGTTAAGTAAAGTAAATTGGAAGGCCCAGGGAATATTTCAGTTCATATTTGGGTTTGTTGATCATTTTCTTGTAAATGCCTGGCTGTTATTGGAGGTGTAGACATAACATGAGAGATTAATGTAATTGAATCGTTAAAAAAATTAAATGTAAGTCTGTGACATTATGGTCCAATACTGTCAGCTTGAGTGTGGATTTTACTGGGAAACTGTAGTTGTGTCTGAATGTTATAAGCATCTGTAAGCTCGATTTTTGTAACTTGTTGTTTTGTGTGAAGAAGTATAAATTGTACATTGTTTTTTCTTCATCCCTGTCTGCAGTAGCCAGCCAGATGCTTATGAAAGTTCCTGCTGAAGCCCATCCTCCACATCATGTTCTCTCTTCTTCACATAACATCACATCATATCTCACACAGCCCACCCTTGATGTCATCACCTTCACATCTTGTAATCAGTGATATTTTTCTTTCAGGAATCTTTAGTTTTTCTATAATAGAATGAAGTTGAATTTGCAGTAAATATACTGTACTAAGAACTGAAGGTTCGTCTGTAAGAGTGGAATGTTTTTGCTTTGACAGTTGGACACTGATAAGAGATGTTTTCCTTGAAACTGAAACTGATAACGCATGGAGTTCATATATGAGCATTTATACTGAATTGATGATATTACTGGAACATAATGTAAATCACACTTTGTTTTGTTCTTATATGCTCATTCATGTTCGATTTTATTGTACAAGTGATATTTAATGTAAAGCTGTCATGGTTCTCTGTCAAGGAATGTAAAAGCTGTACTGTGTATGAATATGTACATATATATGGTGTTCTGTTTTTTTGTGATTTGGTTTGTGCTTTACCTGTAGTTGTGTCTGTTGTTTCACAGCTGCAGTTCCTTTTCATTACTGTTACGTAACTAGTGTCTAGCTCTTGCATATAGTCCCACCAGATTAGAGTCTGTCTCTGCCTTTTCCACCTCAAGACGGACAGACCCAGGTTTGGAAGACAGTGAGTGCTGTCCAAAACACAACTTTGGCCTGAAGAATATCGTGCATTTTCTGGCTGATTTTTACTTACTTATGGTGAAATCCTGATAGGCAAACATTTATCTGATACAGTTCCTGTTCAGAATGGTCTGCGAAATGTTAAATGCTTTATCTCTATTTCCTTTCAGTTTTGCTTTAGAATGTACCATTAAGGAGGTCCAAGCAAACCAGAAGGGTTTGAAGTTGGATGGGATGTTGTGTTGTATGCTGATGTGTTAATTTAGTCAGTGAAAAAAGAAAAAACACAGGAGCTTTAGTAGTTGCTTGTCTTGTAGTTGCTTGCAAGATTTGAGTTTTTTCAGGGATGTTGCTGAAGAATCAAGTCTGCTGTGAAGGTGCACTGTGTCATTTTGAAGGTTGTAGCTTGTTCATTTCCGGGGTCAAGCTGTCTTTCTTGAAAATGACACTGGGTGACATTCTGGAAGACTTGAATCTTCATTGTGAATACAAATCAAGGAGGATGAGATGTACAACATGTTGGGTATGCATGTGATGCAACAGATCTGTGTACAAAACGGGTCTGAAAAGCAGAACAGAAGATGCGCATTTGAAGATCTAGGCATATATTTGAGTATAATATTAAAGTGCATGTTATGGAGGTAAGGGAGGGAGGTGTGCGCTTTAATATAACTGGGTCATAATAGGACTGAGTAGTGAAATATTGTGGGAAGGTAAAGAACCTTTTGGTTCCATAGTACATGGGGACTTTTGTGTGTTGCTGAGTGAATGTTAGCTTCTCGCAAAGAAGTCTTCTATGCTGAGTTAGTCTGTAAATCCTTCCAAACTGTGAGAAAGTTTAATTGCTTGTGAACAACAGTTGAATGTCAAAATTGCATTAATAAGTAAGTTAAGAACAGATTGAATTATGGAAATGTTTGCTCGTGTTTTGTTCAGAATGTTTTGACTCCCCAGCTTTTCTCAAAAATATGATTGCTGGATTATACAAGGCAGGAAATGGACATGTAACAACATTCAGGCGTGTTTTGTTCTTTGCATCCTGACCTGTCTTCAGATGGTCAAACCATGTAATACAATGAAAGTAACCCTTCATGTTGTTCACAGGGGCAGATGTATTCTAGATTATTATTATTATTATTATTGTTGTTGTTGTTGTGGTCTCTTACGAGGCTGTGTGTTATATTTTTAAAGAACTTAGTATTTATATGTCACCATTTATTTTGTCTGTTAAATTTAAGGGTTACAATCTCAAAGTTTCACCAGTCCAAATACTTTGTAATTGTTGACATAGGTAATATTATGTAGGCTACACAGCGTGTATGTGCATAAGCTGTCCTGTGAAACTACAGATTGTTAATTCAAAAATTTTAACTAAGTTTAACAATTCCCCGTTCATTTCCTGTGATTGTATTATAGGCACATGTAGTAGTTGAACCTAATATATAGATACAGTTTAATCAAATATGTCTCTGCACGAAATTTAAATTAACAGGGGAAAAATTATGCAAGTTTTACGCGAAAGTTCTGGAAAGGACTGTTTGCGGGCTTATTGCTTAGAATATACGTACAGTGCGGCCAAACATCGCAATGACGCGAATCGTTGCGTGATTTCAATATGTTTGGACGTAATTTTAGTAGGTCAGATTGCATTTAATAAAATAAGAAGCAGTAAGCATTACATGTTATGGCTGATAGTGCAAAAGTTAATGTGTCGTAATACGTGCGATATTTTGGAGCTGAAATGAATATATGACTTTCCATTTAAGGGAGGCGGTTTCTTGACGCGTTCCCAGCAAAGGTTTGAGGATGTTTCCGATTGTAGTACACTAGCGCTGTGGCTGTGTCCTGCACTATGCTAAATGCTGTTCGCTTGAGTGTATGTGATTGACATTGTTCTGTACGTATGTTTGTAATGTTCGATTGTTAGAATTTGATTATTTGCGCTTTTAGTTTATAATAAAAATTCAATGCTCGAATAGGTGAGAAGTTCGATATCTAAAAGTCTACGATTTTCGATAGCACCCACTGAACATCCAACCAAGAGCTACTGCCACGGTTTCCCCACAGAGAACAATTACATGTAGTATTAACATGTAAGGGGCCGTGAGTGTAGAGGAAAATTTACAATGGCTGAGTGAGAGTGAAGATGAGTCAATAATGCAGCATTGTGGAGTAGAAATTTATTAAGTAATTTGGTAATTTAAATATTAGTGAAGGTAGATTGAATTTGTGGCAGTGTAGGCGTGATTAACAATGAACGGTTTGAGTTTAAGTGAATTGTGCTGTTTGTTTTGTTGTCCTCCTTGTCCAACAAGAATAGCTGCCAAACTGGCATTCCTACCACCCGAGCCTACGTACAATTTTCTGGCGGACGAAACGGGTTCAAAATTCAGTTTGAACCTTACTGAGCGAGCGGAGTGGCAGTATTCGGAACGAGAAAAAGAAAATATTGAGGGCTTCTTCACACGGACTTCGCGGGGTAATCGCATTGCGTGTTTATTTGTGAGGTGCAGTACAAATGCGCGATTTACAATATTATTTTCACATGGTAATGCAGTTGATTTGGGACAGATGAGTAGTTTTTATCTAGGACTTGGTTCTCGTATAAATTGTAACATATTCAGTTACGACTACTCAGGTTATGGAGTAAGTACAGGGAAACCTTCAGAAAAAAATTTGTATGCTGACATCGATGCAGCATGGCATACTCTTCGTACCAGGTACGGAATATCGCCGGAGAATATAATCCTATATGGACAGAGCATTGGCACTGTTCCAACAGTAGACTTGGCATCACGCTATGAAGTGGGAGCTGTCATTCTGCATTCACCACTTATGTCAGGAATGAGAGTTGCCTTTCCAAACACTAAGAGGACTTGGTTCTTCGATGCCTTTCCTAGGTGAATATGTTTTACTTCTTAAGAAGCCCAGTACTTTTAATGTAGCATGAAATATGTTGGTGAGTAGAGGTGTAGCTAATTTACCCAGCCACCAGTATGAAACCCAGTGTCAGGCACCTGTAGTTCAAATTTGCATTTGTGGTAAATTATAGTGATGTACAATGCAGGTCTGTGATACTGTGTGCTATGAACATGCATAGGGACAATAGTATCTGTTTGAAAAAGTGTACTGGATGTTGCTGGAAAAGATCCATCAAAATCTGGCTCTCTGCTGTATTCATCAGTACATAAAATATATAAAGAATGAAGTTAAAGTGCCAGTTCTGCAATGTTTGTGTAGGTGCAGTTTTATTAGAATGTGTGGCAGATGTCTCAAACATAACTAGTAATATACTGTGTTGTGAAAAGACATCACATTAATGCAGTTATATGATGTTGCTTCTGTGGAGAGATTGAAGATTTTTAAGAAGTATTATTTACCTCCTTTTTATTGAGGGGGGGGGTGCTTCCCAGGGGGGGGGGGGTAAATCGGCTGGGGTGTGATGTTCACCACTCACCTCCGTCTGTTGCTGATGTTTAGAATGAGTGGAGCTATGCGTGTACTCCACTAATATGCTGTCATTGCATGGACAGGGACAACTTTACCTTTTTATTAATCTCTAAGGCCTGGAGGTCTGACGTTGTGTTTTGTGATAGAAGTGTGTTTTCATAGATTTCTTGTTTGTAGTTCTGGTTATGAGTTTATTACTGTGGTGAAATGATTCTGGTATTCTGGGTTATAACACATTTAGTTTGTTAGGTGGTTGCTAGCGTCTCTGCAGAATTTGGTGCCATCATCTTCAGTGAAGATGGCAGTGACAGGTTCCTCTAAAGCATTGGTAACCATCTATCAGACTACATGGTGTCATAATTCAGTTGACCTCAATGTAAAACATCACAACTATTAAAACCTCAAATCTCATCAGGGCCTGTATTATTGTGTCTTTAATTGGAATAATATGCACTTGCTGCAGGAAAGTTTCGTGTAGAAGCGACACAGAACTAAGCACTGGAAGTTTCATGTAAACTGAAATCTCACTTTCCATTATATGGGCATTATAGTTGCACAAAAGTTGTATTTATTGAGCTGCTATTTAAGTGTCACAGAGACTTCTGACATCATACAGAATTTTAATGTAGGTTTGTTGTTGTGCAATGTAGTGGCGGATGTTTTGAGTGATGGATTTTGACAGAAGTTAGAGTTGAGTGCACATCATGACAAATGTTTGATTTAGGCATAGTTTTTTATGTTTGAGAACTTTATTAGTTCAGCCCAGGGCTGTGGAGTTGGAGTCATGGATTTGGAGTGGGACGAAATTTTGGGTGGAGTCAGAGTAAAAATATACCCACTCTGACTCCAACTTCGATATAAAATCTTAAATAGATACTAGGTACAATAGCCATTATACTTATACTTAAATATAGGCTATAAGTCTAAAAAGTAGCCTTATGAGTCATGTGGTGGTGATGAAATGTCTTATGATACCATTTACTGTTTTAGTGAGTTTACCATTATGAATACATATTGAGCTTTTATGAAAGAGTCAGAGTCAGAGATTTAAAAATTGAGGAGTTAGAGTCGGAGGTTCTGTGTACCGACTCCACTGCCGTGGTTCAGCCTGATTTTTAGTACTGTCACAATTTCACACACTGTTCATTTTAGGTGGGCAAAAGACGTGGACCAGATGTATTTTTATTTATTCTGTTATGTATGTGTATATACACTTGTGCACACACACAAATTCAGTCCCAGCCAGATTGTATAGGATTTGTGGCATTCAAAGAGACACTGGGAGAGGTTTTTTTACTAGGTACTTGTTTTCCCCTGTCAGTGTCAGTCTACCAGTGCTTTGTACCCACTCATTCATCTATCATAGGCAGTATAAAATTTTAGTAGTTGACAGCATAATTGCATAAAACACACAGACACAGCATTTTTTGTTGCTGGAGTAAGCAGTGCAGAGTATGCAGCATTATCAGTCACTATGCAACTACAATATTGTATGCTTTGCAGTTAGTGTTCCAGCAATAAAAAGGAGTGTATGTATTGTTCACACTTCTTAAATTTTTATATTTTGCCTTCCAGGACTGTAGAAATACCAGTTAAATCTCCTAGCCACTTAAAAAAGGCCACTTACCAACAGACATTAACAGGTGGTCTATTCAAATGTTTTTGTACTTACCACTGATCTCTGTTAACTTGTTCTTTATGAGTGGGTGGTCATATGACTGAAGCCGTTGTGGTTGCTGTTAGAGATGTTGTTTGTAGTTCTGTGTGAGGAATTAAATGTTTCTCATAGAGCAGTGCATACTGCCTGAAGATGTGTTTGGACATGAAACAGATTGGCTGAGTTTTAGGTTATGTATGAATGTGAGTTTTGAGGTTTGTGACAGTGGTGACTGCGAAGATTACTGTTTTGGGATGTAATTCTATATAGTTTGGTAGAAATTTACCAGTGTTCTGGAGGAATGTGCTGCCATGATATTCAGAGTAGAAGAATATGCCAGTGTTGAAACATTGGTAGATTTCAGCCAGAGTACATGGCTTCACACACCAAATGTCAGTAATCTTTGCGTGTAGGAGTGCATGCCATTTTATTCCAACATATATTTAAGTCCAAACATGCCGTGTTCCCAGCAAGGTGACTACTCATATTTTCAAGATGGCAGCAACCCCTAAAACCTGTAATGCAGAATCATGCATGTTGACGTGTCTTGTAAGAGTGTACTTGTTTTTGAACATTTTTTCTTGCTTCATAAACCGTTATGAATTAGGCCTCCTGGTGTGTTGCAGTGCAGAATTAAGTACTTACACAGAACAACACAAAGACAGACAAGTCATGCTCATACATCCAAGCTTGGAGGGGGAGTTGAAGCCACAGTCCAAGTGTCCAAGCAGTATAGACAGTGCACACCTTAGCATCTTTTTTCTTAGAATGAAAAATAACAAACAGTGATCATATTATGCCCCAAACCTTTTTATACAGTGACAGTAACTGAGAAAAATTGTATTTAGGATGTACAGTTTGGTGTAATTGGCAGCTGTGAGCATGTCAGTAACCTATGTATAGTTAAGAAGTTCATTTTTTAAACAAACAATAGAACTTTACTGTTTTGGGTCTTGTCCAATATACATATTATTGTTTGAAAGTCTTAAAATGCAGCAGTAGTAAACTGTTTGGAGTGAGCACATGAGCAAGTACGTAACAGTTTGCTTGTTTACAGTAAGGCACATACTTGATGTTACATTCTTTGAAACTGATGTTATTTTGTTATTTGGTGTATTTTAGGGAACTTGTGATTCTGTCATGATTTAATTTTCAAGGACACTTGTCCTGATGCTGCTGAACTCATAAATTGATTTCATTTACATTAACAAGACAAACCGTATACAACAAGGGGCTCACCCACCTCCTGGTTGGGGGGGAAGCAGCCCAGGTTTGAAGCTGACCATTCCCATCAAATGCTGAGGTTATGAATTAACAGGTCTGTACCTTCACTCCCCCCGTGTGCCATCATGACAAGCCCAAGGGCATCTTTGCCTCTTTTGCGTATAATTTAGTAGTCCATATCTGTTCACCCTTTCAGGTAGTGCAGAATCCAAATATGACGCATTAGTCAGATAGCTGTGATAAATATTCCACACGCTTAACTTCAGTGGCTCAGTGAGCAGTGTCAGGTTTAGATTTTCCATCACTGGCATGTTGTTATATATTCAGCAGAAAGTATCACCTGATAAAAGCATACACATTTGTCAAAGACCCAATACTACACAGAATTGTAGGGTTGTATATTAAAGGCTCCATTGTTATTTGAGACAGGAGCCATGTACAGTAGAATTCCTTTAATCCGGCACCCACAGGACCAGTCAGGTGCTGAATCATCAAATATTTCAAATTGTCAGGCAGCACCTATACTGACCTAATTTCTTTTAGGAAATTTTTTGTTACTGCCTTCAGAGAATGTGCACTTTTCATTTAAAAAAAGGTCTTAATGTTTTCAGTTACCATGGGCCCAGTCACAGGTTTTCCTTTGAAATGCATTGCTGTAAACCACATACGACATTTTGTCCACTTGTGCTAATTTCAGTGTCTGTCCCTTGAAAAGGCCCTTCACACTTTCACTTGATGTCATAAATGGATGTAACTGATCTTTTCATTTTTACTAGATATACATAGTTGGCATTCGAATGTTGTATTAAGCCATAGCCACACTTCGGCTTGTGCCACATTCAAGCCTCCAAGTTACTTCAAGTTTATGAGGAATCGTTCCAGTTACATGTTTCCTCTTGCCAGCAGTACCTTGTTTACTCATCTTTTGACTTGTTGAAGCCATTATAATAGCTTGATGGGCTCAGTACAATCCAGATAATGCAAGATAAAGTCGTGGAATCAGTACACGCACCAGAAGTTCCAGTCTTGTGACTGCTTTCCGCAAGTGCTGAACTATCAGTAGTGCTTGACTGTCAGCTGCCAGAGTAAAGGAATTGATGGCATTTTTTATGAAGCCCCATGTTACAGGTCCGGGGGGGGGACTTCTGCAGGAATTTCTATGGCTGTTGTATTTGCTGGGTTGTCCCAGAAGGTAATTTATTTTCACCCTCCATGAAATCAAAACGATTATGTTTAGTTATTATTCATCAGAGATATTATTACTAGACTGAGAAGAATTTAATACATATATAAGAGCATGTACTGCCCTGTGTAATACAGCTAGGAACCAGGGCTGTGGTGTTGGAGTCGGAAGGAATTTTAGGTGGAGTTGGAAGAAATTTTTAGGTGGAGTCGGAGTTGGAGTCAGTAAAAATGTACCGACTCCAACTCCGACCTCAGTGTAAAATCTTAACTAGATACTCCAACTCCATAGCCCTGATAGCTACAGTAACCATTAGACTTATACTTAAATATAGGTTATAAGTCTAAACAGTAGCCTGATGATTAATGTGGTGGCAATGAAATGTCTTGTAGGTTTACCATTATTAATACATATTGAGCTTTTATGAAGGAATCAGAGTCGGAGTTTTAAAAATCGAGGAGTGGGAGTCAGAAGTTTTAAAAATTGAGGAGTCGGATTCGGAAGTTTTAAAAATCGAGGAGTCAGAGTCAGAGCTTTTGCGTACCGACTCCACACCCCTGCTAGGAACACCAGAGTTGTGTTGGCTATAGGTTGATGGCTAAGATTGGGCGTACATCCCATATATATTCAGTCTTTGCTAAGGTGTGATACGTCACAGGCTCTGTCTGTATTCCGTTCAGATATACTGTTCAGCGTGGATCACTAACAGTCTCAGTAAGGGAGTCTAGAGCATATTTTCTGTGACAAAAGTGGGTTGGTGTCAAGTTTTGTGGCACAAAGGGTCAGACAGTTGGTCTGTCTTGACCTATCTAGCGACCTAACCTTATGCCCTGGGAATTCTTTTCCTTAGGAAGCATAATCACCAGAGTTTCTATTTGCTGACCATTAAAACTTAATGTCTGACTTAGTACAGTGGTATATAAGTAATTAGGTATGGTGGCCTTATATTTTCATGTGCCCTGACAATTATTTTGCTGTATTGTGCCCATTTTGCACTTACAGTTTGATTTTTAAAGTGTGCGAGGAAACATTGTTGAGTTGATTGTTACACGTGTGTTATATTGCAGTATCGACAAGGTTCCCAAGGTGACGTCACCAGTATTGGTGATTCATGGTACTGAAGATGAAGTAATTGATTTTTCCCATGGCCTGGCGATCTATGAACGCTGCCCTCGTGCTGTTGAACCTCTGTGGGTTGATGTATGTATTGAATAGACATTTTCTTTCCTTTTGTATGACAAGGAATCATACAAAATTTTATAAAATTGAAATACATATGGCTGGGTGTCGCAGCTGTGGCTGTTACCCACAAAATTGGCCTATTTAAAGTAGAATTATTGTTTAGTGTGATGTGTTTTTTGTACCAAATGTATAAGTGGGAGGGTGTGGTTGTACTTCATCACAGCATTCCAGGATTAATTCATGAATGTTGAGCCTTCGTTAAGGCAGTTTCATCGTGCATGCAGTGGCACTGTGGTGGCACTATTACAAATCGTAATTATGAATGACGTACCTTTATGTGTATATGGCCAAGTGGTTGTTATTTATTTTTTATGTTATGCATCCCGTTGTGTCATACAGAGATATAAAGGAAATTAATACTGTCAACATAACTGATGTGTGTATTTTCAGCAACTTGTGTTACACAGGCAACATGTTTCAACTTAACTTGGTCATCATCAGGCCTTCTGTCATCATAACAAATGACAGCACGCAATTGCAGTTGTTTAACATATTTATGGCAGTTGTGTATTCTCACTTTTTGTGATGACAGAAGGCCTTCAAGTGACAAAAATCAGCTGAAACATGTTGTGTACATGGTATCACCTGCTGCAAATACATACAATATAAGTTGTGTTGATGGTATTAATTTCCTTTGTAGGGTGGTGGTGGTGGTTGCTGCTGCCACCGCAACAGCCACCACCACCACCACCACCACCACCACCACCACCGCCACCACCACCACCATTTATTATTGCTATTGTTTTGTTATTCCTGCTTCACCTCTCAGTTCGTCAGAAACCCATGAAGATTGTTTAATGGAGATTGTATGTATTGGGGAAACATTAGCACAAATAATAAAATGTTCCATGTGATGCTAATGATTCTCTTTGCCATTAAATTCAGATATTCGAACACAGAAGCTAGCCAGTCATAAGACATTTTGTAATTTATTGATCAAAATTTTGAACCTTGAGCACCCATATTTCAGTCTCCTAATATGCTGATACTCGTAACTGTGCAAAAAAAATTAGGAAGGGTATACACAGTGTAAATGTAACAATGTATCCACTCCTACAGTTAGAATTGTGTAATCTCATATATTCTGTGATGCCAGTTGCAGATCATTATTAGATACAAGAAATAATGCCTCTTATGTTCAATTAATAATTAAATTACATATGTTGCTTTCATCTTCACCAGCATTGCATATCAATGTGCAATAAACTGTATGCCAAAAATGGAAATATGGTTCTCCAGATGGTCTGTGTTTTCCTTATATCCAAGCAGTAGAGCTACAGTTGAGTGTGACAGGAATTGGATGTTCAAATATAGTTCAGATATGAACGTTCATTAGCATGTAGCAAGGTTATTAATGTGTATGCATGCAGAACAGGGATGTGAATGTCCATGCATGCAGACATGGACATAGATTTCCACTTAAAGTGGTTATTAGCATTGTCCAAATATATGTGAAAATTGAAAGGGCTTCACATGTTATTCATAAAATTCTCCAGTACACAATTTCATGATAATCTGTTCATCTGTTCCCAAGCTTTTATATGCATACAGCAAGACGCTGATTTTAACAAATGCATTGCAGGGATGTGATTATGCTAAAGAAGAAACTTTTCACGGAAATGCATGTATTCTGATCATGTATATTGTGATTTCTAACACAGAATGTAGACTTGTTCTGTTTGTTGGTAGATGTTTCTCACATTTTTTTCAGGGAGCAGGGCACAATGATGTTGAACTGTATTCCCAATATTTAGAGCGCTTGAAGCAGTTTGTGTCTGTGGAACTGCTCAACTGACAACTACTGCCACCTGGTGAGGAGTCAGAACACAATGCCACCTCCACCGTCAGCTCAGCCACCACTAGCTCCGTTACCGAGAAATTACTCTAGCTAACTGACCCTCCAGCAAATCAGACAGTTGGTGAATCAACCACCAGCCTGCAGGAAGAAAAATCGAATAGTGAACAGTCTTGTAAGAGCAGTGTACTGAGTGGTCCTCCTGCTGTACCTTTGAATCATGAACCGCCACGTGAAAGCACCTGCTAGTCTTCTGACCAGGCATTTCATCAATTGGACCTTGGTTTTGGAAAACGAGATATTGCTGCATCATAAATTATATTTCTCTGTTGAGAGATTATTTTCACAACATGGAATTTTCATAATAAATTCCAAAGTGTGGGGAGAAGGGCACTTGTTTTCCAAAATGAAGAAGCGTTTGCTGGAGATGAACTCAGTCTGATGTGTCTTGTGGTGTTGGTGTGAGTGCAAGGTAGTCAAACAAAGTGGAACTAGCGAAGTAGTTAACCGAATTTCTTATTATAGAATCAGTAACTGTCTGATATTTTATAGGGATCAAGTTATGTAAGAACTTATTGTTCCAAATTGAGGTGATATTTTAAATTCCTGTTAATTTGACTATTTACGATATAAACTGTTTTAAATTCCTTCTAATTTGACTCCTTTACAATAGGAGCTGTACTTTCTTCTTGAGTTAATTTTCACAAGTTTGATGTCAGTACTACAAAGGGCCTGATTATATGTGATGTGCATGACACACTGCCACCGAATTATTAATTTATACCTATTATGTGTGTAGGTTCAAGTTAATATGGCAGGGGTGGCCACAGCATGACTCATGAGCTGCATGTGGCCTGCACACTTCACCAGTGCAACTTATGCAAGTTGCCTGTAGAAATAAAATACGGGTAGTTTATGTGCGCAAGAGGCTGACCGTAAATGGCATTTTAAAAGATTGTCTAAAAAAGACTCATAACTAACGGCAGCTAACCTAGTTGTGTGAACAGAAATAGACATCCATTAAACAAGGGAAGAACGTTTCATTTTTGTGCATAACTCAGTAGATTCCCCAGCAGGCAGTAGTTCCTTTTGTTGCCAGCAAACAGTGCTGGATGTGTTCTCTCAGGCAGTGAGCAGTGTTGCTACCGTATGTTTGACTTGACAAATAATGCTGTGGCCCTTGCCTCCTGAAGTGTGGCTGCTGTAGCTGATCTAGGTGGCCACCCCTGTAATATAGTGCAATGTGAATATATGCAGGCCTAGAATTAATTTTCTTTTGTTCTTCTGGAATTTATCATGAAGTAGCCTTTGCAGTTTTGTTGAAGTCCTCATAGTTAATAAATATTTATATTTTATTTATTAACCATTTGCTTATTGAAGTCACTGAAATTGTTTCCTTTGTAGTGATTTCTGTGTTTATAAATTATGCCGGATGCATTTCGTATGGTGATTTCGGGTTTCTTACATAGTTACTATAAGAATCATGGAGTAATTCATTTCTTCTTTTTACTGATGCACTGTACAAATTTTGGCTTCCAACTGAGCTGTACAAGGCAGAACTTTCACATTTTACAATTCTCACTCAATCGTTTGGTGGTGAAATGTTGCATTGTGAGAGTGCATGGCATAACATGGTCAAACAGACTTGTAGGTTACTGGCTTTGTAAAGGATTGATGCCATGTATCATGTCACTGTGATATGTATGGGAATTAACCCTCTTACTGCCAAGCACACTGTTGCAGGCATTTTGCTAGAAACTGAATAACAAAGAGGTCTCTTTGTCTTGAAAATCAGTTATTATGCATGATTATGCCATCTCTGTAATACATGTACGTATGAATTAGATGCACTGGAAATCCAGGCTGTATGTGTCAGTTGAATCAGTGTCGTAGGCCTAGCACGACCTGTCTTGTTGGCTTAATTGGTTTAATGGCAGGGAAGTTTATTAAAATTGGTGTGGCATCATCACCTCTCTCTGAATATTTCCATAGTTCAATATATTACCTTCTGCTGTCATTCTGTATGCTGAAGGGTTGAGGCATTGAGCATCTGATGGGAAATTAGGGTGGCTGCATGTGTGAGAAATAAACTTTTGCTACTTTACACAGTAAGTTGATTAATTATTTTGATTTTACATTTTATATAAACGTTTTTATCTAAAATAGTAATAGTTTAAAAACAGTACTAAATGATCTGCCAACTTACAGGTCTGTTAACATGTCCATACAACTCACATTAAGATTTGCATTGTCCTTTACCTTGTAATTTGCAAAAATTTATATTTTTAGGCATTCTTTATGAAGCAGAAAAGATCACCTTATGTGGAGACTACAGCAGTCTTGTCCGTCTGTGACCTGGTATCAGCAGGTAAACCATTTGTAGAATTTCATGAAATTCAGTGCAGGAGTTGTTTACATAACATTGTCAAGGAAGCGTGAGTTTCATGGAAGTCAGCACAGTGACAGTCATACTAAAGGGCGTAAATAACATTTGCTCATATTGTCTAAATTTTTTGTCTGATTTGGATAAAATTTGTATCAAAGATCTCCAGATAATGCTGTTAAGCAGTCATGAGTCTCATGAAAATCGGCATAGTGAGAGTCATATTGTGGTTAGCGGTATAAATGTCCAGTATGGGTGAAATTCAGTATAACAGATCTGCATGTATTGCTGTTGAGAATAAGTTTTGTGAAAACTGGTGAGGGAAGGTAAAGGTAAGCTTCACCCTATAACCTACCATGAAGGCACAGAGGAGGAGTAGAGGTATAGCTCTACTCTTTCTTTAACCTTGGAGCTGGACAGGGGTGTGTGCTTAATGCCTCACCCTGGCTGCTTTATGCCTCAGAATGACTTGGTACCCATTGTATAGGAGTCTGTATGTACCCCACAGCCAGTCTGGACAGGTGCATAAAATGTCACCCACACTGGGATTCGATCCCCAGACCATGCAGCCCATAGTGAGTTGTTATACCAACTACACTATCCCAGCCCACTCAGTGCTGGAAGGACTTATTTTTCTTATGGGCATTAATGAAATTACATTTGGATGTGTATGGTGAAACTGAATGATGTTTGAAAGTAAAAAAATGCCTTGGTAAACTTTGTACTATGTCACACAGCACATCATTTACATTCTTTGTATTTACAGTCAAGGCCACTGGGATGTCATACTCAATTGTGCGTAGATCTTACTGTATAGTTGTTGGGAACATCAAGCAGTTCATATATTTGTACAGTTAGTTTTTATTTTGCATTAATGTTCACTATTGTACTTCATCAGAGATTAGCTTATTTACAGTATCTCATGTGATATATTAGGTGCATGTTTACTCCTATGATTTGTACTTGCAATGCATTTTCAGTGCAGTGCATTTTGTTTTTTAAGACCTGAAAGAAAGTAGCAGTGCCGATCAGCCAGCTGTGATCCAAATTCGTTAAAGATCCATCATTTATTTCAGTTGTTCAAAAAGAAGGTGGATGGTGGACAGACACAGTGCACCATGACATGGAACATGACAGCTGTAGTAAAGTGCTGGGAGATCTCATTCATATGTTGGTTATATTGTAAAGAATTTGATGCTGGTGTAGTTGAAAATTGGTAAAGTTGTCCTCATTCCGGCTCAAACGCCATGCCGGGAAGGCATATGGGGGACTGGTGGTGTAGCTCCACATATTCTTAATTGCATTCTGAGAGGGGGATTAGTGTTCTATTTGGTAGACTGGTTGCCTTATGCACAGGAAGAGAGCCCTTTGATACATGCTGGGTGGACTCAGATCTGATTTATATGCTTGGAGAAGAGGAAAGTCTCTTGCTGCTGCCAGGAAATGAATGATTCCTTGGTCTTCCAGCCCATAAGCCACCAAGTATTGACTGTTCTGGTCCGGATCCTACTGGAGGACTTACTGATATTATTTTCATATGAGGGTAAAATAAGTTTTTTTTTATTCAGTCAATAAGTGAGTTTTGAAGTTACTTTGCATAAAATTATAATTTGGTTTAGTGATATAAACATCACAAATTTTGGCTGTTGTCTTAATAATCTGAAGAAATGACTGCACTATACTTAATAAATATTCAATTCCAGCCTGTAATCTGAAAGCTTCACAGCACAGAGACATAGTTGCTTTTATCTTGTTGATCTGTCTTATATCTTTTTAATCTTCCCAACTGCTCATATGCTGTGCCATTTTCCTTATGAACGAGTGACAGCAACACCTTCAATATCAGAAGTCACTGAGAATGATGGGTTTTCTTTCATTCTGGACTCTGAATGGTGCTGCACATTTGGGGTTGAAGTATACAGTCAAGGACAGCTCAGTGTTTAACACTGTCACCAAATGCCCTTACTTCATGACTTACAGAAACTCATAGGCTTTCATTGAAAGGTTAATGGAAATTTACCTAAATGGTTTCCGTGGTGAATCATTTTGTAACAGTGTGGCATTTCATTAAGCCAAACGATACCAGATCAACAGATATATGTCACCTCTATATCTCACTGTGTAGCAGGTAGGCACAAACATGTGCTGGGTCTTTGTGGCATATGCAGGTGTAAGGCAAGTCTGTTGAACCTTTGTGAACTTACTGGGCTTGGCAGCACAGTGAATCAGGCTTAGACCCATTCTGTTCTTTGACTTTACCTTCAAATGGCAAGCAAAACTACCAAGTGGAACTTTATGTTGTCCTGCACCACTGTCACTGTCACAAATTATCTCTGAAGTGTAACGTAATAAGATTGAGAGAAACATTTCTGGACGGCAGTCCATTTGTTGGCAGCCTCAGTAAACTGGCTGTATATTGCAGCAGTTGTATTACAAAACACGAAAGACTTTGTCCACTCTCTACTCAAAATAGATTATTCCAAGAAGATACTGTTTTGGCAGCTGGCTCTGTAAGAACATACTCATTTGGGCTCATTAGCTAAAGCTAATCCATATCATTAGGCAGAGAAACAAGCCACTTATATGAATATATGTAAAAATTCTCACCCAGGCTGGTTGGGAGTAGATTCTCCCCCTCTTTTTACCTGAAGGAGACAGAGCCGGTCTCTAAAATGTCACATTCTTAGAATGTTATATTTTAATCAGACAATGGAAAAAATCCAATTGGGGGTGCCATAATAATAATAATAATAATAATAATAATATAATAACAACAACAACAACAGTAATAATAAACCACTGACATTAACCTTCAGAACAAAAATTGTAGACTCCAATCTTGCAAGAAACTGGTGCAGGAGACATATTTCATAATTTCAATCTGTAAATGATATGCTTGCATTTCACTTTGAAGTATTCTAAACATGTCACATTTCATTCTAACTCACTATGTACAAAGTAAAACATGCAGAAAATGTCCTCAAATGACACTTTACACTATATTATTTATAATAGTTGTAAAATAGTATACTGAACTGATCATTTGTAATTAGTGGAATTGTTTGTGTATTTCATATTTTCATAACCAAAAGTGTATAATGAGAAAGAAAATGTGTTTTCATACAAACCAAATTGTTTACTCTTTCAGCCAATTTTGAAGGCTGCAGTTACATGTGACACTTCACTGTATGATACAATAATTTAAGAAATAAAAATATTAGGTAAGGTTATTCAAATACAACTCTAATGTATATTAACACATTTTGTATTTGATTTATCATCTAACTCTTTACAGCATTAACGTTGGAAACTTAATTTAAGCAAAATTTTTGATTGTGTTCTGCAAGTGGCTTCCCTCTACCACAAGAGAAGCAGGCTTGGAAGTTTCATTAACATTTTCATGCCAGAATTAAATGCCTGGGGTGCTCTGAAAGTATGAGAATTTAAATAGCCGCTGTTATTTCATATTTTCTATGGCAATGACTTTAGACTTAATGCACTTCACATGCAAATCGCACATCAGTTGTGGTTGACATTCAGCATAAAAGTGTTAAAGACAACTAACACTAAAATTTGCACAGTGGCCTGGCCACATAGTAAGGCTGGATGGTATTGGTATCCCCAAGAAAGGAACTGGAGAATGTTTGAAGGGAGAAAACTCCTGGGAAAGCATAGAGGTAGATGGGAGGATGCTGTATGGAGGGCTACTGTAAGTCTGCTACAGGCACGGGACAGGAAGGCAGTAGCAAGGAAGAAAGAAGGTTGGAGGAAGGAGATCGGGGAGGCCACAGTCCAAAAACGGACCAAAGCACCATAGAAGAAGAAAAATGAGACAATAATGATGAAACACAAAATTTAATTTCATGTACCTTTCAATTCGTTTCTGTTTATGGAAATTACAAGACAGTTTGTTTTTATAGATGTGTGACACAGAAGTTATAATCAATCATTGTGAATGGAAGTTAAGTTTAATGTCACTTGATCTATACAGAAAATGAATGTCATGAAGACGGGCATAATTTTTTATTACACGGTCATGAAACTCAATCTGCCACAGCCGTACATCACCCAAGGCTTAGCAATTGAAAGCAATGTTAAGGCTTAGCAATTGAAAGCAATGTTAAGTAACACACAACCATTAGAGGTAATAATGAGTTCTATATTTTTATGAATTTTTATTAATGTCTATGCTGTTAGCTTGTTTTACATGCAAATTTCCTTTGCACGTCCAACACTCTTCTTTTACCTGGTAAAGCACCCTGACAGTCTTGGTGGAAACCATGCAGTCATGTGCACCTTCAGTTCTTCCCTGCTGTCATATTCTAGTGAGTTGAAAGATTCACAGTAAGACCAGCCCAAATTCATATTATTTGGATGCAAAAGTACTTTGTCGCTCACAATGATTAAGTTTTGCTATGCGTGATTTCAGGCTTCTGTGGCAATGTAAATGAGGCCTTCACTCTTCTGGGATGTTATGTGGCTTCGACTGATAGACTGTCCCAAAATGTCTGTTACTAACTACCAATCAACATAATGTAACACCCCAGAAGAGCAACAACCTCAAGTTTTGTTATCCTGCTCATGTACGGCTTAGTGTCACCTGAACACTGGAATGGCAGAAGGAAGCTTAAACAGGTGTTTCTGAATTGCCTGTCTGACACGTGATGCAACATATCTGAGAATTTGGGTACCCTGCAAGCACCAGGTCAGACTTGCATTCTGGGTAGTGCTTGTCTCCCCACTGGGGGCACTCTGAACTGCTCCATCATATCGAGGTTTCTTTGCACTCACTACTGTGTTGCAGGCATCTGTAGATGATTTTTTCCTTTTAACTGAATTCCCTTGTGGATACAGCTCTTTGAATGCTTGTGAATCCTGCAATCAGGAAAAGTATTTCTAGTTACAGTTCTTCAGTACAGTGGCAGTCTCAACTAGTGCTGATAGTTCCTGAGAATTCACTCTGCCAGTAAATTTCTTTTTGTGTGGAGGAGGAAGGTGGGGGGGGGGGCACATGATGGACATTGTGACTGACACTTTCCTTGGTACTCTATATGTGAATATGAAATAAACTTTGTACATACGGCTTTTGGTATTGTCTTCATTCTCTTGACTGGATGCAGCAGATCTTCTTGGCTTAAGTCACATGCATAAGGTCGACGAACTGGCCTCCTGGAGCTGCTGTCCTTCCTTAGAGTTTGGCGACATTCGTGATACTGAAACAGTTCATGTTTTCTGATTTTCCATGTTTCCTTTTGAAGTACTGGTATTCATTCTGAGACATGTTATGGTGAAAACATACAGTGGTATTTAGGCTTTCAAGCAGACTGGAAGTCCTGGTTAGCAATAACTATCCAAAAAATGCAATTGTTGCTTTATAGAGAGCACAGAAGACTGCAGTATGAATTGTCATTGCTATTAAGACCTCATGCATTACACACAAGAATGTATGTGCTATTTGCCAACTCCTCAAACTATGACCAATGATAGTCATATATCTTTGATTTAATTTGGTTTTTTATAACACAAGTCAACAATTCTGGTAACATGACTGTTTACCTTGTTACAAAAGAATTCTTTTTTAACACTGTTGTTAGAAGTGAAACATTGCTGTTTTACTGTGGTCATTCTGAACACATTAACTTCTGAACATTAATTTGGCTGTATGATAACTCACCTGTTTCACTGCCTTCCTCATTGTGGATATCCAAGCGTCCCCCTCTTCACCTGTAGCTGAACATAATATCAACACTTCATTTTGGCATGTTACCTTAAACATTCCTTTACTTAATATCTCATCCACTGTGCATTTCTTGAGAGGCAAGATGCAACAGCATTTCAGTGAATTTGGTTCCATAAGTGGACAGCATCGCATCTTACAGTACATCAGCATGTCGTTGAACAGGATGAAGTAACGGGGATGTGACTTCCGGCCGTGTGGTGACACCTGTATCGTAATGAGCACATGTGATAATCTCTGTGCTAAGTTGCCTACCATCCTCATTTCAAAAGAAGAGCAAGCTTATGATTTGTGTGTGTACTATATCCCTTAATAAATGTGAAACCACCTGACAGCTCTTCCTGGCACATGGCAAGAATATCGTAACACCAGAGACCACACCTCTTTTATACCTTTTAACTATGTACCACCAGTAATACCAACATAGAGTCATGCAACAGGTGACACTAGGATTGCCTGAAACTGTGACCTCATGCATTCTAACTTTTTGTTTGGATAAGTAGCTCTCAGAATTCTTTCTTCACAACCAAAAATTGTCAATTGTATTTGCCCTGTGACCCCCACAGTAGCAGTATGTAGTAAGGACCCCATTTAATCCATCAGGCTCTCTCATTTTGAGCGTTGATGACCCATCAGAAGTCATGACCCTAGGTTTCAGAGTCTCTTGATTTAGATCATAAATTACATTTGTGGAAACTAATAAAAACTAATTAAATGGTACTTCAAGCTTGGGATGTGATGTATATACCAGACAACATGACATCTTATCAATCGTGGTTACAATTGTGAGGACCACATATCTCACAATTGCTGTTGTCATTCATGATATCAAGACACTGTTACAGAATCCAGAAATTCATCACTACATTCACCAGATCCTGTCCTGAAATATTTAAATCCAGCTTATCCCTTCACACAGTTACTCTCCAAGACTGTGGCCAGTCTGTTCATTTGGCTGATTTGTAGGCAACAGAATTTTATGCAAGACTTGTGCATGCTTTTGTAGATCTGCCATTAAAATCGGTTGGTTTTAACAAGAAAATAATGAAACCATTATAAGAGGACTTTCTGCAGGGGATGTGGCTCAGAAACCAAAGCAAACGATGTTGGTACCCTCTGACTCCCTGATAATGGAACACAGAAGTGCAAGACTTGAATACCAAACCCAGCAATAGACATGATGCTGCAATATTTTTATCAAGTACATGTAATTACAGGGGCACATGGTGGCGCGGTTGGTTGAGGCACTGTGCTACAAGCCAGGTCACATGCTGAATTCCTCACGGTGTCACTGACTTGATATTCCAGATGCACCATGGCCCTAGGGTCAACTCAGCCTCTAACTATGATTACAGCTTACTTCCCTCCTATCCAACTTAATTATCCCATGGTATCCTCCTTGGTTTCCTAAGCAACTTCCTCACCAAAATGTTGAATTAATTTTCTCCACCCAGGTTATGTGTTCAGCTGATCATAACTTTATTTCTACTGCTTTTACAAATGACTGTTGTCATATCATTGCAGCTGTTGGTTATATGCTTAGCAACAAATCAAGCCTGAGAGTAAACTAACCTTCAGCAGTGTGCCTTCTTTAAGCAACCTCCTACCAGGCATTACAATTCTTGGCTTGCCACCATATAAGCAATTCTGCAGTTTCAGCATCCTCTGCATGTTTTCATGATCTTGTACCAAGCTGTTGATGTGATCTGCAGCTTTCTCTACTTCACGGAGAGAGGCTGTTGGGAAACACAATTTACACTCAGACAGATACATAAGTATGTATAAATCCACTGCAGTGTATCAAGTTTCGCTGCATTTCTGTTTGTTTTGTAAATTTCTGACAGTTGTTCTTCATTTTGTGCCCTTCAGAGCAACTTTGAACAAGCAGGCTAGTTTTTACATAAACCCAGGATAGTGTGGTCAGTATGACTATGATGTGGGCTGAATGACTATGCAATGTGTGTACCTCAACTGCAAGGCACATGAATGAAGCTGATGGACCACTGGTGGTCTATGGGCAATACTTTGGGATGCTGCTGCAGTATGGTAATAGATCTTTGGAAGGAAAATAAACTTTAGTAATGTAATTGCAAATATAAAATAACAACATGGAAGCTCTGCAATGATTTTATTGAGCTTTTGATTTGATGATGGTACCTTATAAATCACTGGAGCTAGGCAAGTGAATGTGTTATGGAGATTGATCACAACTTCATAGAAATTGTGTGTTAAACTTTAGGGGACAGATAGATTTAAATACCAATTGTATTTCTTGATGGCCTGAGTTTTTCTACCTCAGCACGAACATTTAAATTGCTACTGCATAAACACACAGGGACCAGCACAGTGCATGCTAGGGCATTCACCAGTGCACTTTAGAAATCAGCATATGGTCTTGTAGGATGATACGTTTTAAATTCTGCTTGTAAGTTAAAAAAAAAAAACTTTCTTTACATAATTAGTTGCCACTACTACTGCTACTACTACTACTACTACTACTACTACTACTACTACAGCAGAAACAATAGCACTAGCAGTATTATATCTGTAGATTGAAAGGTTGGTTCATCTGGGAAAGTAGGTGTTAAAAAGAGTTCTGCCAGATCTTTTTTATATTATTTTTCTTGAGAACCACTGGTGAAGTATAATTACCAAGAAGCACAGAGTAGTCAGGGTGCGATGTGGAGGTGTGTGAGATTACTTTTTTCAGCAGTAGGCGATATCGAGGTATGCGCTGTATTGGCGCAATAAGTAGTGACATCAGTTTGGTTGACACTTCAGGGCGACACTCTTGGTTTGCTATATAACTGCTCAGAACTGGATTGGTCTTCTGCAAGTCCTGGTTTTAATGGTCCAAGACCACACATTATGCACATTAAGTTAGGCATGACAAAACAATAATCACACAAAACAAGGAGATAATGCAATTTTCTACAACAAAAAACCAATAATGAATGTGAAAAAATGTCCATTTCAAATTATTACATGATGCATGATTTCAGGCTTCTGCCACAGTGTAAATGAGATCTGTGCTTTTCTGGGATTGCACATAGTGTAGAATAGTAGATTGTTATGGACTTCTGGGACAATGTGTCAGTCACATCTTGAAGGGTCAAGCAAAGATAAGACCGACAGTTCGGCCTGAAATGTCAGTAACAAACTACCATTTATGCTGCATAAAATCCCAGAAGAGCACAGATCTTATTACATGATTTTCAAGATTATGTCTATCAAACAAAATCACAGACCAGTCTGGGAAAATTATTGCTTTATCTTACAACTATTATCGGTCTTGTCCTATCAGCTTGCTTAAATTACAAAGCCATGCTCATTCACCAGCATATATGAACACTGCATATTGCAGAGACTGTCATTTCACGAGCCACATGCAGTCGTTATGTGAACTCCTTTGCCACAACACTGTTTTTGTTGTGATAAATATCTTTCTTATGAGAAGTGTCATAAATTCACACAAAAGTTTCCTGATGTGCCAGTTACACAGGGAGAGAAATGTCAAAATGTTTCAAGCAACAGGTGCCATTTATGACAGTAAAAGGGCATGCAGAAAGCAAATTGTGAGGAAAAATGGAAAAAACTGGTGCTAGATTGGAGACATCTTCAAGAAGTCATTGGTTCAACTTGCATAGCAAACAGGCCTGTCTACATCATCAGCAGAAAACGTAATAAAACTGCTGCATTTTTATTGACATAATGAACTGTATTTCACAAACTCTACAACACAAATTGTGAAGCAAGAGTGAATTTTGTGAACTGGTACCTTTATGTGGTGTATGCTGGAGAAATAGATCCCACACTCTTTCTGTTTAGTGATGAAGCCTATTTGATCTTAGTGGATACATTAACTCTCAGACCAACAGGTACGGTCTGCAGAAAATGCCATATTACAATGTTATTGGTAATGTGCAGTGTGCTATAAACATAACTAAGATTATTGGGTGCATTTTTTTGAGACCATAAATTCACACTGATATGTTGCACACATTCTGATACCACTCTTTAAACATGTGGCTAATTATGGCAGAACCTATGCCTTTCCTCAGCAAGACAGTGCAACAGCACACATTGCCATCAATAATATGCATTGTTTACATAATGTTTTTGGTTACAAAATAATAAGCAGGGGATTGTGGTCCCATTGGTTACCAGATCTGCACCCATGCACTTTTTAATTGTGCAGCATGTTAAAGGATAATCTGTGAGGCAATAATCTGTGCACTGAAGAAAAGAAAGGGTGGAATTTCTACATGCAATGAATATTGTGTCTGTTACATGAAGCATATCTGTGGACTGAAGGAAACAAACCCCAGCAGCTTGTTTCATATGGTGAATAAAAACAAAATGTTGGCTGTAAAAAGAAAGGTGTTGACCCCAGCTCACGGCAAACAGGAATAGTGGTGAGCACTGTTCTGCCTGCTGTCATACGAAAGCCTGAGTGATGATGTGAGTTGTCAGATAAAATAATGTCCCTGTATAAGAGTTAACTACGATGTCTGCATCTGATGAATGACATGGCATGTTCCTCTGAAACACAAGGACTTGTATACCAAAATACATGATGTAACATCCTGTGAGACAGAATTCTTAATTTTCCATTTTGATTCATTTTGGAAGACCTAACCATGTGAACATGTACAATGTTAGACTGAACACAGTACCTGCAGAACAGCTATTGCATGCTTATAGTCATATGCATACACAGAATACAGTTTGAAGAATGGAGCCAACTTCAAGAATGATGCTGCAATGTTTTCAGGATTGCGCTTCAATTCATCAAATAGTGCACCATTTACATTATAAAGTGTTTCAACATGCCCAAACAAAGTCATGTATGTGTCCTGAGGAATGAAACTTTTCTTCTTTAAAGGTTCCATGAAAAACTGTAACAGAAACAACCAAGAGTTGTATCGCATCATATCTTCACAAACACTACTGTCAGAACCTTAAGTATCCCACAGGCATATTCCTGAAATGATTTTGTTATTAACACACCTACTGTTCTGAAGATGGAGGCAACAATTCCTCCAAAACATGGGAATCATCTATGAAACTACTAGGTGCATAATCCAAAACACAGCCTTAAAAGGCCTACTCAACTTTAATTTTTGTGAATCTGAACCAGTGGTCCAATTTCAGCATTGGGTACATGACCAAATACATATCGACAAACATCTGCTGTGCTTGTCCACAATGGACAACAGACAGCTTCAAACAGACTCTAGAATTACCTGCATGATAACTTCCAGCTGATGCAAGTAATTAACCTCTGATGTTAGGATTTCGTGTATAGCCTGAGCTCGTAACGAATTTTCTTTTTCTTTTGCAGAATCCTTACTGATGTTGTCTAGTGCTGACAGGACTGAAAACGGGGATACCACTTCAAAAGTACTGGTGTAGTTTTAGACCAAAATGTATAGAATGTTGCATCATATTTGGTGCAGATGGTGTTACAGGAAGAAAAAAAATGTTGCTGTGTAACATTTGAGGTCTTCACACTGTGAATATGATTCATTGTATTAACTTATACATGTATGATCTTGAGGCAGGAAACAGCAGGGTTGTGTCAAACTTTGGCAATCACCTATGAAATTACATACCATAATTCAGAAGGCTACAGTCTTAACATTCACTGCTGTGAAAACCTCAAATGCAATCATGAGCACACTCTTCACTTATGACAGCCAATTTATTCCCTGGTCAAGATCCAAGCCAAGTAACTTGATTTTTTGTGTTTTTATACTATGCTTATTATTATCAGTCCAAGTCAAACCAACAAATGCACAGATTTATTGATAAGTTTATTTTATCACCCCTACATATGTCTTGGTAACTAAAGTACCATCTTAAGGGCGCATACATCAAAAGTCATGCCCTCTGAAGATGGTAATTTAGTTACCGAAACATATGTAGGGGTGATAAAATACACTTGTCGATAAATTTGTGCATTTGTTCATTTGACTTGGACAAGTAACTTGCGATTACAAATCAGACTTCGTGCCACAGGCTTAACATGCTCGGTGTGTGGTATGTATATTGCTTCCTTCAGAGGCCATTATATGATTATAAAAGACAGCTACCTTTCATCCTTGTTCGTGTTGTAAATATGTGATTCTGATTGATAACATGACGCAGCTCTGCACTCAGTGTAAGTTGCTGTTGTGGTGTGTTATACACAGTCATTGTTTCAAAATATTAGACACAAAATGAATGTTGAAGCTGATTATAATTCAAACAGCTTGCCTACAAAAAGAAAAGACAAAGGATAAGGTCATTTTATTGATTTTTACCACCACATCTTATAGTTGTACTATGATGGTATAAATTAATGGAATATAAAACCAGCATAGGGGTGCACAAATTTTCCAAAAATGTAGGACCCACCTCAGAATTTTAGGCACCAGAGGGGTGACATGAAGGAAGTTCCATAGTCAGGATCCACAGGTATTAAGTGCCACCATAAAAAAATCAGTCACCATAGCAATCTGGTGCCTGGGATTTGGGCACCCCTGTGCTGGTACATGATAAAGACATGAGTAATTTGAAAAAAGGTAAGGTTGTGTAGTCTACAGGATGGCTTCTTGTCTACATGTGGAATGCAATTAAGGCCTTCATAATACCTTTTTGACCTGGTGAGCATGGTCTAACCCTGTGGGTCAACAATTCCTTTTCTTGAACCTTTCATACAACAATTACATATGCAACAGACTTTTAAATTAAGTGACAGCAACAATGTAAGCAAATATAAAACAGATGAGTATCATACGCACCACATTAAACCATAATTAGCTTACATCCATCTCATACCACATTCAAGGCATTTGTGTTCCTGCTTTATATGCAGAATGCCTGAGGTTTAATTCTTAGACTACAGCTGGTTATCCAGCTGAATTTTCTGCGTTTTCCCTCAGTCCCTACATAACCTGCTGCGACAGTAGTTTCAAAATTGTCAAAACCACTTCATTCAGTACACTTCTGACTTAATCACTCCCTTTCATGCTCATTAGTATTATACAAATCCTTGGAGCAAAATTCCTGAGAAGTTAATACTTGCTTGGCTAGTCAAGAACAACCACGTCTTTATGGAACACCAAGAGTCATCGTGTCGCAGCAGCCCACAACTGGACCCAATCCTAAACTAGAGATCAACTGCAATATGAACAATGTCATTAAACAACAAAAGAACAAATCATGTGATAAGATACACATGAACTTAAATAGTACCAACAAATTTATAAGTTGAGGGACGAATGGTAAATAACTGTCTGTAACAAGGGCTCCTGAATATCCTTCCTCTAAGGGTGGGGCACACAAAATGCCTTGGCGAGTCGCAAGCTGTCCGCGGGACGCGTATTCCGCAGAAAATTAAATTAGCAGAATTTTGTCTGTGTGGTACAGCTGTTAATATGGAACCTTCTTTACATAGGAATGAAACAATTTTAATAATACTAGTACGTAATATTTCCGTGTGCATGCAACGGCGACCGTACAACGAAAAAAAAAACTTTCCACAGCGAACCTAATATTCTTTAGTCACGAACTGCATAAATATACTCATATTTTACCCACTACAATATGACATTAACATGAAATTATCATTATTTGTATTATGTTTATATACTTACAGTTTGTAGCTTGTGGAAGTGGGAATTTTATGGTATTAAATACGTACATGCCGCCACAAACAACGAATGAGACATTATTACCATGTTGTCAAGTTATCGGAAACCACAGTTCATCTGATATCGTCGGGAACCATCGTTGACCTGTAATCAGCATTGTTTATTTTCCTGTACTGAGGCTTTTTTACAGCAGGCAGGACAAATTAAGCAGAGGTTTTTATGTAAATTATATTAAAGGGAATGATTGTTTTGCATGTGCTGTTTTCAGGCGAATCGTCGAATCCATATCAAACGATTTAGTTACTTACACTTTTAATTTTAATACGAGCATTGTCACGTAAAATTTAGGGGGTGTCTTAAATATTTCGTAATTTATTTTTAGTTAGGAACGCGTATTAATTATAAATTACCTTAATATACAAATATTAAACTCCCTAGCATTTGTGCGAAATCTGGCAACATTGATAATGCTCTAGTTCCACGACCTGGCGTTGTACCACGTGATTTTCAGCCAATAGTGAGCCGACCCCATCTCTACACCGCAATTTAAAACCCAGCTTTGAGATATGATTGTGAGAACGTTGTAGCAGTAACCTTTAACGGTTTCTTGAAACTGTGTTCGGTAATTTAATTTCAGGGTGTGGTATTTTAATGCACTTATTTCATGCATGTATATAATTTGTTTAAAACCGTTGGATTTATCAAGAATCAGTGTTCACATTTGTGATACATCGGTGTCTTCACTATACTTTTTTAAAGTGGTAAGGATGACCTCCCCGCCCCCACCATTCTCATACTTAGCGTGATTACGTTGCACTCGATTATTACTTAGTGCTATTGACGTGATTGGATTCTTACATATCGCGCTTAAATACTTGACTTGAAGTAACGAAGTGTGTGTTTAAGTATAGTTTCAGCTGTATTCTTGGATATAACTACTTAACACACTGTTGAGCAATCAGTTTTACACATTATAATAGAAGTATATGCAGAAAGGTTGACATCTTACCAGACACATGACCTTTAGATATTCCCTAGTCTTTTAGTGTTCGTAATATCCAGAAATGTGGGAATAAGACGAAGTAATTCGTTCCACATAGCTGCTGTGTATCTAAGAGCTCCAAAATAATGAAAACCAGAATGAACCTGTTGAAAGAACTTGCTGATTATTTTTAGCATTTTACCCAATTCGCCGTAGTTATTCGTACCTGTTACTTGATTGACTGCTGTTTCACCATTCATGGTCCAAAAACGAAAATTACCAACTTACGAATGGGTAAACAATAATCTTTATATGTGTTGAATTGACAGGTTTTCCTTTGATCAAGACAGTGAAATTTGACTCATAGATCTGATGTCTATGGAGCACGAAATTAAAAATAAAAGAATTCTTTAGTGGAGGAACCTGCACAAAAAGGAGAAGACACTTAAACCAAATCTTCACAACCTTTTGAATCCCATGGGCCACATAAGGAAACCCTTCCTGATCCTGTGGACTTCTTATTTCTTGTGCTTCCTATCTCACATTGTCAGCTTGAGAAAAGTGATTAGATACATATTTTAGTTAGCAGCGAGTTTCTAATACAGGCCCAATTATATTTACATTTGTCTTTTTGAAGATCGCCTGGTCAATAGTATGTGGACCATAGATGGTGAGATTCTGACTTCAACATTTTGTTCCTGATGAAATTGTGGGCCATTAGATATACATTGGAAAACGTCCGAGACTGACTTCCATTCTAACCAAGAAGATTTTCTGTTTAGTTTCCATTTCATAAAGCTACTTACAAAACTACCAATGAATGAATGCAAGTTATTTACCTATAGTTTATATTCGGATTTGTTACAGAATTTATAAAACCATAACTTGAAATTTGCAGTATGAAATTGTTAGTGGTTATTAGGAAGCATCATATATTTTTCAGATTTATTTTGCATTCTTAGAACATGCAGGTTTATTAGAGAAAATGGGTTTTGTTACTATTTGGGTTTGTATCCTCCAGTAAGAGGCAGTACTATAGCCCCCCAGTCCCATTTTTATTCACTCACATCTCCCGCTTCTGCACAGTTGTCTCTTCCAAGTAGTGTTGTGTCCATTTTTGTGACTTTGCAGCCAGCTGTTTGAAGCTCTGAATAGTTATTTCTGCAGATTCAGTCTCACTAAACCATTTGTTTTTTTATTTAAATCTTTTAACATTTTGTAAACTTGAATTTCTTGGCATTTAATTTACTGGTGGTTAATTTGATGTGGAGGTTGTGATTTTCATTCACTTTAACCAGATTTCCTTTTGTATTTACTTGTAATATGATTTATTTTTGGAACAGTTGGTAGACACTTTAACCCATGTAATTAGAACGCATATTAAATAATTGAGAATCATTGTTATATGATTTGTTCTCTTATTGTCTTCCAGGGGGAAGTTATTTTTAATTATGAATAACAAAGAAAACAGGCCACAACCAAAAGTTGCCAAGGTTCCTTGTACCAAACTGGTTCTCAACAAACATCAGCCTCAGGTTAAGTCAACAGCAGAAACTACAAAGCCAACTAATGTAAGAAATGTGAATCAAGAAGCTGTTCACACTGCTCGCAATCAGAAACCCATGTGAGTTTGGTTTTAAGCTATCATACAGTAAAGTATTATGGTGTAGCATGATATATGGAAACTAGACAAATTTGTGGCTCATTGATTTTGCAAGTTTGTCCCAAAATTCTTTATTTGGAAAAGGAAAAATATTATCCAGTTATAGAAATATGTTTATGTTATTTTTAACTAACGTAGTGTTAATTCTGCTTGTTTGTGCCAGTATTCCTTTTTCCAGAAGTTGTAAATCTCTCTCAGGAATACTTTGGAAAGCACGCACAGCCCAGAGATCGGTTTTTGCAATGTCAAGGACCCTTTTCATACAGAGTAGTTATAAACTACATGCTGCCCACGAAGGAGCTTGGTAGTTTGGTAACGTACCAGAAAACAGTGCAGATATGGGAACTGAATCACTCAACATATCAATCAATCAATCAATCAATCAAACAATCTGTGGCACTACACTGGTTACAGTTAGAGTGAAAGCAGCTTAAAATTGTGACATGACATGCTGGTAAATGATGATAATGAATTAGTGCAACTCAATGTTGACTTCATTCACAACCTTGCAAGTGGCAAGGTCATGTTGGAGCTCATTTCACATGTTGGTGAACTGTACGTGCATTGCTGTTCTATTGATGCCATGATTCTGCCCTGCAGATCAAAACTGCCCATCCTGTGTGGTGTTGTTTATTTACCACCACAGGAAAAAGTCAGGGGATGTTAAGGCATGACTTCTTGGGGGTTATGGAATGTGCCCACTTCTTCCTACCCACCACCATGGCAAGCAGGGCTGTGGAGTCAGTACACAAATCCTCCGACTCTGACTCCTCAATTTTTAAATCTCCAACTCCTTCGTAAAAGCCCAATATGTAAAGCTCCTAAAATGGTAAATGGTATAATAAGATATTTCATTACCACCGTGTGAATCATCAGGCTACTTTTTGGACTTATAATGTATATTTCAGTAGAAGTCTAATGGTTACTGTAGCTAGTGTCTAAGATTTTATATCGAGTTTGGATTGGGTACATTTTTAGTGACTCCACCAAAATTCCTTCTGACTCCAACTCCACAGCCCTGATGGCAAGTGGGCATGTAGCATGGTGTACAGTAACTGTTGCTGTTCCATCCATTCACATTGCATTTTACTGCTCAGTACAGCAAAACCATCGTGTTTTGTTTACTGTTGCTGTCTGTTCATTTCTGGTCAATAAACATGTTTTTTTTCCCAAACCCCAGAGTTCTTTCTGAGACACTTTGTATGCAGAAATGTGAAATGCACCAGATGACAGCATAGTACCAAATCCCTTTCACAAGTCCTGTATGCTTTCTGTTTTTGTATCAGTTGTTTAAGATGTATTTAGCAGTTCAGTAAGGTATGAGCTATAAAATAAGGCTTCCGTAACGGGTCCATTTATGAGGATAATGGTTATTAAGGATTTTGGTTACTAGGCCAGCACACTGCCAAGACGCAGACATAACTAACACAGGACCCAATAAAGACTTACAGAAATTGGCATAGATTTTACAATTACAGTTGTAATGAAATTAAAAAAAAATATTTGAAATGTACAAAGTTCTGAATTACCTTTTATTTATTTATACAGTATAACAGCAATTTCTTCATTCTGTATTGTCTATTTCAGTTTACTATCAAGAGATAATCAGAAGGACCCAGCAGTTACCAGGGAAAATGTGCCTTGTGTGTCAAAACCATACCAAGCATCAAAACCCAGAGGGGTACCCAGTGCCAAGTTGAATGAAGCTCCTTTAAATATTAATCTGGATATAAAATCATCAACTTCTAAAGAAACTACAGGTGTGGAGAACAACACTGATGCAAAAAAAGAGGCACAAAAACAAGATGATAGGTGAGCAATATATTTGCTGTTCTGATCACATGAAAAATTGTATGTCATTAATTATCATACTCTGCAATTAACTCTTGGGATCTGCTGCTGCAACCGTGGCACCACCATAGCCTTGGCATGTTTGTCTGACCCAAATCTGTGGCTCTTTAATGCTTTCACTTTCAACACTGTCATTGCATAATACTATTATGGAGCCCCTTTGTGCATAGGGAGAAAGTTTTCAGCATTCTCACGGGTTGTGTCTTAATTTTGCTGAATGATGCCTGCATCAATGTGACCAGCTGAGTTCATCTTATACTGTGCTTCATATGGTGGAAGGTGTTGAACCCCCCACCTTACGGCCTGGACCTTTCGCTCTGTGACTTTTGTGTGTTTGGCCCCCTCAAGAAAGCACTAAAGGACCTTGATCACAGGCTTCCGCCACGATCTTGATGAGATCTGCGCTCCTCTGGGATAGTATGTGGCATCACATGGTAATTGTGTACTGACATTTTGGGACAACTTATCGGTCTGACCTTCCAAGGTGAAGAGTCTGAGAAGAAAGAAAACTCCTTACCCTCAAAGATGGGACCAATACCTTGTCCCAAAACGTCAGTAAACAATTACCATGTGATACCACGTAATATCCGAGAAGAGCACAGATGTCACCAAAGGACTGTTGATGCCAATTTGTTATAGGGACATGTAATAGCTGCAGTGGTGCAGTAGTTCCAGGGAGCTGTTAGTGGGAGGTTTCCATGGGCTTATATGTCAGTGGGATGTTTACCTAAACATAAATGGGGACTAATCTTAATGGATCTGCTCTTTAGCACAGAAGAAGCATCAAAATGAAATCACAGCATTGCTATGGTTTTGTTTAATTTCTCGTGAAAGCCTGGTATCCTGTGGATACATTTGTTTTATTTTTGACACAGTGTCTGTTTTTCCTTACAGGAAAAAGTGGACTCTTGCAGACTTTGATATAGGACGAGCTCTTGGAAAGGGAAAATTTGGCAATGTGTACCTTGCGAGAGAAAAAAGTTCTAAATTTATTGTTGCCTTAAAAGTTCTATTTAAATCCCAGATCCAGAAAGCAAATGTTGAACATCAGTTAAAACGGGAAATTGAGATACAGTCGCATCTGAGGTATGAGTTTCTTGAATACTGTCTGTGAAGATATTGCACGGTGTTTGCTGGGTTTAACTCTGGCATTATGTGGAAAGACAAGAGTTGTGTGTTAATTTTATTTTGTAATACTAAATTGTAAGTCTATCAGTCAACTTCTGTAGTCACCAGTTATTTTCTTCAGCAATTATTTATTCTGTGTCATGTTTGGAACTAAAAGGGATTTCTTGTTGCTGTCATTCAATGATTTGTTATATTGGCAGCCTGGTAACATTCTGATCATGTCTAATGATTCACAGCATTTCTGCTGGCACCTTTTTGGTATTCTGTCCATTGGTTGTCACTTAAGAGTAATGTCCCACCCCCTCAAAAAAGCATTTTATAGGTACATGTGTGTGTATGTGTTGGTAATGCATTCCCCTGAAGAAGCTGAGAGGGTGAAAGCATATAGGAGAAATTGAATAATTAGTGCATGTGTAATTCACAAATTTGTGTGCCTTGGTCATTGCATTATTTTATATAGTGTATTTAATTTTAATTTATTTTAATCTTTTGTTGCTATTTTACATTGCAAGTGGTATAGTTTCTACATAGAAATTAATTTACCATTCTCAGATATTACAAAGCATGCCCATTAAAAAGTCAGATGGGTTCTGTAAAAAGTCTCAACAAACACATGCATCTGCTTCTCTGTGGCAAGTAAAAAATTTTCTACTTGTTAATATTTTCTCCTACTGCCTTTTTTATTTGCCCACAGCTGTGAAACAACACATACTCATACTATAACATGCCATATGTTAGGTCCTTTAACATAATCTCCGTCTAGTAAATGGAAAACAAGTGCGGTTTTTTTAGTTTCACAGTTGTATATTTTAGTTTATTTTTCTTTGAATTATGGTTACCAGTAGATAAGATGCTCTATATGTAAAACAGGTTTAAGCTTTGGGGGGCCGAAATGCATATGTGCGTGCACGTGTGCACTGCATAGATGTTCCTGGTTATATTCAGTGTTGGCCAAGCTGACATCCTACGTAGACGTATGTATATTTGTGTTTGGGACTGAAATGGCCCAGGCTGTGCCGTACTGTGACACATACCAGTATGCCACTGTTGCAGGCATGCGAACATACTGAGGATGTATGGTTACTTCCATGATGACAGTAGAGTATATATGATTCTGGAGTTTGCACCAAAAGGAGAATTGTTCAAAGAACTTCAAGCCCAACCAAACAAAAGATTTACTGAAGAAAGGTTAGTATGGCGTGTATTTTGTTCTCTTTTGCTTGTCTGTGTTTATGTTTGACGCAACAGACTGGCTGCATATTAACATTCATGCTTACACTTTAGAACTTTTGATACAGAAATTCAGAGTAAGTGACTGCAGAGTGTAAAATGATCCATAGATTGATGGGAGGGGTGTGTCCTTATTGACATTGGCACTGTGACTATTTTCAGGTCTATTGTACATCTCCTTTCTAAAGTTATCCCTCTGGTGGTGCTGCACTCCTTTTAGCACAGTACTGTGATGTGGTGTCACAAGATCCATAAATATAGTAATAATTATTAATATGCTATTTGTGTGTGATGTATTTTCATTATGATTGTTTGTATTCAAAGAACAGAAGAAACAATACCCGTTTGTCCTTGTGATGATTTTGTCAGTTTTATAAATGATCTATTGTGATAAAATTTTGTATTTAACAATTAAATGAATGAAATTATACTCAATAAAACTGGCCATTTAGACTAGGCATGTTATTTGGATATTTAATAAGTTTCATATTTTGCTAGTACCACAGGTGAAAGATATCTTAAATGAAGTAAAGCATTTTGTATTAGATGTGTGTTTTTGGATGGGATGTGCAACTTCTGGAAAATATGGCAAACTGCTTTATATGTATGCATTTTTATTGCAATTTTATCACTGTAGACCATGGACTGGAATGTTTTTTTTACCAATTCTCTAGATTAGGGTGATGGTAGATGAATAAATATGAATATGGTACACTGGTAGAGTGATATCTGACTGCACAAAATTGAAGCACTTCGAGAATAAACTGTCGCAGTGCCACTTCATCTACTACAGGTCCCATACAGACTGCTGCGGGGATAAACCCAGGCCTGCACAGCAAGCAGCCAGCCACTTAGTGCCTGTAGTACAGAAATGAAAGAAAGGTTCAATACGATACTCTCACTAAATTTGGAGGTATTATTGGTGTGTGTGCATGCATTTGCCTCCGCCATGTTCTTAGAAAGGCAGTTTTACGTTTATGGTGATCTGATATCTGAGTAGATATTGAAAATGGCATTCCATTAAGCATTGCTTTGTGAATTTCAGGACTGCAAAATATATCGCACAGATTGCGGATGCTCTGAGGTACTGTCATAGCAAGAAAGTAATTCATCGTGACATAAAGCCAGAGAATCTGTTGCTTGGACTTAACGGAGAAATTAAGATAGCAGACTTTGGTTGGTCAGTCCATTCGCCATCATCAAGGCAAGTCGCACTTTTCATGAGATGCAGTATGTGTGTCTGACATCATCTGCCTGTCCAGCTGTGTGTAATAGACGTACGTGATTCTGGAGTATATGTATATTCCAGAAGCATTTCACACTCTTTACTGGCCTTCATAATCACATGTTGCAAACAGGGCTGTGGAGTCAGTACACAAAACCTCCGACCCCAACTCTTCAACTTTTAAATCTCCAGCTCTGACTCCTTCATAAAAGCTCAATATGTATTAATAATGGTAAACCTACTAAAATGGTAAATGGTATCATAAGACATTTCATCATCACCACATTAATCATCAGGCTGCTTTTTAGACTTATAACATATAAGTGTAATTCTAATGGTTATTGTAGCTAGTATCTATTTAAGATTCTGTATCGAGGTTGGAGTCGGAGTTGGTGCATTTTTACTGACTCCGACTCCACCCAAATTTCCTTCCACCTCGAAATCCATGACTGCAACTCAGACTCCACAGCCCTTGTTGCAAATACTAATGATTGTTTCACAGCTGATGTAGAATACAAATCTCACACTGTACACAGTGTGCCCACTATTCTCTGTAACCCATTAAATGTCTGCCATATAAATAGATGTTTAAAGTAAAAGTAATAAGCCTTTGCAGGAAAGGTGTGTACTCATATCCAGCAAGATACTTTCTGCAATAATGTCTGTTATATTATTAGTGTACCATCCTTATCTGAAGCATCGTAATTTGGTGTGAATGTAGTTGTCTGAGCAATACTGCATGCATGTTGGGTGCGAGAAGTGTAATGGCATTGTAGTTTGTGAAGTGTTTAATGGAAAATCTCAACATACAGTGTGCTCCATTATGTAACAGTATGTGATGCATAGAAAATACATTTGTTGGACATGTATGCTATGTTTGGCTTTGTTGATGATCCCTGTAATTTCTAGCAAACAGTTGAAATGTAGAGTGACAACAAATCCCACATATAATGTCAAAACGAAGCTCTGATGGAGTGAATGTAGATTCCAGCTGGTCCCTAAAATCACATGTTTAAATAACCCCAAAATTACAAGGGAATGCCATTTGCTTTGCCAATCAGAATTGTTGCTATGATTCAGTAGAATCTGTTAAACTGCTCCATGCATGGTAATTTACCGAAACAAAAAACATGAACCACAAAAAATTAACCTGCGTAATATCGCAGGATATATAACCCATAATATAATACCAGGAGAATCTAATGGCACCTTGCAGGGACACTGGGCTGGCCCAGTCCTACCATACAAGACGAAATCAAAATTTAGACATAAGTTGTCGTTGGGCTGGATTGTAAGACACAGTGCCTGAATTGAGGCAATGAGGGTGTAAGGTAGAAATGAGGAATGCAGAAAGGAGGGGATGAAGTGGTGTGGGCAATGCAATCCTAGCACACAGACCAGGCATGTGCCCAGTCGTGACAGCATTATCAGTCATTGTTGTACATGTTATGACTCACTTCTTGCACTTTGGCTGGAGTACATTTATAATTAGGTTCTTTATTATGAAACATAATACCTCCTCCTAACAGTGAGCATAGTCATTAGAATTTTTGCAACATAGTATCAACTTTTACGTGAATAAGGATTGTTTCTTCAAACTATTCGTGTTATGGCGACTATGAATGTAACTTTTGTTTGTCATTGTTGGTTGTTTGGCCTTGTAACTTGGTGTGTGAACATAAGGTTAGCAAAAAAGTATTCTCTTGTTTCTTGCTGAGTCTACAGTTTTGGGTGTTAATATTTTGGGATAAAAATGGGGGCAGTACATGGTAATTAAATGGTGTGTATTGAAGTAACTTCACCAGTAATGGATGTTTTTCCAGGAGAGATACATTGTGTGGTACCTTGGATTACCTTCCACCGGAAATGGTTCAGGGTAAGCCCCATGATGAAAAGGTTGACTTGTGGAGTCTGGGTGTTCTTTGTTATGAATGCATCGTTGGAAAGCCACCATTTGAAGCTGTAACATATGAAGAAACATACCGTAGAATTGGGAGGGCTGAATATTCTTTCCCATCTCATGTATCTGAAGGTGCCAGAGATCTCATTCGCAGAGTAAGTACAATGGCTTGTGTTTCACATTGTCACAAAAATTGCCAGCTTTTTTTGGAGGAAACTACTGCCTCCATCTTTAGGATAGAAGTTACCTGAAAAAGTTTCTCTGAAGTCGGAGGCAGGAGGTTCCTCTGGAAGGTTGGTACCTTTATGTCAAGTGACACCATGTCACATCCCAGAAGAACGTAACAAGAATACTTTCTGCTGTGACAACTTCAGCACCAACTTCAAGTTGCTCTCAGAATTTTGAATCACTTTTTTCATTGTAGATTAGTTTCCTACCCTTTTTGCCTTGCATGTGTTTATGTTCTTCATACATATTGTGGACAACACAGTGTCATAGCTAATAAGCAGTACTTCTTCACACTTCCAGTTACTTGTGACCAATCCTTCCCTACGCCTGCCATTACATGACGTTTTGAACCACGAATGGATTGTGAGTAGTGCTGCCAGCACTGTTGAAAGCACATCAGCCTCAGGACATGCGCAGAAACGTACTGTGTAATGGCATTGTGGTACATAAGGTTTGCATTGTTTTGATGTTAGCATTTAATTTATCGGCCACAAATAACTATTTGTCTCCACAGTAAGATATATACGTGTGTACCGTGCATCTGTGTAGATGTACAAATTGTCTGGTGGTCAGTATTCAATAAAAGTCATCAAAGTTGGAAGATTTCTAACTCAGAACTATGTTTTCTATTTGTGTGGGTGTATTTTCTTACAGTTTTTTTATTCCTAATTGTAGGTGATATTGTAACAGTTGATTTGTTTCATCATTTAAGTTATATGATGATGATGAGCAGAAAAGGAAGGCTGATGAATAGGAAATTTAAGTGCCTGTAACTTCTCCAAGTAGTAGCATTTTTTGCTTAAGGATTCAAGTTGTTCACTCCAGGAAATATGAAACTGAGATTTGTGACTGAATTAGGGAACTACTGAATTAATTGTTTAGCACTAGTGGTCAAATCTGGTTTATCAGTATTTAAGCAACTGTGAGAATAATGACATCAATCCTGTTTCAGTCACACCTAGTGCTAGTAGTTAAAGATCAATTTAATGGAGTACATCCTGTTATGGTTGTGGAACATTCAAAAACAAATTGTTTACAATGCTGTCAGACACATTTCCCTTTTATTTAGAAACCATATGCTGATTATGCATTGCATTTTTACTTTATTTTAAAATATTGTGTTGATTGCCTGATGTTGGTCATAAAAGACCAAAGCATGTAGCTGTTTCTAAATAAAAGGTAGGTGTGTTCAACAGCATAATAAACAATTTGTTTTTGAATGGGTAAAAGTTGGTGTTAAGGATTTACTGGTTTCGAGCATGACGTGTAAACATGCGCTTTTCATTCTCAAACAATCTGAGAAGGGCAGGCACTCATTCAAATTCTGAACTGTGAAGACAAGTTCAGAATCACATATTAATATGCACTTCATTTCTTGTGCTTCACACACAGCCTGTTTTAACAAGCAGCTCTATGTTTGGTTTGCCCTTCCTGCGCATGTTCTATTATTACAATATCGTGACTGTACTGCTACGTTCTGAGACCTTTTATGTTTGCCTTGTGTCAGTTATAAAATTGTATGAATTAAAATTTTACCCTTACTGGTATTTATTTCTTTGTGAATTTTTTGTTTACTGTATTTCTTAGCACCTACTATGCAGGCTGTGGCCTTGATGTTTTGTGTGTGACAAGTGAACAAGGCACTTTAGTACCTGAGGTGTTCATGTTTGAAATCTTTAGTGATGCTGAAATGAATGAAATTTTGTTACTATTACTGACTGATGTTTGCCAGAGATCTTTTTCATATCAAAGGAAATGTTGCTTCTGATACTTGCTTGCCAATATGTCCTAAAGGTCTTAGTCGTGAATTTTAACTGTATATGTAGATGCCAGTATTTGTACTTTGTTTGTATACTGATAACTTGTATTGTTTTGCATACTGTCATCGATATTTATTTTGTCCATACAAAGTGCACAAAATGTTCCTTCTCTTTGGCTGTAAAGTAAACTTGGAAGTGGCAGCATGAATTGTTCTACTGTCAGGTAGTACCAGTGTATTTCCCACACAGTACAACTGAAAACACTTGACTGGAAAACTACATATTTACCCATGTGGAAGTGTTGCCACTGTCTGAAATTAGGAAATGTATTAAAATTCTGCTGTTTTCTCACTTTTAATGGTCTAAAAACTGTAAGAATCATGGATTATTGCACCTCAGACGTGTGTTTTATTTTCCTATACATATTTGATTCAAAATACTTTGTGATGTTATGAATATTTAGCACATTACAGATGATTCTTGCAGAAACATTTGTAGATAAAGACTTAAATTGACATTTTATGTGAAATTCTCTAGTATGAGATTTAATAAAAATTGTATTGTTTGATGTGTACAGACAGATTTTACTAGGTGCTCTCCGCAGTTGCACACGTGCCTTGGACAAACTCAAAACGTGAACAAACAATATTATGTTTGTCCACGTAGTGGTACTTCAGAAGCTCTAACCATATTTTGAAAATGTTTTGATGGAGCAGTATGTTTTGTTTGATCCCTTCACAGTAGCAATGCAGCTGCTCGTGTAGAGAATCAACTGGCTGGACAGAAAGAGTTGCATGTTAATATGTTCACAGTTTAGAGAGATAAAATGTAAAGTTTTCCCTGTCCACTTCATGAAGCCATATGGGGGGAGCAGACATATAGGTTTACTCATTTTTAACTTTGACATTAGGTAGAGTTGAGTGGTCAGCTTCATAGGCCCAGCTGCTTTACCCCTGAGGAAAGAGCTGCTGGTACCTACCACAGTGAGCCCAAGAACTGTTGTAGACACTTTGGAGAAGAGAGGAGTATCTTCTCCCTGCTAGAAATCAAACTAAAATACTTTGGTTGCCCAGCCCATAGCCTTGTTACAATATTGACTGAAATATTCCAGCTCCATTTAGAAAAGGTAATTGTGCATGCCATAAGAAGGAAAGTGTTTCATGTATTGCTGATATTTAACCTTCCTCAGCATGAAGCTTTGACCTGAAGGGTAAACTGGTCTGGTGCTGTGACTGCTGGCAGACACTTTTCACATTCACCATATCACCATTCTGCATATACATATTGAAATTTTTAAGATATTTTTCCAACAGAGCATCATGAGCAAGTAAGATGCATTGAAGTTAATCAAAGATCCTCAGTACGGGTATCATTAGTATTTGCATAATGCATTCCACTGTCTTAATTTGATACAAATGGAAACTTAAAATCCACTTTCTACAGCTAATAGCTTTGGGG